>OY998242.1:33532227-33935228 GCA_963922005.1 Cornus suecica
AGGGCAAAAATAGCTTAGAAGCTGTCATCTTCAACAAAAAGTATCATCGGTTCAAGGCGGTTGTTTCAGTACATTTATGAAGAAAATTGGTTTTGAAGAAAACACATACACATACGTTGTGCCTACGCTTTCAGTTTCAAAAAGTGGATGGAAATCATATTTTTACGCTTGGACCTACGCCTAAAGCATAGGCCATCTATGCTTGAAGTGTAGGACAGGTACGTTTGAATCGTATCTGCGGCATGGTTTTGTGAAGTTTTAATGGTTTTTGCCTGTTCTACCCCCATTCGATTCGAAGACGAGCCTGTGACTCCAGACTTCTGTATACATGTATATACATACACATATATATATATATATATATATATATATATATATATCATATTTTAGGATGAGAGTGAAAAGACTGTAAAGGACCTCTCTATACCATTGTCTATATTTACACGATCATATATCAGTGTAAGGGTGGTTGGTTGGTTGGTTCGTTCATTCATAGGGTTGGCTGGTTCATACATTGATTTTTCTCACGTTCATATTCAAACTTGTTGTTGTTGAAAGCCATATTCCTACCTAGAGATCCGGAGAAGAAGACCATGGAGATCGTTTCTACATCACCGATGCAGTCACCTTTCACCATGGCCAACTAACTTGGTAACTAGGGTTTTCTAGCAAAACCGTAGCCAAGTAATGTAGTTCTTTCATTGTTTTCAATTGTAACGAGGGGAAACTGTTGACCATACTTTGATGATTATAGTAGTTAAGAGACTGTACTGATTTGTAATATAAAATTATATATTTGTTCTAAATTCTTGTCTTAGATGGATTGAATGTATTATTTTTCACAACTCTAATTATTCACTATGAGCTGGAACTTAAATACTTAATTATGATTTTCTACACAATGGTGGTAATGAAACTTGAAACCCTAGGTTGACACAGGCTATGCCTTGGCGATTTAATATAGACATGCATTAGTTTATTTTCATGCATTATGAGTAGATTATAGTAATATAATTGGCATGCACTAGTTATGTCAGTCACGAGACGGGTTGTTGCAATCCTGTTGATGGTACTCCTTTTTGGGGTCATATTTAGCTATTTGCGATATGACCTGATTCACAGTTATGGATCGCCCTCTTACAGTTGATACAGTGATGAACTATATTATGCGGTTAGTGGTGGAGCGATGAAAACCCTAGTTTTCTCTCTCATCTGAATCACAACCAATTTACTTTGCTTTCTAGATAATTTTAGTTAAAATAGATCATTTGGTCTTCGACCACCCAAACCAACCATTTTCAGAAAATATAATTCAGTGTTTTTGAATTGCTAAAGTGAACAATCTCAATCTATGTGGGATTGATATCCCTTACTCAAGCCATTGCTATTTTACAATTGATACGTGCGCTTGCGTAGGGTAAAACCTAGTGCTGTCATAAGAGATTGTTTTTAACAATTAGTTTTAGCACCCCTTATAGTACATCAACTTCCCATTTTTGTTTTTCCTTCTTTTGACTAGATTAACTGGAATCCTTCATTTTGGGTATCGCACTCTTAATGCCCTTTCTATGCCTTTTCTCAAATTTCTTTCCAGCTTCTTGAGTCGTGATATGAACAATATAATTATCTTGCTGCATAAGTCTTGCCTCCTCTTGAACTAACATACTGGCCAATTCATTCACATTCCACTTGTCCTTGATTGTGTTATAGTGAATTTGAAATGGCCTATACTGAGTAGGCCAAGAGTTTAGGGTAAATTGAACGAGAAAGGTCTAATCCACAGTCATTCCTAACCTTTTTAGTTTTGCAGCAAGGTTGTCATCTTAGGAACGTGATCATGCATGGTACGAGTACAATCAAAACACAAAGTAGTGAGATCAGCCATTAATTTCCCCGGAAAAGGCTTATCAGCAGAGCGGAAACGCTTATGTTATTCATATATTCCATAGCACTTTTAGTTTGTGGAAGAGTAGTTTTGATATTGTTTGCAAGTTATTCGTATGAACATAATGCTCAATCTGTTCGATCTCTCTTAAGCTTTATAGAAACTCTTTTCTTCCTCACTGCACCCAACAGTAATAGCAGTGGGTTTCCCAAGGTTAAGTGCTAAATCAAGATCTAGCACTCCTAAATGGAACTGAACTTGCTCACACCATTCCGAAAAGTTAGTTCCAGTGAGAATCGAAACAGATGTAGCATGCGAGTTGAGTGAGACAGGAAGAGATACTACCATAAAATAACCTAATAAGACACAATGCTCACAACAAAAATTATGTTGAGTATACAACACGTCATTCAACCAAATAATATAAATACAAAGAATTAATATGATACTCCTTTGGGTAGTTATCATAAAACACCAAAATGGTACTTAAATAGTATTTATATTTATACTTTATTGGGTGTTGTATTATTTAATTAAGCTAAGTAAGTTGTCTTTGAATATCCTATACTTACCCAATTAAAAATACAAACATCCCATTTATGTTAATTTTTCATAACAACAAAATAAATAAAATAAAATAATATTTTATTTTTATTTTATAAAATAAGTAATAATGTATAAATATATTATTTAATTCCTAAATTTGAATTTCTTTAATTGAATCATAAATAATTGATTCAACCTTATGTGTGTATGGGAGTTTTCAAAAACATAATGAACTTCTCTGATTCATCGGTAACCTACAGCCGATTGATCCGTAAGGAATTATATTGCAGTAACATAAAATTACACACAATTATTTTGTATGAGGCCAATACACGGACGCCGAGGTGAACAAACAGATCATCTTCAATCATTGATTTACTGTGCTCTCATAAACCGAACATGTAATATATCGTATACAATTACAGATTGCGCAGTTAATATATATATATATATATATACATAGAAATTTCATTACTAGACATATGTGCCTCACGAAATTTGAGGGGTGACTGGGCTTCCTCCCCCAAAGGGCAGAGCGGGGAATCCCACTATTCCTGATAAGGAATAGAGTAAGGGAAGAGGCAAGACGCCTAATAATGCAATGGTGTCTAAAATCGGGTCAAGACACATTCTCTCGTTTAGTAGACAGCGAGTGGAGTGCTATCACTCCTCTCCAGTCGAGCACTTTCCTACCTTCACGAAATAAGGGCGAGTACTACACGAGCTCGTAAGTCAAGTACGGAACGAGCCTTGTCTACGAAGCAGAGCGACCTCGTCTTGCTTGCTTCTGGCAAAGCTTAACGCACTCGATAATAGGCATTCTGGTATGGCAGAAATACTACTTTTTAGGTCGACCACTACATAGGAGCGATAGCGAAGCCAAGCCGTATAAAGGCGAGCAACTCTTATAACAATAACAAACGGCCTACTTATAGCCCCATTTTTCCCCTTTATTCGGGAACTTCAACGAGCCTTACAAGCTCATAAAATGGCAATTCTTCACGTTTCCTCAGCCTTTAGTCAACAATGAGGAATGCATTCTATTACTTGATTGACATTGACAGATATGTGTACCACACCGAATGATTAGCTATAATTGCATATTCCAACATGTATGTAGCATTCATATATCTATACAATTTTAAATTGACCAAATACTATTAATGAGAATCGCACATAAATATCAAATTCACATAAACTTTAAAGCCAAAATAATTCAGCCTGCAGATCTGTTCATACATATATATTCAATAATATATGCAGAACCATTATTCCTTTAATGCAAATTGAGATTCTTTCAATAATACTAATATTAATGAAGCATAATGAGTTCCTAACCAGTCCACTGATACCAAATGTAAAATTAATTTTGATATTCATGCAAGAACAATAATGCACAAATTAGCGAAACAATTAACTCAAAATCTTAAATGTCACCCCCTTAAAATCATAAGACTCTTAAACCGAGACATCCGAGGACTCCGGGGTGTGATCCTTACAATGAGCGACCAACTAAGATATCAATAACCATGAAAACGTATGATTTAATGATAAAAGTGGTATATTCCATACCCAAATGAATGAAATAAATACAACAGCGGAATCCAACAAAAATTCGGCAAAATTCCGCTTATAAATGGAACATCCTGGAAACACAACTCAACAGAATAACCTGCCAATAACAAGTGTTATAATATCAATGGCTCACAACCCAACATTCGTCAATCCTGCTAGAGCCGAGATAGTGGAAAAAAAACCACCGCTACCCCTACACAACCCTCTAAAATCTACTGAACCACAATGCTCGAATAAGAATACAGAAAGACACATGGCAGTGCAAAAGAGTTACAATGACATCCTGAAATAATAAATACAGGAAATAAAATATACACCAATAGGGATATGCCAACAGACTGGTTTCCAAGAGAAATATATGGCAGTCTCATATAACATGGGTAAAGAAACTAAATGAGAAAGAAGACAGTAGATAACTATCATCCCCAATCCAGTCGCACTGCAACTGTAACCGCATCACCCTACGTAACTCCAAAACCTGTAACGAGGAAAATAAGAGAAAAGGGTCATTGCACCACATGATGTCCGTAGCCGAAACATTTCCTATAAACTGGCGTGGAATACCAGGGGTATGAAACACCCTGTGAGCAAAGAAGCTGAGTGGAAAAAATGAAATCCTAACTACCACATTCTTTGGTTGTTTAAGTAATGCTAAACCATCCAGTAAGATACATAGCCCACAACAAATTCCAACCACGAAAACACAAGACACATACTCATATACTACCGTATATAGGAATATAGGGGATATATATATATATATATATATAAGTACACCACATGAGTCCCATAATGTACAATTATGACTCGTACTCCAAGTACCAAATCTAGTAGTTTACACTACTCTCACAAATGTATGCCAAGTACACAATAACCCAGTCCAAACTGACTAATCACTAAGCGTTATCAACGCTAACCAGAGGATCTAAAAAGAGAGAATCATTATCACCTTTAATATCCAAAGGAATGAAACATCCACAACTAGTACCAAGGACGACTTATAACCCACTCCCCGAGAACACATGAGGGAAAACACTCACATTCTTGCGTACTAACATAACCATCATCAGTACATATATATATATATATGAAAATCATCATCTCATTCCTAGAGGAAATCTACCTCTCAATGACCGAATCACCTCAATCTTATCACCATATGGATCTCAAGATACTATATCCAATATGATCAATAAATCACCAACGTTCTCATTATGAATAAGGAAAGCTAATCGATCAAATCACGGAGAGCACATGAACACTACTCTCATGAACAAGCACATAAGGGTCAAGAAACAATGTAAGGGAAAAGAGATCCCAATGCTAACCAACAGATAACCGAGACAACAATGTTAAGGTTAAGAACACCACAAGTGTTTAGGGAAAACACCCAGACAAAAAAACCAAAAGAAGAGGAAAAGCAACACTATGTTTGTGCACTTAACAACAAGCCTCATATCCGAGACTTATAAATGATCGAAAGCAAAGGTGAAACAAGATGACACATTTCAAAACATTGGCGGCCGAGATCTTGAAAAAAAAGCCACGGAATCTCGGGATCTCGAGAATTATAAAAATAGGTTTAACTTTTAAGAATCCATACAGTGAAAATGACCATCTTGCCCCCGGTCTCCGTCATTCTCCATCATCGACCTTTAGAAGTTAAAAATATTTTTAAAGAAGATCGTAAGATCACTTTTTAAATGCAACATTAATGCAATGTGACTCAACACCACCCATGGTACACACACGACCACACACCCTACTTTAAAGATCAACGAGATCATTCTCTAACCATTCCCTTTATGCTCATGAAGGAAGGTAGATTTATCGTACCGATTCTTCCCAAGTGATTTTTCTCTCTTTCACTTTTAATAAGGAAGATCGTCAAACACGACGCAGCCGTGAAATAGGATTTGGAACAAGTCCTCCCCCTACCGTCTCTATTTCTTGGAAGACTAGTTCTGTAGGAGCGAGAAACACCCCCTGGCTAGTTGTTACGACGATCCGAAACAAGTCTACTCACATATACTTACACAAACAGACGTAGACCAACACCAATTGAATTCTCAATACAGAAGGTGAACTCCATATGCACTATGTCTCAATGACCCATACACCAATACAAATATGTATCACATCATATTTATGAACAACATTCCCAAAATGTCAACACGAATGACATTAATCATTCAACATGATCAACAAGGATGTTTTCTCATGCACCAAATCATCAAGTCGTCCTTTATTTTTATAAGGATAACATTTTCATTCATTTAACATGCTTTTATTTCAATTAAAACATTTAAATCATAAGGAAACAATTTCATTTCTTTAAACATGATTTTTAATTCATTTAAAGCAATAATCCACATATCATAAGGGGAATTAGCATAACGTCTAAGATTTCACATCACTCACTTTCACATATCCCCTAACATGTTTTAAAATCCGTAAAGCACAAGCAACATGAAAAACTAATATCACGTTCTAAGTTCACGTCTAAACTTTACAAATTTTATTAACCCACTTTAAATCTCAAAGGGTAACTAGGCCACCTATTCTCATTCAGTTCAAATATGTACTAATTTAGCAGGAAAAAAAATTATTTAATTTCTCAAATTAATTTATACACACCGCTTCACTTCTAAGCCACCGATAGACATATTTTATATTCACAAATAAATATATCTAAATTAAAATAATAGCTCGCACACCCAAACAACAACAAATGATACGGAAGTGAGAATATTGTTCCCACCTGTCACGCCCCTAAAATTCCCGAAACTCCAACCCGGAGACTCAGCGAATTTCCAAGGGGTGACGTTAGTTAAACGACCACTAGAGTCAACAAAATATAATCCATGCCTAATCAAATAATAGAAACTCACTAGTATACTCTGATATTATACTGACACGCCCCTAAATTCCTAAGACTCCCGAATCGGGACATCCGAGGAATCCGGGGAGTAAGCCTTAATATGAGCGACCAACTAAGATATCATTAACCATGAAAACGTATGGAATAATGATAAAGGTGCTATATTCCATACCCAAATGAATGATAGAAATACACAGCGGAATCTAACAAAAATACGACATAGTTCCGTTTGTAATTGGAACATCCGGACATACAACCACAACAGAATAACCTATCAATAACAATTTGATAATATCTATAGCCCACAGGCCCAACATTCATCAATCCTACTAAGGCCGAGGCAGTGGAAAGAAGCACCGTTACCCCTACACAACCCTCTATAATCAACAGAGCCATAAATGCTCGAATAAGAATACAGAAAAGCACATGGCAGTGCCTAATATATACAATGACATCCTGAAATAATAAATACAAGAAATAAAAGATACACCAATAGGGATATGCCAACAAACTAGCTCCCAAGAGAAATATATGACAATCCCACAAAACATGGGTAAAGAAACTAATAGAAGATAACTATCGTCCCCAAACCAGTCGCGCTGTAACCATAACCGCGTCATCCTGTGCAACTTTAAAACCTGTAACAAAGAAAACAAAAGAAAACTGCAGTGGCACCGCATGCTGCCTGTAGCCGCAATATTTCCTACAACCTGGTGTGGGAATACCAGGGGGCGATGAAATACCTCTATGAGCAAATAAGCTCAGTGGAAAAATGATATCCTAACTACCACATCCTCTGACTGTTTAGGTAATGCTAAACCATCCAGCAAGATACTTAGCCCACAATATATCCCAACTACGAAAACACAAGGCACATGCTCATATACTACCGTAAATAAATATATATCGGGGATATATATATATATACATATATATAAGTACACAACATGAGTCTATAAGGAGTGACTAAGACTCGTAATCCAAGTACCAACACCGGTAGTCTACACTACTCTCATAACGTACATTAGGTACACGACACCCACATCCAATCTAACAAATC
This sequence comes from Cornus suecica, assembly GCA_963922005.1. Taxonomy (NCBI): domain Eukaryota; kingdom Viridiplantae; phylum Streptophyta; class Magnoliopsida; order Cornales; family Cornaceae; genus Cornus; species Cornus suecica. The sequence continues at coordinate 33,540,175 of OY998242.1, forward strand.
ATCAAGTGCTCACAACGCTAACCAGAAATCCAAATAGAGGGAATCACACTCACCTCTAATATCCACATGAATCAAAATCCACAACTAGTACCAAGAAAGGCTCAAATCCCACTCCCCGAGAACACGGGAGGAAAAGCACTCACGTTCTTGCATACTAACACAATCGTCATCTATATAAATATACATATATATGAAACATCATCCCATTCCTAGAGAAAATCTACCTCTCAAAGACTGGATCACCTCAATCATATCTCTTCATCAATACCATAAATCACATTATCACATTCGCCTCATAATACTATCATCAATAGGGACAAACAAATCACTAACGCTCTCACTATAGGCGAGGAAAACCACCCGATCAAATCATGGAGAGCACACGAACACTACTCTCATGAATGACCACCTAAGGGTCACCAAAACAAAGCAAAGGAAAAGAGTTCTCAATGCTAAACCAACAGATAACTGAGACAACAATGTCAAGGTTAAGAACACCACAAGTGTTTAGGGAAAACACCCGAACAAGGAAACCAAAAGCGAATGGCCGAGAGTGAAAGTTATAAAAAGATGAATCGGATTCAATAGTTTTTAAGAAAATGTTTTAAAACTCAAACCAATCCATTCGGCATCCATGCCCCTAACATATGAAAAACTCAAATCACCTAAGTGGTGACATAAAAAACCAAGAAGAAAGGAAGGGCAACACTATATGTGTGCACTGAAAACAACAATAAGCCTCAAACCCGAGACTTAAAAATGATCGGAAGCAAAGGTGAAAGAAGAAAACACCTTTCAAAACTCTAGAGGTCGAGATCTTGAGAAAGAAGTCTCGGAATCTCAGAATCTTGAGAATTTCTATAAAATAGGTTTTCTTTAAAAATTCACAGTGAAAATGACCGTCTTGCCCCCGATCTCCGTCATTCGCCTATCCTAGTAACGGGGATAGGAAAAAACGGGTTTTTCTTTTTAAATACGAATGAGTTTGTTTTCAAAACTTGAAAAACTCCGTTTCTGACAGACAGTCAGATAAAAGTTACTACAACTCCAAGGATTCCTATAATGTCCAAGAGGACAATGAAGGAAGAACAATACGTTGGACTCACGGAACACAACCATCTGTTTCCAACTCCACATAATCAAATGACATCACGAGGAAGAGGTTCGGCACCACGCCATAACCGACGGCTCAAGGAGTGACATACAAGTCAAAAACATATCCTCTAGTATACAAAGAATAGTACAAGGAATGCTTAGGAGAATGAACTAAGCACGAGAAACAAGAGTGCAAAGCTACAGTACCTCGAATACTCAATAATATCACTTAGACCCCTTAATATCATGAAAATGGAAAACTAGTGGCCGATATCACGGAACTAACTAGTTTCAATCAATACATCTTCCAATTCATTCTAACTTCAATTTCACATTTGATACTAACTCTCTAGATTAGTAACAGAATCAAGAGACCATTATCACTCAACCAGATAGGTGTAATCACAACCTCGTCTAACAGCACTCAAAACCTCAAACGTACGATAAATGATACATCATTTTAAGTGGGAAAGAAACATCAAGGGTCAATAATATGCAACCAACCAAAACCACAACACTATCACCCGCCTTCCCAAGGCCTCAACTCACCGTTGATACTACACAATCAACTAGGTTTACAATCTCGTCACCCGCCTTCTCTAAGGCATCAACTCAAAATCGACTCTACAGTCCATCACTAACCTCAACTATCCACAGAGGCCACTACAAAAATATACTTAAACCCCTAAGGTATACAAGTATATACTCACAAGTATAAGAATATACATTTCATTATACTTTAATAATTACCGCATGTAATCATTTTCTTTCACATTATTCACTTTCAGTTGAGGATTTTAATAAAATATGAATTTAATTCGGAATATTCATAATCAACATGCTCCAAAATCCACAGGTAATAATATCGCATAATAAACCTGCTCGAAAAATCCACATGTAATAATATCACATATACATGTCAAATTAAATCACATAAATGCTACGCAAATGAAATGTGACTCAACAACACCCGTGGTACACACACTACCACACACCCTACTCTAAGGGTCAACAGGATCATTCTCTACCATTCCTCTGAGGATACCTGGCTCACGAAAGAAGGTAGAATGTCGCACCGATTATTCCCAAAGTAATTTTCCTCTCTTTCACTTTTAACAAGGAATATCAGTTGCAATAGATGACCCGCGACTTAAGATCCAACAATCAAATGCACGAGATGACCCGCGACTTTGAGAATGGGACGACCCACCCTATACCACGATTCTCGGATATACTAGATCCGAAGGTTGGGAACACCCACTGGCCAGTTGTTACAACGATCCAAAACAATTCTACTCACGCACCATACACAACGGACGTAGACCATACCAATTGAATTCTCTCTACAAAAGGTGAACCCATGCACTACATGCACCAACACAAATATGTATATCATCATATTTATAAAAACATTTGACTATCTAACACAAGTTAAACTCACATGTGGTTACACAACCCGTATAGAGCAACACCCATGTACTCACATGACACAGTGTACTCAATATGCATACAGGACATCAATGAAAATAATGTCTCAACATAAATATGTGATGCATTATATTTATGAAAATACTCTCTAACATGCTTTTATATCACTAAAGCAATAAACCACGACAAACAATTATATCACATAATCATGCTTGCAATTCATCAAATTATCCTTTAATTCACAAGTATAACATATTCATTTCTTTTTAACATGATTTTATTTTCATTAAAGCAATAATCCACATATCGTAAGGGGAACTAGAATAACGTCTAAGTTCACGTCCCTCACCGCCACATATCCCCTAACATGTTTTAATTTCATTAAACACAATCGAAAGGGGAACTAACATCGCATTCTAAGTTCACGTCCAACTTTTACAATTTTTTCTAAACCATTTTACAACTAGGCCACCTATTCTCTCTCAATTCAAATAGGTATTAATTTAATTTCATAGAGAAATAACTTAATTAATTTCTCAAGTTAATTTATAAGTCCTGCTTCGATTCTAATTTAATTATAGATATTTTTAATTCATAATTTAATATATCTAAATTAAAATAAATATGGGTTTGCACACCCAAACCACGTCAATGATACGGAAGTGAGAATAAAATTTTCCACCTTAATTTACACTTACAGAACAACCCAAAATGGCCCACCGTGAATAGTGTCGGTGCCCGAATATGGAGCCCGCCAACCAAAGTCGCCCGAAAACTATTTCGAATATACCGAAATGTCCACCTCGACGACCTATACGATATATACGAAGCCCATCAATAATAGGTTAATCAATTTGGGCAAATCTAAAATAACCCAAATGAAAATTCTAACCTACAAACGCGATTTCCCGACAAACCGCTCAACGGAAAAATACGAAATTTTAGTATGATAAACACTAAGTCGAGACAAAGCTACTCACCAAAAATCGCAGTCATCAAACCAATGGAAGTCATCGAACCGGCTGCTCGAAGCTCTGGCCGAACCGGTCTGCTCCGCCTCTGCCGCGAGTCGCCACTGCGCGCGAACCACAACTGCACCACCTGCGACTGTCGCCGCCGCCACAAGCCTGGTCACCGCCCCTCGCCGCAGCTGTTGCTGGAGAACTCCAGCTCCCACAAGTCGCGCTTCTGCGCGCGACCACCAACCCTCCATGTCCAACTCCTTCCTCTCTTTTTCTCTCTCTCTCTGAATGATGGGGAAGAAGAATATGTTTGAAGCTGTGATGCGTGGAGAAGAAGAGTTGTAGTCGAGGCAAATGGAGGAGAAGAAGCGAATGTCTGCTTTCTCCTTCAACATATATACACGTGTATACATATATATATAGAAAATACAAAAGTAACCCTCCAATCCTCCAAAATTATAAAATAACCCCAAAACAATATATATTTGATTACAATTAAATAAATATATATACACAATAAATCCTGAAAAATACCGGGAACCTCCAAATAATATCGCGTGAACCCGTAAGTCCACGGGACGCCAAATAACTAAAATAGTTTGAAATAAATACACTGGGGTAGGAACCCAAACGTCTGAACACCTAACAAGCTCGATCCAATAAAATGTGTCGTCGCCCAGTCGAAGCACTAACATTAAACGTCAACACGACACCGCGTAATCGACAACAAGAACTCGTGTAAATGTAGTCCCGCCAAGTCTGAAATGTAAACGCGAAAAATTTACACGCGAAATACCGAGAATAAACAACACGTCATGAACAAGTTGTCATAACCGAAAATAAATCAGAAATAATTTCAGGAAAAAAGTAAAATAACACGGGGTGTTACATCACCTCAAAACACACGCCATAGGTTAAACCATCACATCCGCAACTGAATCGGATACACTGACAGGTCGCCAAAGCCGCGTGTTCCATTCTGCCCCAAAATAATTTTGACCAAAATGGGACCCACCGTGAACAGTGTCGGTGCCCGAATATGGAGCCCGCCGACCAAAGTCGTCCAAATAAAATTTTGAATATACCGAAACGTCCGTCTCGACGACCTATACGATAGATACGAAACTCATTAGCAATAGGTTAATAAATATGAAAAAATATAAAATAACTCAAACAAAAATTCGTACCTATAATCGCAATTTCCTGTTAAACTAATCAACGAATCAAGCCCAAGTTTTAGTATGTCGTACATGGCACCGAAATGAAACTACCTTCACCGCTCAACGAATCAAGCCCAATTTTTAGTATGTTGTACATGGCACCGAAATGCAACTACCCTCCAAAAATCAGCCCAAATGGGGCTTCGGAAGTCGCCGAAATGAGCCTAGCACAGTCCGCCCAGAACTGGATCTGTCCGCTGCCATGCGCGGCTGTCACAGTCTTGCCACCATCGTGCGCCACCTGCTGTTGTGCCACCAGCCTTCGCCGCTGCTGCTCGCTCTCTCCCTAGCCGCGCCCAACAGTGGCCTCTCCTCTCCTCTGCTCTCTCTCTCAGCCGCGATCTGTAGAATGAGAAGAAGAAGACGAGCAGCTAGAGGTTCGATGCAAGGAAGAAGAAAGAGGAGACACGCAGCTGCTTGTTTTAATTCTCAAATTCCTCTTCCTTTAATCTTTATTTCATTATCCATATAATTATACAAGTGTAGTGTATATATATAAAATGTGTGATAGATAACATGGTGAACCGGACCACCTAGCATGTGGTATGTGAGTCCTTTACCCATTTAATTCATTTTCAATTAAATCACCTATCACATTGTGTAACATGTAGTGGACCAGCCCAGGACGTGTGGGAAATGGGGAATTGATCCTTCATTTCCTTTCATTTTCTATAGCTTTCCTTTTTCTTTATTTATTACATTTCCTTACAAGAAAAGGAATAAGTGGTGAATGGTGTAGGATAAGTGGACACTCCGTGAAACACATCATTTTCTCCAAAATCGCAATCACACCGCTTTAGTTTAGTTAGTAAGTTTAAATGTCCCCAACGTGGTACCAAACACGACTATTGAAGCACCAAATGCTAATAGTCAAAACGAAACTGCTCAAGGAGAAATTGTAAAGTCATTTAGTCGACTTTAAACGTAAACGCGAAAAATTTACACTTATCGAAACACTAAGAGTAAACACGACGTCATGAACAACTGACGTCACAACCGAAAATAAATCGGAAAGAATTTTAGGAAAAAGAAAAATAATACGGGGTGTTACATTAAAACTTCAATCATCCTCATAATATTCAAGAAACATTAATAATAAATTTTTCGGAATATCTCAATCGATAGCCATAGCGATATTTCTTGATGATCCAATACTTTGCAAGTCTTCAAGAAGAATAATATATATATATATTTGGTAAGTAAGTAAATTTTATAAAGAAAACAGAGTAAAAAGAAAATTACAAACCCCAATTGAAAGGAGGGAGAGAAAATTAATTTAACAGCCTATACAAAACAAGGGTTTTCAACCCTACGCCCAAATCAAAAAAAAAAATAGACACCAATCAGAATATACATTCAGTCCATTCAGTCTCTGACTGGAATCTTCAGCCCAGTCGGGCGTATATTGGTTGGTTCTGTATGGATGAATAATAAGTGTATAACCAAACAATAAAAGTCAATTTCAGGCCACATGCAAAACCTTGCTCATTTTCAAATTTAAATTCGGTGAAAAATTAAAAATCCATGTTTGATGTGATGTTTTATCTATTTAACACCATAAATTTATCAAGACACTTTAAAAAACAAAACATAAATATAAAGGTCATCTCTTACATTGTGTATACCATATGCGCTCATACCATCATCCCATTTAATTATGCGGTGTACGAGCTCCACCTTCCAATAACCAAGGGTTTGAATGTTGCCTTGCGGGTAATGAAATTGGACAGACTCAAAACGCATATAGTATAAAAGTTGTTGCAGTGGTAAAAAAAATAATAAGAATTGTTACAACCAGTGGATGTCAAACATTCTCAAACATATCGCACAATACCTACAAGAACACCAAGAATCCATGATACGAAGTCTTTAACAGCCCCCCAAATCCAGGGCTTATGGCTTTCACAAGAGCATCTGCAACATATTTTGCCCAGTTGTACGTGCCAATGGCTTCGACTTTGGTAAGAGCAGGCAACAGGGACAAGTGACAATGATCACGGCAAATAGATGTTAGCACAACACCGTAAGCCAGTAGAACAAATAGCCGTTTGAATTGTTCTTCATTTATTTCCTTTATGACTTTTTATGCTACCTTAGATATCTTCAGACCATCATGTTCATAAAGACCAGCTGCCTCTATCCACTTGTCCCTTTCAAAATGTTGTTTGGTTGAAACTTTATACAAACCTATTGGTATTCCGAATACATTACCCACTTCACAACCGCTCACATGCAGCTCTCCGACATCAGGAACTCTCACTCGGTTGGTTCTACAATCAAATTTGGATATAAGGTACATTGTTAAACCTTTGTTGATCAGATTACACTTTAAGTCCAACAGCTTTCCGAACCCAATTTTATCTACTACTTTTTCGCTGCTCAACGGATAGCCGGGACACAGTTCCGATAAACTTTTTTAAGTGTGACCTTTGAAAACCACTTTTCTTGTCGTCTTTAGCTGGAGGTTTAGGAGATTCATCCCTCTTTCGCTTCTGAGGAAAAAAATTAACAGCAAATATATAACAAATCACTTTAACAGCAGTATAAACAACAAAGAACAAGTATGAAACAACTATAAGATTCCCTAAAACCACTTTACTTACCAAGGAAGTTTTTTTTCTCAACTTCATCTCATCCCTATACTATTCCTTATCATCCAAGTTCAATTCGGGCCAATCCACACCTGCCTCTCTTGATAGGATATCCAGGTCGATCGCAGAACCACTTTCCCCTCTGTCTCGTTCAGTCAGTTTGTGCTCTAACATTATCCTTACTAGAAAAAAGTTTAACAACAAACTGCCTTCAAACTCATTCCACACAACAGAAATTTTAACAACAATATCCTCACATAACAAATTGAAAAGAAAAAAAAATGCTTTTAAACTCATTCTACACAAAAAACAAGTACTTCATTTTATTTTGTTTTTTGTTTTTGTTTTTCAATACACACAAAAGTATTTTACACCTAAGAATAATCCAATTATGAATTAGTAGATGGAAAAGAAATGACTAGTACTTGAATTTTTTAGATCATTGTTTTTTGTCATCTAAGCAATGAAGATGGCATTAATCTATTTGGGAAAATATTGTTGCAATATATATATATATATATATATATTTATATAAGTATAATTATAACTTGTAACAAATATTGTGAAAGTAAACAATGATTGTACATTTCTTTGAAATTTATTTATGAACAAAAATGAACAAATATATTTAATCTCTTAGGACCCGTTTTAACAAATATACATTTAAGTCCAAATTTAAAAAATAAAATGATGGTATTAAATTTCTAAACTAAACTATAATGACTGAAAAATTTGCATCTTTCACAAATTCATACCAATCAACCAAATCATTCGAACTCCGGCTATAAATTATAGCCGGATTTAACCATTTCGAGAATATATCCAAATTAGTTTCTTCTTGATTGAAAGGAATTCCTACGCATCCAACGAACAAAGTGAATATGACCAATACAAGCAAAGGGAATAACATATATTGTCCGACTCATAAGGATATGAATAAGTGTTCTTATTGCAAAAATATATTTAATTTCTTGAAAACTTCAAAACTAGATATGTATGATTATAGAAATACTTCAAATTCGTTAAAAATGAAGTTCTCAATTTTAATTGGAAATTTGGAAAATACAATATCATTTTCAATATCAGCAAATATAGAGACATGGTACACATATTAACTATTGATGATTCTGCCAATGAGAAGCATAGTTTCATAAGTGAAGCTTCATAAGAATGGAAGTTTCATAATTGAATACAATTTTAATTGAATCAGAATTGAATTGAATCATGTACAATTTTAATTGAATCAGAATTGAAATTTCACAAGTGAAGCTGTTAAAGAGATATGTACAGATTCCCTAAATAACAATATATATCAATCATGTTGGCCAAACATGGAATAAAGCGCCTATAATAGCACCTATAATTGCAAATATATACCCTAAATTGACCATAAATCCGTAAATAAAACCGCTCTAAACTGAAATCTCAAATTGAAAATCCTTTTTAAATTGAAAAGCTAAACTGAACCCTAAATTAAACCCCTCTATAATGCAACCCTAAATTAAAAACTCTAAACTCAACCCTAAATTGACAACTCTAAACTCTAAATAGAGACTTTGAATGTACATTTCATTTAAGAGAGGAGTCCATATTCAAACAAAAATCCGGATTAACAAATCACATACCTAAGTTTATGCAAATTTTCCACCGGAATATTGATAGATGATGGAGGAGGGACGGTCTGTCCAGAAGAAGATGATGGTGGTTTTTTTTTACCCATTTCACTCCTTTTTTGGCAGCTCTTTTCGATTTCTTCTTGGACAAAGCTTTTCCCTCGTGTGATTTCTTCGATGCACTGGCAACATCCTTGCCCTTATCGACCATTTCGAGTGATGAATTGCCCTTATCCACCTAAATTGGGAATTTTTAGGGGATTCCCTCGCGTGATTTTTAGGGTTAAGCTTAGGTTATAAATTGTAGATTTGTAGTAAGCAAAGTGATTGAGTAGAACACACATGCAGTTCAGAGGGGGAGTTTAGGGTTAGTCTTAGGTGGTTGATGAACCAGTTTGGGGATTTTAGACGGAGTTCTCAACGGGAAGAAGCAACAAGGTTTGCTTTAGTGCCGGACTCAATTAGACACTATTTGAATTTCAATTTTAGGACGCGTTTGAATTTTACATAGGTTGGAGCCAAAATGTTGTAATTTAGGAAGTCAAACATTGTAATAGTGTCGTATTTCCAAACAGTTATGAAGTATGTGATATACACATAAATTTGTGTATATGCTGATGTGGAAAATGAAATATTGTGCCGCCAATGAGAAGCCACCACGTTTAAATGGAATCACATTCAGTCAGAGAAGGACTGGACCTGATTTTTTCCCCACTAATCAAGCCCTCAAGCCCTAACTCAATCTCAACTTAATCATTATACATAACCACTGTCTTCACCTTCAACTTGATTGGCAATACAAATATAAAAAAAAAAAAATCATCAGGTCTTTACATCTTACCTCAAGCCCTAATCACTCGGACCTCTTTCGACACCTTTCCAAATTTCACCTGTTGTCCATAGATGGTATCTCAACAAAAACCAAATATATTCATCACAATCAGTAATGGGGGTTGTGGTCTCGGTAAGGGATGAGGTTGATTATTGTTAAGAGGGCCAATGGTAGATACAGTTGTGTGGGGTGAAGGAAATGAGAAGAATGGGTTATGTGATGTCAGGTCATAGAAGGATTGGGGAAGATTCCATTCCTCTGCAATTCGAGGTGCAAAAGGGCATTGACTCATCTTGACAGAGAAAAGTTTCATTCTAACATCGCTAATGATAGCATTATAAGTGCCAGCAACATGTATATATGTAACTCTCTGAAGATTCTATAATTTCTTGCTTTCCAAATATGATATGTATAGCTAGCAAAGGTAATCTTCCATACAATGATTTTGCTTTTACCTAAATTATCTTTCCAATTCGATGAAGCCCATAAAAGAGATTGTTGCCATGAATTTGGAGCTGTATAGAATCCACATCTATCTTGTAAATCATTCCACACTCTTTTAGAGTAAGCACATTTACTGAAAATATGATCATGGCTTTCAGCATCTTGAAGACATAGCACACACACATTTGGTTACATCATGTAACTTAGGCAAGATTGATCTTTTGTGGGTAATTTCCCTTGAATAGCCAACCATGCATAAACAAAAACTTTGCTTTGGAATCCTATTTGGGTACCAAACTAATTTGTGCCAGTAACAATTGGGAGGGGGTGGGTTAAGGTGAAGGATAATGTGCTTAATTGTGAATGCCTTTGAAAGAGAGGGGCTCCACAACACAGAATCCTCCAAATTGGAATTGGGTAGAGGCAGGGAAGATAGGTAAAAAAAAGGATTAGTGAGGTTAAAAAACTGTCTGGGACATTGCCACTGGCCATTGACCAAAAGTGATGAAACCTTTATATTTTTGTTGAGAACCCATCTACTACCATTAGGAAAATCCTGAAAAAGTCTAAAAAGAGGCCCACAAGGAAGCCAGTTATCAAAGTAGGCCAGAGTTGAATTACCATTACCAATCCTGTGCTTCACCATTGGTTGTGCTACCTGTCTCATTTGAAGCAATTTCCTCCAGAACCATGTACTATCGGCGTGGATTGGCATATCCCGGAAACACTAGTTCTTGATCAGATTCTTTGTCACGAGTCCTTCCATACATTTTCAGTATCATTTGCACATAGAGTCCAAATATGTCTTAGTATAGAAGCTGATGCAGGAGGATCAGCGCAAGGATGACAGGAAATCGTGATCTAGCCTAATTGGAGCGGTTTCCTTTTCAAATCTTTATTTTTAGTTAATTTTTATTTATGGTAATCTTTAATTTGTCGATTAGGAAATGATTTTGAACCCGATTTGGGCCAGATTTTTGGCAATCTTTTGATTTTATTCAGTATTTTGTTTTGGTAAGACTTTTAGGGTTTTGCTATTTTTGGTAAAATTCTATTAAGGGACGATTTTTAGTTACTTAAACCCGGCTTGTGGGTTTTTTTAAATAAGTTTTGAATATTAAGAATTTATTAAATTTCAGAGTGTTCTCTGAATTTTGGGTCGAATAATTTCTCCCTTTTATTTCTTGCAAATTACCCGTTGCGCTAGCCTGCAGAATAATCTCTATTCTGTCCGGCGTCAATTGGTATCAGAGCTCAGCATCTTCCTGGGGCGGTATTTTCATCAGTTTTCAATGGCTGGTGGTCGTGGTCGTGGTGGTCGTCGTGGGCAGGTTCTGATTGAGGAAGTCCCGCACCGTGATCGTAACGTTCAGGATGTTATGATTGAGGATTTGCAGAGGCAAGTGGCAGAGTTAACCCAGCGCCTGGCGGCGCAGGAAATTGGTAATCATGATGTGGAAGATTCTGATACCGACAATTCCACCTTCGAAAATCCGTATCCACCGTTATGGCCAATATTTTCGGAAGATTCTGATTCCGAAGATGATTGGTTGAAAACCGATACTTTTGTTGGAGAGCCAGTGTATGACACAGAAGGAGATGAGGATGTGTTGTATGGGGACGGCCATGAAACTCTGGTCATTCCTAAGAGCTTCCTGACTCCCAGAAGCGATTCCGAAGATGATTGGTTGAGAACCAATATTTTCCATACAACCTGCACCGTGGCCGACAAAGTCTGCAAGATGATTATTGACAGTGGCAGTTGCGAGAACGTAGTCTCTGAAGCGGTGTCAATTGCTGAAGCAGAGACACCTAGCTCTTCAAATGTTCCTTCTTCTACTAGCCTGGAGTCTCAACCGAAGTTGGAGTCTGACACTATACCATCTTCTTTGGGGATGTCTAAGCGTCCCTTCAAAGCAGGTGACAAAGTGAGATACACTGGGTCTGCTTCTGCCAGCATATATTCAACACCATCTCCTTCAAGGGGTCCGCCTTTTGGGATTCGAGGGAAGGTTGTATTACCTTTTGAAGAAAATCCGTTATCAAAAATTGGTGTTAGATTTGATAAGCCCATACCTGATGGAATTGACCTAGGGGGTCTCTGTGAGGCAGGTCATGGATTCTTCTGTAGTGTTAATGATCTTAGTTTGGAAAACACTGGTGTAGAAGATCTGGACAAGTTACTCGTCAACACATTATGTGAGGCTGTGTCAAGTGAAAGCCGAAGTTCTCCCTTCATTTTGTTTATGAAAGAGCCTGAGAAGTCCGTTATTGGAAATTCAGAATCATATTCAATGTACAAAAGCAAGCTTGAGAAGCTCCCTGACAATGTTGTCATAATTGGTTCGCACACTCACACTGACAACCGCAAGGAAAAGTCACACCCTGGTGGTTTGCTTTTCACAAAATTTGGCAGTAACCAGACTGCTCTTCTTGACTTGGCTCTACCGGATAGTTTTGGGAGACTACATGAGAGGGAGAAGGAGGTTCCCAAGGCAACAAAACTCCTTACAAAACTTTTCCCTAACAAAGTAACCATTCACATGCCTCAGGATGAGGCCCTTCTCGTGAGTTGGAAGCAACAACTAGATAGAGATGCTGAAACCCTCAAAATGAAGGGAAATCTAACCCACCTGCGCACGGTTCTCAATTGGAATGGATTGGAATGTGATGGACTAGAAACATTATGCGTCAAGGACCAAACACTTACAAATGAAAGTGCGGAGAAGGTAGTTGGGTGGGCTCTAAGCCATCATTTAATGCAGAACCCCGAGGCTAATGCTGACACAAGGCTTGTTTTGTCGAGTGAGAGCATTCAAGATGGGATCGGAATTCTACATGCTATCCAGAACGAATCCAAGAGCTTGAAGAAGTCACTTAAGGATGTTGCGACAGAAAATGAATTTGAGAAAAGGCTTCTAGCTGATGTTATTCCGCCCACTGATATTGGAGTCACATTTGATGACATTGGAGCTCTTGAAAATGTCAAGGATACATTGAAGGAGTTGGTGATGCTTCCTTTACAGAGGCATGAGCTCTTCTGCAAGGGTCAACTCACTAAGCCTTGCAAGGGTATACTTCTATTTGGGCCCCCTGGAGCTGGAAAGACGATGCTTGCAAAGGCTGTGGCTACTGAAGCTGGTGCAAACTTCATCAATATTTCTATGTCGAGCATTACATCTAAGTGGTTCGGAGAGGGCGAAAAATACGTGAAGGCCGTCTTGTCACTCGCTAGTAAAATTGCCCCGAGTGTTGTATTTGTGGATGAAGTTGATAGCATGTTGGGACGGAGGGAAAACCCTGGAGAACATGAAGCCATGCGAAAAATGAAAAATGAATTTATGGTCAATTGGGATGGCTTGCGAACAAAAGAAGCAGAACGTGTACTGGTACTTACAGCCACAAATAGGCCGTTTGACCTTGACGAGGCTGTTATTAGGAGGCTGCCGCGTAGATTGATGATCAATTTGCCAGATGCTCCAAATAGAGCCAAGATTTTGAAAGTGATACTAGCAAAAGAGGACTTGTCTCCTGATGTTGATTTTGATTCAATTGCTAGTATGACAGATGGATATTCAGGAAGTGACCTTAAGAACCTTTGTGTAACTGCTGCACATCGCCCCATTAGAGAGATCTTGGAAAACGAAAAAAAGGAGCGCACTGCTGCACTAGCCGAAGGTAAACCCGCTCCGGCATTGAGTGGAAGTGGTGATATCCGGCCTTTAAACATGGATGACTTCAAAAATGCTCACGAACGGGTCTGTGCAAGTGTTTCATCGGAGTCCATAAACATGACTGAGCTCTTACAATGGAATGAACTCTACGGTGAAGGAGGTTCCCGGAGAAAGAAGGGTTCTCCCTCGTCAGTCTCTATGATGTCTCCTTCTGCATTTAATCAACCGATGTCTCCGTCGTCTAATGGCCAACATCTTCGAGGCATTCATGAGCAAGTAAAACTGGTCATTCACGAGAGCAATGCCAAGTACAAAACTCGAGCGGACAGTCATCATCGTCAGGTACTTTTTGATGTTGGTGATTTTGTTTGGGTTGTATTAACTCGTGATCGTTTTTCTGTTGGCGAGTATAATAAGCTTAAGGAGCAGAAGATTGGACCCTGTGAGATATTGCAAAAGATTAATGACAACGCATACAGGTTGCGTTTTTCTGATGTCTTTAATGTGAAATACCAGGGTCCTTGTTTTGCGGATTCTGCTGATATTGCTATGAACTCGAGGACGAGTTCTTTCCAACCCGGGGTGACTGATGCAGGAGGATCAGCGCAAGGATGACAGGAAATCGTGATCTAGCCTAATTGGGGCGGTTTCCTTTTCAAATCTTTATTTTTAGTTAAGTTTTATTTATGGTAATCTTTAATTTGTCGATTAGGAAATGATTTTGAACCCGATTTGGGCCAGATTTTTGGCAATCTTTTGATTTTATTCAGTATTTTGTTTTGGTAAGACTTTTAGGGTTTTGCTATTTTTGGTAAAATTCTATTAAGGGACGATTTTTAGTTATTTAAACCCGGCTTGTGGGTTTTTTTAAATAAGTTTTGAATATTAAGAATTTTATTAAATTTCAGAGTGTTCTCTGAATTTTGGGTCGAATAATTTCTCCCTTTTCTTTCTTGCAAATTACCCGTTGCGCTAGCCTGCAGAATAATCTCTATTCTGTCCGGCGTCAGAAGCCTTGTTCCACACCATAATATCCTTTAATTCTAGCCCTCCAACAGCTTTAGGAAGACAAACTTGCACAAACGTGTACTATTTATAGGCAGAGAGAGGACCTTATTTTCTTGATTCACAAGAAATCTTAATTCCCGCCATCAAGGTGGAGCAATAAAAGGAAACTCTTACCAATCATTGATATATGATTGAAATCATAATATTGACCAAATTACCACAGAATATTAAAATATTCTTACAGAAATATGTTAGATGGCACCATTCCGGTAGCAGGTGAAGACGTGCGATATGGTGAAGTAATGATATCATTTCGAACATAGATTGTCAACTTCAGTATCATCAAACTTATATAATGTGATAGATTGTGAACATGCATGCAAATCAACTCAGACATATATGCAATTACAGATATAATTATGTATTTGTATGCTGCATCTTGTTATATTTGTATGGTTTTGTTTAACCTGTTGCCACAAATTGATGATGGGTACGGTATCTAGAGTGTCTTGTTTACTAGTGTAAGTACTAGTATTTTGTGGGTGGGAGAGGCTTTGGTGCTTGGGTAGTAGAAAGAGACACCTGGAAGTTGATATGGTGATGGGTTCGTTGGTAACTTCATTCTTAAACATTATCAGGATGAAGTTAAAAGTTTGTGGTCATTTTCAGTTAACTTGGAAGAATCTTTGATGGTTTTCATTTTTACCGTTGATTTTTTTTTAATACCTTCTTGTTTTGGGTATCTTTCTATAGATCTTTTGTTGGGAATCTTTCTTTCTTCATTCTTTTTTAATCCTTTTTTTTTTTCCATTCTGTGTAATATTTTCGTCTACCCTATGGAATTCTGATATATTATCCACTATTGTTTTTCATTTATGGCGTCATGTTTTACTTTTTCTCAGGTAAAGAAGGTCATGAAGGTGGGATTTTTACAGTTGAACCCCCACTTCATGTCTCAAATGTTCAGGTTCGGACCCAGCCACCGGGTACAAATATATTCCAAAAATGTGCATTTCAATCCACCTCTGGTATTGTGTCATACAGATCCTTCTTGAGAAATCGTGCAAGTTCCCACAAAAAATTGTACATGTAACTGTACACAGAACGCTCAATCTGTCAAATAGATTGTTGGTGTCCTTTGCAAGACTTTTATTGTGAAAAAGGGTTAAGAAGATGATAAAGAAAGTAAGTAAGAAGATGATATATATATAAACACACTGATCTTTTATTTCGTTCAAGTCTGAATGATACATGAACCCGAGAGCTCCTTATATAGGCAAAGGAGAAGCAAACGACATACAACATTATTACAAACAAACGTCATGGCTGACGACACACACAATTATTACAAAAGAAAAGACCATAATACCCTGATACATACAGACACAATACATGCGAAAATACAACCTGTAGTTTTCTGATAAATACTCGACAGATATTCTTCCATTCCATACACATTGCATTATTTCCTGGTATATCTTACAAATTCAAAAGCTGAGAAAATTCTTCTCCTTCAAGCTTTCGATTGTGTCCTTGAGGCTCACCTCAAGAGAGCGAAAATCAATGCCCAATAGTTTCGCCTTCTCCTTGGATACCTGGTAGAGTGGCGGGAGAACCTTTTCATCATCACTGCAAAATAAAAATAAAATAAAATAAAGTAAAAATAATAAAAATAAAAGAAGTGCAAGTTCCTTCAGAAATCAGAAAAATACAATCTTCAAGGGGAAGTGCTTCAAGTGAACAAGAAATGGTCATTTGGCTCATTGACATTGTGAAAGTTCCTCACTTAGTTTAATGCAGAGAGGAACAAAAGGGCCAAGAAACCCTGTGATGGTAAAAATACCGAAGTAACCACCAAGCATTATAGTGCATTCCATTCTTCAATTCATTATTTACAAGTTAATTACCAGATATATAAATATGTCACTTTTCTCTTAGAGCACTCGCATGCCCCAACTTGCCTACCATAGAATGTAACGAATTACTACTGAATACATCTCCTGTAACACCCCGCTCCAACACTTGGTATAATATTGTCCGCTTTGGGCCCAGCCCGCACGGTTTTGCTCTTGGGCTCCTCCCAAAAGGCCTCATACCAATTGGAGACAACACTGCACATATAAGTACATCCCCAAACCTCTACCCGGGCGATGTGGGACATCACAATCACCCCCTCTTGGGATCCAGCGTCCTCGCTGGTGTTACCCACGGGCTTGTGCATGCACCCACACTTAATTCCGGGTAACACCAGCGAGGACGCTGGATCCCAAGAGGGGGTGATTGTGATGTCCCACATCGCCCGGGTAGAGGTCTGGGGATGTACTTATATGTGCAGTGTTGTCTCCAATTGGTATGAGGCCTTTTGGGAGGAGCCCAAGAACAAAACCGTGCGGGCTGGGCCCAGAGCGGACAATATTATACCAAGTGTTGGAGCGGGGTGTTACATCTCCTAGTTGTACTTATGACTTCACAAAGGGCATAAATCACTACCATGTAGAAAAAAGTTAAGTCCAATATTATTGCCCACTTTACCATCGCAATAAACCCTCATTGGACTGTCATCCATGATATCCAAATCACTGTCGAATCCGTATGAGTTCACATCCAACTTTTATTTAAAAAATAATGCTCAAGTTCTTCCCTCAGATAAAACTAAGAAATTATAAGAATCATGGTGTGACGTACATTGTTTCACTTTAAATTGGACTTGAATTGCTTCTGCTAATTCGACTCAAGAAATCAAACATAATACCTTGTAAGTACCAGTAACTTACATTTTCGAAAGGATGAGAGTAGGATAAAGTTTGCGCACAATCTTCAGCGCCTCAGAAGAGTATGCTACTGTCCCGACCAAACAATATCTGCCACTGGCTGAAGGAATCTCAAATGCTTGAATATGTGCTGAGGAAATATCTCTTACATCAACAAATCTATAAGTTGCATTAGAGAAGATTTCACTTCCTGCATTATAAGAAAAACTACATATTTAGCAATTGGCAGCACAACCGTTGGGTAAAATATCCAAGGAGCAATACAATAAATGTCTGCCGCAAGAAAAAGCCACTAGACGCTACAAATTCGAACACATCGAATCTCAAATGTGTTTGCGCTCTTAAAGGTTCTCATTAGTACTGTTCACCCTCTTGAGGGGGAGCGGACTTTCTTACGCAGATTGGAATTAGTAAAACCAGAACTCTTGAAACTTAATAAGCGAACAAAAGAGGAGAAGGATTTTCCAGGTTCCTTCAAGGCACCATTCTCCGCTCATTTCAATTAGAAGGGGTGAAGCACACATCACTAAAGAACATAACAACAGATCATAACTCCCACCTTTTATTGATAATATAGATTTTCAAAGAACCTAGAAATAATTATATAGAGATAAGAGCATCTGATGAAATGATACTCCTTAAGTTCTAAAAAAGAAATTAAAAATAATCCTATGTCATTATTAGTAGCGGTGTTAGATCACAATAATGTCACCGATCTTGTGTTTATCTGTGATAAGTTTTAGCGATGTTGACTGCCTCACAGTTGATCCGATAGGTTATTGTTCTATTTCTGAGAGTGCTAAGGCTCACAGTGCTACAAAGATGTTGAGTGCCCACTCTCTTCTGCAAGACAATAAGTTTATTGCTAGCAATTTTGTTTTCATGAGCATGCTAACCACATCGAGGGTGATTGTCATTTTATTTGTGATTTGCTGATGCCGAAACAGATTGTTATTTTACACCCTATATTTGCTCTAAAGATTAGTTGGGTGATATTTTTATGAAGCCGTTAGCTCGTGGTACATTTCAAGAATTATGTTTCAAGATAGGCATGTTTAATTTTTATGCTCAAGCTTGAGGAGAATATTGTGATATTAGTTAGTTGTCAAGGGTATTATTGCAATTATTATCTTAATAATATAAGACAGAGGTCCTACAGAAATCCCTATAGAGCTGTCAGAGTATGTCACGAGATTGATATTCTCTCCTCATATACCCATAAAGCCAGTTACATAAACTTCGACTTGGTATTAGAGCCGCTCATCGAAGCTAGAAAATATTGGTATCAAGTTACAGCATGCACACCCGAAGAGTTGCTAATCATTAGTAATTTCTCCTTTGGCAGATTTATGCCTGCCAACACACGTAGTCATGTCACCTTGCTAGTTGCTACCCCAACGTTCTCCCAAAATTAACCCTAAAAGAGAGGTTCATGTCTATCAGCAATGAAGCTTCCGGTCTTTAAAAGAGAGTAATAGAGAATATATATTTTCATTTTCCAAAACCAAAAAAAAATAATTGACGATGTTAAGTTTTTTTATACGGTTTTCTCACTAACTTGTTAAAGGGGGAGGTTGTCAAGTCAATAGGATTTTCGTTGGCAAATTCATCACACAAAACTAGGAAAGAAGTAAGTCAATAATTTTTATACTCCCTCCGTCCCATATTAGTTGTCTAGTTTCTCAACCTTACTTGTCCCAAAATACTTGTCCAGTTTTGAATTTCAATACAATATAATCTTATATTTTCCCAAATTATCCCTCCTATTAACTTCAAAAAGTAATCGGCCCCACTAAAAACTACAACTATACTATATTATCAAACGGCAAAATCGAAAACACAAAATAACAAAAAAAATGTTGAAAAATCAGACTTGGACAATTAATTTGGGACGAAGGGAGTACCAGAAAAGGAAATACCTGATAAGGAAACAAGGATTAAAATAAGATGAAATTCGAGAGATATGTTAGTAAATCAACTACCACGGAAGCCACCACATCATTTTTGATGAAAATCATGAATGTTATTTCATGATAAATATAACATTAGCTCATTTAGTGTATATTTACTAAAGCTTTGACGGTGAATTATCTCATCCTAGCCTTTATAAATTTATTCTCTTCTATTTGTTGCAAAACATTAGGTAAAATGGATGGGAGTCAGAACCTCTCTCTCTCTTTCTCTATCACGAATATTGGAAATTCTTTAGAATTTAATAAATTGATACAAGGACAGTAATTAGTTAGAGGAAGAACAAATCTAGTTTTAGATACATGCCTATTCTAAGCCAAACGTTCAGTATATATGCATATTCTTATATTAATCTACACTTGTTTCGTCAGTAAACTATTGATTTTCCCTTTTTTCCTTTCAACCTTTCACATGCGTTAACTTAATCACCTAAACAGAAATAGATTAGTTGAAGCAGCAAAAATTAGCAAAGGATATTATGACCTTTCAATGCCATTTTACATTCCTTCTCCTATAGAATTGCCAGATAAGTTAATTCCCATATTTAAACGAAGTATCTACATAAAGTAATGCAGAAAAATAAATCGCCCATGCGTCATTCGTTGCAGGCTAGTACCAGTTTTTATGAGGTTCAGAATTGCTTCGTTAGTGAGATTGAGAGTTGGCTGTAAGAAAGGACCAATGACAAATCCAGGATTTAGCATCACCAAGTCGATCCCGGTTTCTTTTGCATATTTCCAAGCAGCTTCCTCAGCCAATGTTTTCGAAAGTACATACCATTGCTAAGACATACCAAATTATGATAAGCACATTTTCGAAAAGTGCAAGCCATTGCTAGTCAAAATCAATACAAGATATTAACTCAAATTTCAATGAAATTGTTAAATAAAATGAAGGAAATAGATCAATACATGATAAACAAAGGACTTCTTCTATTTCATAGTTAAAAGTACAAGGAACACATTGACATCTGCTTTCTTGTTACGTGCATGAGATATAAAGTTTAGAGTAAAACAGAGCATCAAAACCAACTGTCAAAAGTAAATTGATAAGTTTTATCCCCGTGTCATTTCGTAAAACCTCAAGGATGGCCAGTGCAATATAAAGAAAAGAATAGACTCGTAAACTTTGTTATATATACACAACCAGGATACACTTCATGCGAGAACCTAATGATATTATTACCGATATTCTTTCAGGTTTAGTAACATCACAAATGACACATAACAGTAAAATATAATCTGACACACTCTGAAAAGAACCAGCGCATGTTATTTTTCTAAACAGACAAAACGGATATAAATAACTGAAACGTCAATAACAACTGAAAAAGATGATAATTATATGCCAACCTTCGATTCCTCGCAAAATGCTGCATCTGAAAACCAAGTTTCATCAATTACCACATCAGGATTTAAAGGTGTTCTATTTAACATAACTGAGGCCATGGAAGAAGTAACCACCACCCGCTTGATAGATGGAACCTTTGAACATGATTTAAGAACATTTAGTGCTCCCTTCACTGCAGGTTCAATTAATTCTGCCTGAAATTTGAATAACAATGATAAGCAACCCTCTTGTACAGTGTTTAACAAGGAATTAAAATAAAACTGAAAAAAAGGTCAATAACATTATTAGAAGTTGTGCTAACATTATGGAAATTCATAGAAGAAAATTATGTCAATAACATTATTAGATATTGGTGGTTGTCAGACTTCTTTGGCTCTCCTCTCTCTACACTCTTACTCATATCAAACCTTCAGTCTCTCTGTTGAGTGTGTGCAGCTGCCCCACTGGGTACCCAGCGGTGCCCCTATGGCCTACATTCAGGTACATGTAAATTTTCCATTGATTTTAGAGTTGGAACATAAATTCGGGGTAAAAGAGGGTGGCTTACTGGAACAGCAAAGAGATGTACTAAAAGTATGTTACTACTATAGATAAGTCATAGGATGGACCTCTGGATCAGTGACTGAAAGTAAAACAGGAGATGCTGTGTGAAAGACGCCTTCACAACCGTCAACTGCGGCATCAAAACTTCCTTCTTCAATTAGGTTTGCTTCAAATAGATGTAGCCTTTCCTTAGCTCCATCGAGTGCAAGTAAATGTGCTGTCTTCTTTGAATCATCTATAGCATATAGAATTAATGAGAATCGGGAGAATTGATGAGTAGGTTAAATATGCAGAAATATTGAGCACAACTGCCGAGTCTGTGGTCTTAATGATGTCCCTCTAGGTTATGGCTTGCCAATTTGAGTTCATCCTAAAGATTATGAATTGAAAATTTAGAGCAATATATATACAGTTTGGTAATTGTCCAAACAAAGTCATCTGATGTTCAGTTGTGACTCTGAACCATGTCCCCAATCCCATAAAGCTACCACAGGAAGTGATGCCCAAGAAACACAAGAATAATCCAGATATAGCACATTTATATAACACAAAATATATTAAGAATAATAACTGACTGACTTATTCTCCAAATATTCAGTATGTACAACCGTATAAGTAACTTTAGAAGTTCAGAGATATTTAAAAGCCAAGACATGTTTCTTGGGAGTCACTGAGACTCACATTTTAATCAATGGTTGTAATTTTATTTCCCTTCATGGTCAAGGGATTATTGGGGTAAGTTGTTACTTATCATCCATTAGAAGTTACCGAACTTCAATCTTCTTTCCTCATGCAGTCACAGAATCAACTCGTCACTATTCATTCATCAGAAGTAAATTATTTTCTCTGTTTTTTTTCATTTATTTATTTTTCTTATAATTTTTTTTATGTATTAGAGGGCTTAGCTCATACAGTCAGATACAATGTCTCCATATAACGTATGAACAAGCTCCTCATGCGCCACTTTATCCTGTTCTGCAATGTTTGTGACAGCTTGGTCAAGCTACTAATTTGTGACAATCAACCAAAGACAGAAAGGAATTCAATGAGATAATCACACACAAGAATTTTTAATTGTTACGTTGTGCAAATTTGGTCACTGGAAAAAGATTCCTCTATAAGAAATACTAGTGTGTGAGGTATAAAAAACATTGGAAACATGATTGACTCCAGATAACACATAACAATGCAGCTCACGACACATGCCTGAGATTTTACCTAAAACTTGAATGGGAGACAGGTTTAGTAACCGAATTTTGAATGAGTGGCTTTTCGACCGAGCTTAGGGATGCACAACACAGGGCCATCTAGAAAATGTGGATAATGCAGCAAAGAAATTTCGATCATGCTGCAAGAGGTTGGTAGAAGGAAGGATGAATATCAGCCTAAAGAAGGGAGAAACCAGTTGCAAACGGAAGTTCCCTGAAATAGGCGTGGGATGATTTAACCAAGTTATAACAGCGGTTGGTGGACTTGTAAGAAGACATTGCCAAGACCTGTGAGATCATGAACTCCTTACATTGCTTAACTACCTAGCAATTGAACAGAGGAAAATTGACCGTGAAGTGTCAGACATAGCATCCATTACTAGTACACAAGTGCTCCATGAAGAAGGGACACAATTCACAGCCACCAAGAGAACCCTATGAATATCAGTTCAAGTGGCAAGAGTTGGGGAGGGAGGATCATAACAGACGATATCAGGGGCAGCCTCTAGTCGAAATGGAGAAGTGGGCCCAAATTCATTGAGAAAGACACAATTTTTCTGAAGAATTCGCCATGATATGTTTGATCCATGCATAATATTATGAGAAGTGGACACATATTTTTGACTTCTACGTCTGAAGAAATAAAATTTAGGCATTTGTACTCTGTCAAAGTAAGTCTCCATGTCATACTCCCTCCGTCTCATATTAGTTATCCATTATTGCAACTTTACTTGTCCCAAAATACTTGTCCAGTTTCGAATCCCAATACAATATAACTTCTCACTTTACCCAACTACCCTTCTTCCACTAAATTCAAACAAATACCGGACCCCACCATAATACTATATTGTTATGGGCAAAAATGAAAATTGCACATATTACAGCCTCAATCCATAAAATGTTGAAAAATCTAAATTGGATAACCTTTGTGGGACAGAGGTAGTATATATTTGGAATATAGTCCATTTGGGTCACATCAGCAAAGATGTTGGGTCGCATGAGGGGGTGATGAGGCGTCCGAAAAGGGGACTGTAACATTCCACATTATAGGCAGACACCTCCTAATTGTGTAGACGCATGAACAAATTTCATTTACAGTACCAATAGATTTAACAACTCGTTTGCTTTCCATGTACGTGTTTTTGGTCTACATATATAGTTTGACTTTTAGTCATTTCATTGAGATAATTTAATTTTTCCAGAGTTCATTAACCCCCATTAACCTAGATACCCAATCAATGCTAGGCTTGCTAGAATAAATTAAACTTAAAGTAGGGTTCATAAACCAATATCAATAAATGGGTGCCACTCAATTTTCTTAATATTACAATTTAAACTATGACAACTACCCAATTGTTTATACAACAATACTAATTGAACGAATTATAATAATCAAACACCAAGTAGAAATGATCAACAAAGAAACCAAACTTTAAATTTCAATTAAATTTGATTGAAACCATTAAGATACACTAGAAAGAAAAGGATTGTAGTGAAGTTAAACAATGAAAATGAATGGAAATAAAGAGAGAGTACTGACTGAGGCTGCGGACCGTGGCGTTGACAGTGTAACCACGCTCCAGCAACAACTTGACCAGCCATGAAGCTATGTACCCAGAAGCCCCTGTCACGCACACCACCTTCCCTGTTGTTCCTGCGCTGCTGCTCATCCTCTCTTTCTCTCTCTAGACTCTCTCTCTCAAGTCATCGCTTAGCTATTCCAAGGTATCTATTTATCTCTATCTATCTATATATATATATATATGTTGGAGGCTGCTGTGACTCATCCAGAGATGACAAATGGAGTGAGGACGCTGCTGGTGGTTGTTGATGTAAGAGTGTATGTCAGCTGATATACAAAATTTTTAAATATTCCATTTTTATAATTATTGTGATGAGAGTGACAAACTAGTATTTACTTCTTTTACAATGTTGTCAAAATATTCTTTGGGCTGGCGAGAGACCCCTCTTATATGGATATATCCATTGCGTATAAATTTATTTTGTTTCTACACTACTATTTAATTTTAATCACCTACGTGGTAGTGGGCTCTAAAGAAAAATTAATGGGTGAGGTAACCTAAATGATGACGTGGCAAAGCTATTGGGCCAATTTAATTAGTTAGCATGGACAAAGTTTGAAGCTCATTTTTAAGGCAGAAGTAAGGAAAAGAATTTGAATAATTGGGACATCACCAATTGAAGATTTAAAGGTTCATGGAGTGTTCGTTGATGAATGTAATCAGAGGATAGACACAACATAAGATAATCCCATTTAAATTAAAACATGTTATCTACAAGTGATCAGTTTGAAGAAAACAATATATATATCAAGAATGAGGATAAGGACTGGAATCATGTCAAGATAAGGATATGGTTTCTTTTGAATTTAAATATGTAATCGTCTTCATAAATAGTTTTAGATAAGTTGTTACTTTTCTATAAACTTTTAGGAACTTTGTTATTTCCATTAACTATAAATAATGATATTTATGTTATTTGGCAAAGGGTCTCATACCAATCAAACAACACTATTCATTTACTTGTCAATTTCAATTCTCAAATTCTCATTGTCATTTCAATCGTTTATCAAGTCTTTAATTTCAAGTCTTTAGTTTAATTAAACCTCATTATTTCAATTTTAATCACTCAATTTACTTTCTCAGTCATTGCTTTCATTCAGTATTGTTATTTTTATTTACTCAAGTCATTTCAATTCAAGTTTTTAAAGCTTTCTTTAAATTTAAGTTTTTTATTCAAATCATTATTTTTGTTCACTCTACATTCATCATTTTTCATTCAAACATGTCGATTGTTTGTGTGGAATCTGTGTTTTCCAATGTTACATTCTCAACTGTTTCAAGTCCTCTTAATTAAGGCACAGAGAAAAACCCCAAGTGAGAGTTCCATGTTCTCTCTTTCACGTGCACCTACAGAAGTCAAAATCAAAAGAGACTATCTTTGCTTTCCGACAACCTTCGGAGCCTAGGTCAAGGTTCCTGGCACGCCCGCATATAAATCACATAATCGCTTGACCGAGCTGATTTAAGAAGAAATAATTTTTGGCACGCCCGGCTGGACCATCGATTCGGATGATACTGGAAATAATTTTTGGCACGCCCAGCCGGACCATCGGTTGGGATGATAGTGGAAACAATTTTTGGCACACCTAGCCGGACCATCGGTTGGGAGTGATATTGGAAACATGCAACCAAGAAGAAGATACTAAAAGAGATGTCGACTTTTTACAGGCAGACAAATCAAACTAGGTCAAGTGCACGAGAATTGGCAGGTTTGCCGATTACGTATCCCGCCGATCAACCAGGAGGATCAGTAGGACATCTAAGTCAGCAACAAGTTTGGTCGGCCTATCAGCCACCAACTCCATACCAAGAGCCGGCAAATGAAGTGATCAACCAAAATTAGTGGATGTATAATTAAGAAGTCGTTCCCCAAACATTTTTTGGACTCAGGGGGCAAGCGGTAAATGATAAGTCCATTTTACATACATATTTTATCCCGAAATGTATATTTGTTAGTAGGTAAAACTATTTATTTTAATTAATTTAGAAGTATAATAATGAGAAGTACACAAAACTTAATTTTTATAATAAAATTGTTGAATAAATCATTTTCAATGTCATTAAATTACATCTACATTTATGTCTTTCATTTATAGGTGTAAAGTGAGAGAAGATTCAAATGCACATGGATGAAAGTTGGATGAATCAAATGCACATGGATGAAAGTTGGAAGATTCAAATGCACATGGAAAAAGAACAAAATGTGATGGAAAGTTATGAAAAAGAAAAGAAAAGAATATTTGATTTATCTTTACAAGTTGTAATTTGATTCCAATATTTCTCTATAAATATGGATACATCTTGAAGAAGAAAAAAGGAGAAGAATGAGGAGAGCAAAAAGAACACCAAAGATGAGAAGAATTTATCTTCAATTCCGGGTTTTATTGTTCTTACTTTATTATTTTATTTTTAAGCATGTGTAACTAAATCCTCAACTAAGGTTGATGATGAAACCACCATTTATGAAATAAATTCATTTTAGTCTTTTATCAATTTCCATGTGTATGGTTTAAATGCTTATGATTTTCGCTTCATAGTATTAATTGTTTTAAATTCCTTTCACTATAAATATCATGTATTTATAGTAGTTAAGAATTCTTATCATAATTAATCAAGCTTAGATTTGATGAGTTTATAAGTAAAAATATTTGATTTTATGTGATCCATTAAATTGCATACATAGGATGCTTAGAAGTTTACACTTTAAAGCGAAGGAAAATCTATTTCTTGAAAATATATTTCATTAGTACGTTATTGTTAAATCTTGAGAAAGTAATAAGATTGATTTCTAAATTACTACTCTAAAATTGGAATTGATAAAGGAATAATTAGAAGTTTATGGATTAGTGGTGGTGGATTCCGATACCTTAGTATTTTTTTTCCTATTATTCTCGCTTTAATTATTTGTATTTCGATATTGCATGTTTAGTATAAAAATCCCTTCAACAAACAAACTTTGAGAAACTAGATTAGTTTTAGATTAATTTAAGTTTAATTAAGTTCTCTTTAAAGCATTCCCTTGGGTTCGACCTCGTTCTTGCATAACTTAAACTACAATTGATTCGTTCACTTGCGAGTAATATTTTAAAACACACCAAGTTTTTGGTGCCGCTGCCGGGGAATCGCAACAAGAAACTAATAAAATTGAAGTTGATTTAATTCTTCTACTAGTTGTTTAAAAAAAAAAAAAAAAAGCTACTGTTTTGCTTCAATCTACTCTTTCGGAAAAAAAAATTCAAAAAAAAAAAAAAAAAAAATTCTAAAACTACTGTACCATTTCGGCTACTGTAGCAAAAATAAAAAAACTGTAAAAAGAATTATAAATTTTTTTTTTATAAGCTACTGTTTTGTTTAGGAAAGAAAACAAATATATAAATTTTGTCTTTCTAATTATGATAGTACTGTAGTAAGGTAGTGTTTCTTCACTTTTGAATGTAGAGATTGTTTTTTTTTATTAGTGATATCAAATTAAAAAACAATTTAAAAATACTGTAGCAACTCGGCTACTGTAGCAAATTTTATTTCTTTTATTTATTTTAGTTATTTTCTTTATTCTTAGCTTAAGTTTAGAATTAGTGCTTGTTTATTATTTTTATTTTTTTTTGTTTTATTATTTGTTTTATTTTAATTAAGTAATTGATACTTTTTAATTTTGTAGGTAGTATTTCATTTTCTTTGGAGATCGCATTGAGTAAGCTTATATCGAGATTTCTTTGTGTCATCTTCATTAGCATTACTGCGGAATCCAGGTAAGTACCCCTATCCTTAGTAAATAGTATTATTATTTTTTTTTTTAGATTAGGTGAACATAGTTTTTATATAGGTGAAATTTTGCATGCTACCTTTAGGATAGAATAACATTAGAAATAACCTTTAGGTACACACTTTCTTCAAATTTATTTTTGTTATTTATTTTATTTTATCTCGTTTATTTCTTTCTTTATTTATTTATAAAAAAAAAAGTTCACACACACTCACTCCCTTTTACTTTTATTTTTGTTGACTTGCTTGTATGTGCATTTTTAATTTAGCATTTTGCATAAATCTTTTAGTAAGGGTATTAACCCTCTAACAAGATAAGGATTGGATTTCATCACCAATTCTTTGCCCATTAGATTAAAAATCTCATTGCATTTGTATACCCTTGGCTAAATTTAGTTTAATTTAAAATCAAGTAGACGTTGGCCAATAGGTTTTCATATAGCTCATAGGATCCTCTTGGACATTGTTAAACTTTTGGTAACTCCAGTGAGTCACTATCAAATTGATAAACGATAGGACAATTATGTCTAGGAGTGTGGCTGATGCGGCATTAAACAGGCCTACTGCCTCGCCACACTTTCCTGGGAACTACTTCGTTGTTAGTTTGATGGTCATTAACTGGTCATCCACTAGTTTTCTCTGAAAGGGAGTAGGAGTTGTCTAACTAGCTGAAAATTATTTTGGAATTAGTCATAATAATCTCTCATATAGGAAATTTAAAAAAAAATAGAAATTACTACCCTTGAATTAAATTTCAGATAAAGAAAATACTTGTTTTGGTAGTGTATTTGTTGAGTCATGGAGTCTTCCTAGTGCATGTTAGGTCGTCGATCTCTGAAATCAAAGTTGGCACCTTTAGATCTAGAAATTGAGAGAACTTTTAGAGAAGGTGTAAGGAATTCTACTGTTGGAAAGATCATTGAAGTCAAGATGGAGGGAGAACATAATGAAGTGAAAGCCCTTAAGGATTATTATACTCCCGCACATATCACAAATCTTTCTTGTATTGTCTTGTCTGCTACACAACATGCCCATTTGGAGATACGGGCAGCAGTAATCAATTTACTGCCGACTTTTAGAGGTTCGAACTTTGAAGACCCATACCTTCATGTTAAGGAATTTTTAGAGATTTGTTCCACTTTGAATTTTCAGAATATTCCCGAAGAGTCAATTAAGATAAGATTATTCCCGTTCTCTTTGAAAGAGAAAGCCAAGTCTTGGTTATATTCATTGGAACCAGAATCAATCAAATCTTGGGATGAACTCTGTAAAAAATTCCTCACTAAATTCTTCCCTAGACATAGAACTAACTCCCTTCGCCGAAATATCATGGAATTTGCTCAAAAAGAAGGTGAACAGTTTTACATGTGTTGGGAAACATTCAATGATTTGCTACTTAAGTGTCCCTATCATGGTTTTGAAAAATGGCGCTTAATTGAATTCTTTTATGATGGATGATCAGCTCAAAATTGTCAACTAATTGAGTCACGAGGTGTGGTAGATTTCATGTCTAAGAATGAGAATGAGGCTTGGAAATTTCTAGATGCGTTAGCTGAGAGTTCCGAACATTGGGAATACTTAGGGAGGGTTGAGAGAAGAAGTTTACCAATGTCTATGGATACCAAAAAGGGAGGAGTCTATGAGGTTAGTGAGGGAACTGATTTGAGTGCAAGGATAACTAGTATCACCAGAAAAGTGGAGGCTATAGAGATGAAAAATGGAAAAAGTTCTTCAATCCATGTTATTAGTGAGACATGTCAGCTTTGTGAGAGTCCATCTCATACTACTCAGACGTGTCCCTCTATAGCATCATTCCATGAGTGTATAACTGAACAAGCTAATGTACTAAACGGCTATAAGAAACCATTTGGCAGTCCCTATTCTGACACATACAACCCCAATTGGAGAAATCATCATAATTTCTCATGGAGTCAAAATCAGTCTCAGAACAACTCGGGTATGCAACATGTTGACCCAAGGATTTTTACCATGGGTAAACATGACATTTGATGATGACAAACCATTGAATGTGGTGAATTTAATGTCTACTTGAGTTATGCTTAATAGGTTGTTGATTCAAGATAAAACTCAAGAGAGCTAGTGAATCCATGAGAAGATCAAGCAAATGTGCGTAAAGCTCAAAATACATTGGAGACAAGGATGGAGACATCAAGCCAAAGCTTAAAGAAATTGAAGATCAAAGAATTGGGTAAAATAGTCTTGGGTGAGTGCTAGATCAAATGTAAAGTTATTTTTGAAATAACTTATTTGAAAGCTCAACTCTTGACAAATTAGCATATAGGACCATGCATATCATTTACGTCATCCATGAGTCCTTGAACCATTAGTATTAGACTATGAACATCATTGATGATACATTCATATATATAGTCTTTGCTAGAGTTGAGTTAGTTCAAGCTTTCATAAGTTACGAAAGAACTCAATAAAGAGGTTGTCCTAGAACCTAAACTTATTTCATATAACTTGAAATGGATTGTAGACATGTATTAAAGCTTTGAACAAAACTGTTTCAATCATGAAAAGCTTTTGTCAAATATTGAGAATTTATTTAAATGAATATATTATTTTATAATCTCAATATTATTTTTAGGAATGTCAAGGACCTTAATAAGTCTATAAGACATCATAGTAATGTCTCTAAGTCATTTCGGAAATATCCAAAAAGATTTCCCGAAAAACCGTTATGCGGTTTAAGAGATTGAAATGAAGCGTCACATTCAAATGACCATATCGTACTCAAAACTGGGTTAAATGGAGTGATTCAAAAGCCTAAAATCAAGATATTGAAGTCCTCTTTCCAAAAAGCTAAAGAATTCCTCAATCTGAGTTACGGAACTCGAGTTATACCCAAAAGAGTGGAACTGGACAGAGCAGATCCGAATCAGTCGACCGACACTAAATGGTCAGTCGAACGAACCCACCAGAGGCGTTTTGGCAATTTTTTTGACATTTGTCAGTCGACCGACGAAGCAGGTCAGTCGACCGACTCGGCCTGAAACGACTTCCAACGGCTATTTTTTGATTCAAACTTCTTCTAAACTACCCAAAACACCCTCAAACGGCTAGAATTGTTTCCTACTCTATATATGTGTCATATATGAGCCAAAAGAGGAAGAACAAGAGAGGGATAGGAGTTGTATTGAAATCTACCATTTGTGCTTCATTTTTGAATTCATATTTGGGTAGAAAACTCTTCTATAGGAATCACACCATTGTGCGTCACTCATATTATCTTCTTGTGATTCATTCGTCCACATATTGAGTTGAGTTTTTCATTTGATTATTTCATTTATGACTCTAAGTATGTGAGGAAGTGAGCTTTGAATTTCCATATCTATCTATTGAGAGAAAATGTTGTACACTCAAATTCCATTCTTATTCTTTGTGAGTGAAAGACCAAGAAGTTGTCTTGGCATGGGATGGGCTTGTTGAAGCTTTGTAAAGGTTTTTCTCTACCTTAAAAAGAGAGGATTAGGTTGGCTCTCCACCCGCAAGTGTTAGCAAAGGTCGGCTCTTCACCCGGAAGCAAGAATGTTCGAAGGTTGGCTCTCCACCCGCAAGAGTGAGCAAGGTTGGCTCTTCACCCGGAAAAAGGAGCATGTAAGGGCTTGTTTTTCACCCGCAAGAAAAACACGATAGTGGAATCCTTGAGAGGTTTTCTCAAGGCATAGAGTAGACCAAAGCTTTAGTTGAACCATGTAAAAACTCGGTGTCTTGGTTTGCATTTTCTCTATCCCTTAACTCCTTAATTTACAAGCAATTTCATTTCAATCTTGAACTTTATTTATCAATGCTTGGAAATTGTGTGTGCTTAAATATTCATGAGGGGATTAGGAAAATGTTTGGTTGAAGTAAATTGCAATGTGAACTTGATTATAGCTTAGATTATAAATTCTCTACTTGTTCATTAATTTGTTATAATCTAGTTGCACACCAAGTGTTTGATATAATGTATCTTCACCACACCATTACTTTAAAAGCAATTGTCATTTTCAATCTTAAGCTTTATATATCAATGCTATGAAATTGCTTGTGTTTGAGTATTAATGAAGAGGTTAGGAAAATGAATAAGTTCAAGTGAATTTATAGAACTTATCTTCATCACACCATAACATAGATTGCTTGGTTGAACCATAGAAAATCTTGGTGTCTTGACTTGCATTTTCTCTATCCCTTAATCTCTCTACCTTATAAGCAATTGTCATTAATAATCTTGAACTTTATATTGATGTCATGCTATGAAATTGCTTGTGGTTGTGTATCCATGAAGAGGTTAGAAAAATGCATAGTTGAAATGAATTAAAATTGTGAAAATGATTAGATTATAGCCTAGATGACGCCGGACAGAATAGAGATTATTCTGTAGGCTAATGCAATAGGTACTTTGCAAGGGAAAAACAGGAGAATTTCGACCCAAAAATTCAGAGAACACTCTGGAATTTTATATAATTGTTTATAATCAAGAATGAATTTAAAACAACCCACAAGCCGGGTTTAAAAAGCTGAAAATCAAGGATTTTACCAAAAATAGCAAAACCCTAAAAGTCTTACCAAAACGAAATACGGAAAGAAATCAAAAGATTGCCAAAAATCTGGCCCAAATCGGGTTCAGAATCAATTCGTAATTGACAAATAGAAAATTACCATAAGTAATAAAAATTAACTAAAAATAGAGATTTGAAAAGGAAAACAGCAGATCACGATTTCCTGTCATCCTTGCGCTGATCCTCTATAAGTAGTAAAAATTAACTAAAAATAGAGATTTGAAAAGGAAAACAGCAAATCACGATTTCCTGTCATCCTTGCGTTGATCCTCCTGCATCACTAGACTACCATGTCATTTAGATATAATCCATGTGCACATCAAATGTTTGATAAAATTCATATTCAACACACCTTAGCATAATATGTTCATATGCACCCCAAGTGTTTGACATAATGCATATTGAATATATCATTCTTCTCAAGAGTTTATATGCACAAAATGTTTAATTATTTTTTGTAAACTCTTCAAAGTACTCTTAATGACAAATAGCTCTTTTTATCATTTATATACATATGTGAAAAAAATGCTTATACATATTAAGTTGTAATGAATGCTTGAACTAGTTTTCATTCTTGAATCCATAATGTATATATTTGGTAATGAAATTTATTGTTTATGATTCAAAGTATGAAATGAGATAGTCACTTAAGGATCATCTATCTAACTAAGTGTTTGACTAGAGCTCTACAAAGATTATTTTTGTTAAAACAAAGTCAAACCGAAAAAGACTCAAAGTTTGTAATTGACCCTATTCACCCCCCCTCTAGGTGTCAATATGTGGCCAACACAACATATACAATCCCAAGGGCAACAACCAGCATCATATTTTTCCATGTCCCAAAATTCTCATCCATATGTCCCCCAACAACCAAGGAAACCAACACTGGAAGATACGTTACAGCAGTTCATGCAGCAAACTAGTCAATCGATTTCTAAACTAGAAACATAGATTGGTCAGTCAGCTACTGTTGTAGGAGAGAGGGAAAAAGGAAAATTTCCTAGTCAGCCCATTCCCAACCCAAAGGGTCAATATCATGTGAGTGAACAGTTGACCTCTGGTCCAACTGATCAAGTCCAGTCAATCATAACCCTAAGGTCAGGCAAACGAGTTGATAATCAAGTCAAAATTCCAAGAAGGGAAACTGTGAAAGGTAACCATGAACTAAAAATGGAAAACAAAATAGAATCTCAAGTTGACCCAAAAGTCCAAATTCCCGATCTTGTCCGCAATTCTCTAGTAGAACCTTCAGTTAGGAACTTTGTTCCTACTGCACCATTTCCTCAAAGACTCCAAAAGTCTAATAAGGGGCATCATTACAAAGAGATTATGGAAATATTCAAACAAGTCAAAATTAATATTCCATTTCTCGATGCAATTCAACAGGTCCCCTCTTATGCTAAGTTTTTGAAAGATTTGTGTACGGTTAAGCATGGATTGAATGTGTATAAAAATGCCTTCCTTACAGAGCAAGTAAGCTCAATTATCTAGCACCGCACACCACCTAAATTCAAGGATCCCGGTTGTCCTACAATCTCATGTACAATAGGTAACCAGATAATTGAGCAAGCTTTGCTTGATTTGGGTGCGAGTGTAAATCTGTTGCCATACTCTGTGTATGAGCAACTTGGTTTTGGTGATTTGAAACCCACAAAGGTAGTGCTACAGTTGGCAGATCGTTCAGTCAAGGTACGTCGTGGTATCATTGAGGATGTGTTAATTCAGGTTGACAAATTCTTCTTTCCAGTAGACTTCATAGTCTTAGACACTCAACCTGTGGCTAATCCCAATAGCCAAATTCCTGTTATCCTTGGTCGACCATTCCTAGCCACTTCAAATGCTTTAATCAATTGTAGGAATGGTGTTCTAAAAATTTCATTTGGAAACATGTCTGTTGAGCTTAATGTTTTTAATGTGAGCCGACAACCATCAGAATCTGAGGATATGAGTGATGTGAATCTAATAGAGAGTCTAGTACAAGAAACTTTTTTTTTTTTTTTTTTTGAAAATAGTACAAGAAACTTTTGAACATTAAAGTTTTGATGATCCTTTAGAGGCATGTCTAAATCACTTTGGGTGTGATTTTGATCTGGATAGTGCTTGTGAAGAAGTGAATACCTTGTTATGTTTTATCCCTTTTATAGACATTGAGAATTGGAAAGCCAAGGTAAAGCCCCTTTCATCAATTGAATCTAAACATGTCTCATCTGTTGAGTCACATCCAAAATTGGATCTGAAGTTTTACCATCTGAACCGAAGTATGCCTACTTAGGTCCAGATGAGAGTCTTCCTGTCATCATTGCTTCTGAGTTAAATAAAGAACATGAGGAAAAACTCTTAAATGTCCTCATGGAGCATAAATCGGCTATTGGGTGGACTATAGCAGACATTAAGGGTATATCTCCATCTGTGTGCATGCATCGTATCCATCTTGAGGAAAATGCTAAAACTTCGCGAGAAATGCAAAGACGTCTTAACCCTAACATGAAAGAGGTCGTTAGGGCAGAAGTATTGAAGTTGTTAGATGTGGGGATCATATATCCTATTTTCGATAGTTCTTGGGTAAGTCCTGTTTAGGTCGTGCCTAAGAAATCAGGTATCACGGTAGTCACAAATGATGCCAATGAGTTAGTACCGACCCGAATGACTACTGGATGGTGAGTGTGCATTGATTATAGGAAGTTGAACTCTGTCACTAGGAAAGATCATTTTCCACTTCCTTTTATCGATCAGATGCTTGAGAGATTAGCCGGTCATGAGTACTACTGTTTCCTAGATGGTTATTCTGGATATAACCAAATTCCTATTGCACCTGAGGATCAGGATAAAATCATATTCACTTGTCCTTTTGGAACATTTACCTATAGACGTATGCCATTTGGATTATGCAATGCACCTGTTACTTTTCAGCGGTGTATGCTCAACATATTTTCTGATATGGTAGAACGTTTTCTTGAGGTGTTTATGGATGACTTCTCCGTGTTTGGCTCATCCTTTGATGAATGTCTTATTCATTTGAAACTCGTGCTTACACGTTGTGAGGAGAAAAAATTGGTCTTAAATTGGGAGAAATGCCATTTTATGGTGAAAAAGGGAATTGTCTTGGGGCATATTATTTCAAAGAATGGTATAGAGGTTGATAAAGCTAAGGTTGATCTGATTTCTAATCTTCCACCGCCACGTACGGTTAAACAGATTAGGTTATTCTTCGGTCATGCGGGATTTTATCGTCGATTCATTAAAAACTTTAGCAGCATTTCCAGACCACTTTGCAATTTACTTGCTAAAGATGTTGCATTTGTCTTTGATGATGAATGCCTGAAAGCCTTTGAGAAACTCAAAACATTGTTGACCACAACACCTATCATGAAGCCACCGAATTGGGATGCGCCTTTTGAGATTATGTGCAATGCATCTAATTATGCAGTTGGAGTTGTGTTAGGGCAACGTGTGAATAGGCTACCCCATGTGATCTATTATGCAAGTAAGACATTAAATGAGGCATAACTAAATTACTCTACCACTGAAAAAGAATTGTTAACAGTTGTGTTTGCATTAGACAAGTTTAGGTCCTATCTGTTAGGGTCTAAAGTCCTCATTTTCTCAGATCATGCTGCACTTAGGTATCTCTTTTCTAAAAAAGATGTTAAGTCGTGTTTAATTCGATGGATCCTATTGCTACAAGAGTTTGATCTAGAAATTCGAGATAAGAAGGGGTCTGAAAATGTAGTAGCTGATCATTTGTCTAGGCTCATTCTTCAGACATCCTCAGATTCCATGCCTATTCTTGAGTCTTTCCCTGATGAATAACTCTTTGTTGTATCTGAGTCACCTTGGTTTGCCGACATTGTGAACTATCTTGTCACAGGTCAAATGCCTTCACATTGGACTAAGCAAGATAAATCCAAATTCTTATCTGAGGTCCGTCATTTCTTTCGGGATGATCCGTACTTATTCAAGTATTGTCCGGATCAGATTATTCGAAGATGTGTCCCCAATTGTGACCAAACTAGTGTAATCTCCTTTTGTCATGATCATGCATGTGGATGTCATTTTAGTTCAAAGAGAACCGCTGCAAAGATATTGCACTCTGGATTTTACCGGCCCTCAATCTTTAAAGATTGTCATTCTTATTGCTTAGCATGTGAGCGATGTCAAAAGTTAGGGAGTATTTCACGTTGAAATATGATGCCTTTAAACCCAATTCTGATTATTGAAGTTTTCGATGTTTGAGGCATTGATTTCATGGGACCATTTCCTAATTCATTTGGCAATTTGTACATCCTTGTAACAGTTGATTATGTGTCTAAATGGATTGAGGCAATTGCATGTAAAACTAATGATCACAAGGTGGTAGTCAAGTTTTTGAAAGATAATATCTTTTCACGTTTTGGTACACCCCGTGCTATTATTAGTGATGGGGGGAAACATTTTTGCAATAGGGTTTTCGAAGCATTAATGAGAAAATATTGCGTAACCCACAAAATTTCACTCGCTTATCATCCCCAGACTAGCGGTCAAGTTGAGTTATCCAATAGAGAGATTAAACACATTTTGGAGAAAACAGTTAACCCAAATAGGAAAGACTGGTCCTTGAGACTTAGTGATGCATTGTGGGCATACCGTACTGCATTTATGAACCCCATTGGAATGTCTCATTACCGAATGGTGTATGGTAAAGCTTGTCATCTCCCAGTTGAGTTAGAGCATAGAGCCTTTTGGGCTATTAAACAACTCAACTTTAACCTTGACAAAACAGGAGTCCATAGGAAGCTTCAGTTGAATGAGTTGGAGGAAATTAGAAATGATGCTTACCAAAGTACAAAAATCTATAAAGAGCAAATGAAAATAAGGCATGACAAAAGTATTCTTAGGAAAACTTTCACACCTGGTCAAAAACTCTTGCTTTATAATTCTCAGTTGCATTTGTTTCCAGGAAATTTGAGATCTCGATGGTCTGGTCCATTCATTGTTCGAATTGTTCATCCATATGGAGCCATTGAGATTGAAAATCCAAAAAATGGTGATGTGTTCAAAGTTAATGGTCAGCGTTTGAAACCATTTTTAGAGTTACTTTCTCAAGAAAATGAGGAGATCTTTCTGAGTGATCCTGTTTATCATGATTGACCTATGTGGTCTTGTTGTACATATCTATTTTAGGATTTTTTTTACTTTATTTTTAATTTTTGTTTTGAATTCTAACAACTCATTGTTGTTTGATAGCAAGTTTGACCAGATCAACCTATCATGAGTCAGGTGATACCTTTTCACTCTTGTCTTTTTGTTTACAAAGTGTGAGTTTGTCCAACATTAGGGACATTGTTGAGTTTAGTTTTGGGGGTATGGTGTCTAATTTGTTGTTTTGTAATTCATTAATTTTGAAAAAAAGAATGAAAATTTTTCAGAAAAAAAAAAAAAATTTGTTTTCACGCATGAATGTTTTGCATTACAAGTTGATTGAGTTTGTGTTTATGATGTGTGAGTAGTATGTGATGCGATATTCCCGTCCATGAGAGTAATGATTAGATCGAGCTAAATGAAGTGATATGGTATTACATAGGTGAATAGATTAGTAAAATTGAAACCGAAAAGGACGACTTTGACCTATAAGCACAAACATACATTCACTATGGGAAAAATAATTGATCTTTGACTATGTAGTTGAAAAATTAATTTTGCCACAATAAATTAGAGATGGGGAGTTGATATAGTTGAAATGGAGAAAATTTAAAAAATTTATTTTGAAAAATAAAATGGAAAAAGTAGTTCTTCGATCTGAGTAACCGGACCTTGGTATCACCAATATCATTGTTCGGGTAAAAAGGGGAGAAAACTAACGAGCATAAATCCCAATAAAGAAGTTAGGGCCCAGTTGGTTGGGATTAAAAATCCTCGCAGGAAAGTCCGGAGCTTAGAAAGATAAAAATGGATGAAAAGCGGAATGATGGAAGGAATAATGTTTGGGCAAAATTTTATCAATGAAGTATAAAAAGAAAGATTGAAATACCATAGTAGAATGTTCACAAAAACACGGAGGGTTGTCTGGATTAGGAGTAGAAAGTAACGAAATCTTTTACTTTTGTGGGAACCATTCATGACACGAATCTCGAGATTAGTTATTGTTTGGTAGTGAATGGGAGTATTTGCATCCATAATATCTTGTGCATTATATCATGACTTGGTTGATGAGTATGTGAATGCATGAATGAGTGATTATAAAAAATTGAGAAGTTGTGGGTAGTATATCCAACCCTCACGAGAATCGATGTTTGTGGGTATCATCACTAGAAACCCTCACGAGACTATAACTCGTCCACTAGGGGAAACCTAGGGGTTCAAAGGCTTATTGCATATGCTAAATGTAATCGAGACAACCAGCGAAAATGGTGTAGTTAGAATTTTATTTCTTTTTGTTTTGCTCGAGGACTAGCAAAATATAGGTTTGGGGGTATTTGATAAGTCCATTTTACATACTTATTTTATCCCGAAATGTATATTTGTTAGTAGGTAAAACTATTTATTTTAATTAATTTAGAAGTATAATAATGATAAGTGCACAAAATTTAATTTTTATAATAAAATTGTTGAATAAATCATTTTCAATGTCATTAAATTACATCTACATTTATGTCTTTCATTTATAGGTGTAAAGTGAGAGAAGATTCAAATGCACATGGATGAAAGTTGGATGAATCAAATGCACATGGATGAAAGTTGGAAGATTCAAATGCACATGGAAAAAGAACAAAATGTGATGAAAAGTTATGAAAAAGAAAAGAAAAGAATATTTGATTTATCTTTACAAGTTGTAATTTGATTCCAATATTTCTCTATAAATATGGATACATCTTGAAGAAGAAAAAATGAGAAGAATTTATCTTCAATTCCGGGTTTTATTGTTCTTACTTTATTATTTTATTTTTAAGCATGTGTAACTAAATCCTCAACTAAGGTTGATGATGAAACCACCATTTATGAAATAAATTCCTTTTAGTCTTTTATCAATTTTCATGTGTATGGTTTAAATGCTTATGATTTTCGCTTCATAGTATTAATTGTTTTAAATTCCTTTCACTATAAATACCATGTATTTATAGTAGTTAAGAATTCTTATCATAATTAATCAAGCTTAGATTTGATGAGTTTATAAGTAAAAATATTTGATTTTATGTGATCCATTAAATTGCATACATAGGATGCTTAGAAGTTTACACTTTAAAGCGAAGGAAAATCTATTTCTTGAAAATCTATTTCATTAGTACATTATTGTTAAATCTTGAGAAAGTAATAAGATTGATTTCTAAATTATTACTCTAAAATTGGAATTGATAAAGGAATAATTAGAAGTTTATGGATTAGTGGTGGTGGATTCCGATACCTTAGTATTTTTTTCCTATTATTCTCGCTTTAATTATTTGTATTTCGATATTGCATGTTTAGTATAAAAATCACTTCAACAAACAAACTTTGAGAAACTAGGTTAGTTTTAGATTAATTTGAGTTTAATTAAGTTCTCTTTAAAGCATTCCCTTGGGTTCAACCTCGTTCTTGCATAACCTAAACTACAATTGATTCGTGCACTTGCGAGTAATATTTTAAAACACACCAGTAAATAATCATTTACAAGATTGGCCTGATTATCAATCAATGGCGACATATTCGCCGATGGTGAGGAATCAGCAGTAGCAAGAGGTTGATGAGCGATAAGAATGGCCTGATTATTATCAATCAACAACGATATATCCGTTGATGATGATGAATCATCAACAACAAGAGGCCAATCAATATCAAGGTTGGTCAGAATATCAGCCTCAACCTTTGATACAAGGGGGGTAAGCGGTAAATCATCATCCACGAGATTGGATTGATTATTATTATCAGTCAACGATGACATATTAATTGTCTATGAGGAATTGGCAACAGCAAGAGGGCGATCAGCAGTATGATTGTCCAAAATATCGACCAACGACAATGATACATCAGCTATTAGTAGAAGATTTGCAACAACCAATTGTACATGGAGGGCAACCAATGACACATCAACGACAAGCTTGGCCTGAATATCATCAGCCACCAGCAGTAAATTAGCAGTTGGTATTAAAGCAAGGTCAATCAACTGCTGATAAACCTTCTGATCGGATCAAGGTAGTGGTTGATCAGCTCATGATGAAGTGTGAGAAACTCATGGTGTTACTTGATAAGTTCGTCGAGGATCTTACTATAATTTATGGTAAGGACCAGCAAGTTGCAGCGAGAAAAAGTGCATCAGTTACAGATGAATCAGCTAGTGAATCAACCGATGGTGAATCTGTTGAAAATGAATTGGCTAATAATGTAGTTTTCGATAATAATTCGGATGATATTGAGTTGGCTGATGAAGAATTAAGTGAGAGTGAATCGGCTAACGAACCAGCCGATGTTAAATATATTAAAAATGAATTTGTTGATGATCAATTGGTTGATAAAGAATCGATCGATAATGAATCATCTGATAATAAATCAGCTAGTGATAAATTTACTCATAGTGAATCTGCCAAACAAGCATCGGCATGTGAGAATGAATCGATCGACGATAATTTAGCTATTGAAAGTGATTCGGCTAAGAACAAATTGGCAAGAAGTGAGGTTATCGAGAGTGAATCGGCTGATAATATATCGATTGATGGATAAATGATCGATAATGAATCGGTTGAAAGTGAATCTATTAATAGTTTATTAATTGATAAAGAATCGACAGATAATGAATCGGCTGAGGGTGAATCGGCCGATAATAAATCTTCTAAAATTTGATCAGCTGACTATGCACCGATTGAGCAGGATATTTCATTATTTATAATGATATAGCTGAAATTAATAAAGCATGTAAATACTTTATAAGGTCGGTTGATAAAATGTTTCACTGGTGCAATCTCGTTCTTTTAATGGAACCGGTAGCAAGATCGGCCAACATGACGTTGCATAATACCTTAATTTTGGTCGATCGTGCTTACCCACCATTGAAAGAATTTCAAAGCTCAAGTGATGGGTCATTGCATGGCTCCATTGATCAATTAGTTAATCAACCAGTGTTTCTTGTTAGCAAGAATTGTGATCAGTAAGATGCTACTAATCAGAATAAATATCAATTTTATATTGATAAATGAATAAATAAAATGTTGAAGCTCGTCGACTCTCAATTTGTTGCATGTGATTAATTCAAGCATGGTGGGGGGCAATTTCTCTACATCTCTAAATTTCAAACATCTTATCGGCTTGGGTGGCCGATCGCCGATAAATATTTGAAATTGGGGGGCATTGTTGACACCCCAATTTGACAGCTACGTGGCAGTGGGCTTGAAAGGAAAATTCGTGGATGAGGTGGCCTAATTGATGACGTGGCAAATCAATTGGGCCAATTTAATTGGTTAGCATGGACAAAATTTGAAGCCCATTTTTAGGGCAGAAGTAAGGAAAAGAATTTCAATAACTGGGCTAACACCAATTGAAAATTTAAAGGCCCATGGGAGTGCTCATTGATGAATGTAATCAGAGGATAGACACAACATAAGAGAATCCCATTTAAATTAAAACATGTTATCCACAAGTGATTAGTT
Source organism: Cornus suecica (assembly GCA_963922005.1). NCBI lineage: Eukaryota > Viridiplantae > Streptophyta > Magnoliopsida > Cornales > Cornaceae > Cornus > Cornus suecica. The sequence goes on from OY998242.1 coordinate 33,582,388, forward strand.
TGAAGAAAGCAATATATATATATATATATATATATATATATATATATCAAGAATGAGGATAAGGACGGGGATCATGTCAAGATGAGGCTCGCAACAACAGACTATGGTTTCTTTTGAATTTAAATATGTAATCGTCTTCATACATAGTTTTAGATAAGTTGTTATTTTTCTACAAACTTTTAGGAACTTTGTTATTTCCATTAGCTATAAATAGTAACATTTATGCTACTTGGCAAAGGGTCTCACACCAATCAAACAACACTATTCATTTACTTGTCAATTTCAATTCTCAAATTCTCATTGTTATTTCAATCGCTTATCAAGTCTTTAATTTCAAGTCTTTAGTTTAATTAAGCCTCATTATTTCAATTCCAATCACTCAATTTACTTTCTCAGTCATTGCTTTCATTCAGTATTGTTATTTTTATTTACTCAAGTCATTTCAATTCAAGTTTTCAAAGCTTTCTTTAAACTTAAGTTCTTCATTCAAGTCATTATTTTTGTTCACTCTACATTCATCATTTTTCATTCAAATATGTCGATTGTTTGTATGGAATCTGTGTTTTCAATGTTACATTCTCAAGTGTTTCAAGTCCTCTTAATTGAGGCACAGAGAAGAACCCCAAGTGAAAGTTCCATGTTCTCTCTCTCACGTGCGCCTGTAGAAGTCAAAATCAAAGGAGACTATCTTTGTTTTCTGACAACCTTCGGAGCCTAGGTCAAGGTTCCTGGCACTCCCGCATACAAATCACATAATTGGCTAACCTAGCCGATTTAAGAGGAAACACGTACAATTAACTTCAATTTAATTTATACGCTATTGAGGTGTTATTAAGGCAACTTTTTTATTATCTAATTTATGTTTATAAGGGGTCAAGTTATAATAGTTTAATATCTAGTTGGAATTTATATTTACAAAGAACAACTATTAGTTGTTATAGGTATAAATGTCAAATTAGAGGGGTGTTTTCTGTCTATAATTGGGGTAGAAAGATTCTTACTTTAAAATAATCATATTATCAAGAGCATAACCAATTAAAAGGTCACGATGAAACAAAATTGGATGAAAGGGTGAAATGTTCTTTACCTAATTATCTTGGGCGGATTGTATATGAACTTGATAAGTTAAATTTGTACTCATAGTTGGCAAAAACGATTTCATTCGGTGTATCGGTTGCGATATTGGTGTAATGGACTCGAGTCAGTATCAAAGTTAAATAACAATTTTGGTTATCGTAATCATGAATTTAAATTTGTACTCATGGTTCGTAAAAACAGTTTCGGTCGGTCTATTGGTTGCGATATTGGTGTAAAAACTTCCACATAGTAACCAAAATGCATTGATACGCTATTGTTGACAACATAACTGTAGTTTGATTATTTTTTGGTAATTTTAGGTGAATTTAAAAATATTTAGAATAAAAAATAATTTATTAATGAATTTAAGGTATCGTCGATATTCTTATGAGATTATTCCATAGCATTAAATTTAAACAAATAAATATTTAAACCATAAAAGATGTATTTTACTTCCAAATTTATATAAAATAATTAAAATAAGTACATTATTCACATCAAAATAAATATATAGTGGTAGTGTCATTAACAAAGAACAATCAGAGTTATCGAGTACATGTTAGTTATATATACTTAAACTACAAGCACAAATCACATCACATACAAAATTAAGGAAAGTTTAGAAGCAGCCGAAATCGGCGTTATGACCTCTATAACGACCGTTTCGGAGAGTATCGGGCGATTCAGGTGTGTAAACCGGAGTAAATCGATATATCGGACCGTATCGGTAACGGCAACTTAGGAATCTGTTCTGAACCACCGTGTTTGCAAACTATGTTTGTATTCTATTGGTTTCCACAGTAAGTGAAAAATGTCCGTTTTTCCTTTTTATATATTGTTTTCAATATATTTTTTGAAAATTCACCAATTGTAATATAACAATTGATAAGATTAACCCGACAAAAAACTTGGCTTGGCAGGGAAGCTACAAGGATAAATTAGTATAGAGAATATGATTCAGGCTAGGGACAAGGATAAATATATCTTATGTCCTTGATGTGATGGAAAAGTTATGGGAAACATTTCCTTACTTGAACACTACGACCTACAGCCTTAAAAAAAGGGAGGGACTGTCAACCTATTAGGTACACAATAATTACCACACTATAATTAACTATTCTCTCCTACTCCCTAATCAAAGTACTAACTTGATCGTTAGAGCCTCTTAGGCCGGTACCATACCGGTGTCTTGCAGGTTGCTTCCAGACGGATACCACATCATTCTGGGTCGCGGCTAATCCTTGTTTCAATAGTTGGCGTTGTTTGTGGGAACGATTTCGGGTAATTTACACTGCGTCTAAATTGTTACACTATTCTTTTATTTTATCACGTACAAATAATCCTCCATTTATACGTTAAGACATTTTTATCTAATTTCTCTCAGATGGATTAAGTTATAATATTTTCATATCTCGGTAGGATTTATATACACAAATAAATACTACTAAATGATTGCTATATTATATAAGAACTTGATGACTTCAATTTGTACTCCCTTATAAAATAAAATAAAAAATTGTACTCCCTTGGTCTACGCATACAGTGGAAAATATCTGGGTTTTTTTTTGCTTCATAATATCTTAGGTAATTTGCACTAACACCCCCTGAGGTTTAGGTCAATTCCACATAGAGGTCGGTCAACGCGTTTGTCGTCCCAACGCCCTCTGAGATTTGATTTTTCTTGTAATGACAACCCCTAGAGGGGTGAAAAGACCAGCATGCCTTTGAGCTTTATCCTTTATTACATTTGAGTAATATATGGCATGTGAAATGACCTTCATACCCCTAAACCAAAACCCTCCACCTCACCTCACTTCTCTTGACAATCTCGCCCCATTCCAAAGCCTCTTCTTCATTCATTTCCTATGCTCTTTAAGATCTTCTTATCAAAGATTAAGCTTTCCATATGAGATCCACGATACCCAATAGTGGTGGAGTAGGTCAAAAGTGAGATTTAGTTTTGCTTTTTCCTTTTTTGGTAATTAAATTAGCTTATAAACTAATTTTCTTAGTAATCACTTTTTTTGTAGTAACAGATTGAGAAATTGGCTTATATTCAGTTTGTTTAAAACCCTCTTCTTCATTCCCTTCTGGCGGACCTTGTCCGACAAAACCCTAAAGGCTTCGGCAACGAGGTTGAAAGCCTCAGCGAAGGCGGCGGAAGGGGTCTTGTTAGGGTAGAGGGTTAGAGTTAGGTTCTTGAATGAATTTTTTATGGTGTAGTGCTGGGAGAAGGGCTCGGCCTGGATGATCTTGTACCAGTCCGATGAGGCGGTTGTGGTGGTGGTGGTGGAAGTGACAACTTTGGCAGCAGCATGTGAAGGCGGTGAGCCAATCAAATCCCAAATCAATATATTTTTTTTATTTTTTATTTTCTTTTCTTCTTTTCACTACCCTACACACACACACACATATATATTTCTTATTCATTCATGTAATGGGGAAAATATTATTGATTTTCAATCTTCCATGTTTTAGGAGTTTATTTTTGTTCTGATTTGGCATTTGTAGTAGATTTCTTTTCTTGATGCTAGGTTTGTATTTTAGTACTTTGGTTGGATCAATTTACTTGGTGGGTTTATTTTCTATGATGTTGATATTGAAAGCTGTGGTTTTTCTCCCTCTCGAGGAATGAATTTTGGTTATTGATGGTTATTTGGTGTGGTGTTTATTTTTCACCAAATTAATATTTTTAATATGAACTTTTGTTTTCAGAGATTTGATTTTGGTCAAGTATTGAGAGTTTTGGTGTTGGGGTTGGGGCATGAAGGTCATTTTACATGACAGACCTTTCTCTCAAGGGTATTCTGGTCATTTTATTGGCCCAGGGGTGTCATTGCAAAAAAAATCAAACCTCAAGGGAGCGTTGGGACGACAAACGTGTTGACCAACCTCCATGTATAATTGACCTAAACCTTAAGGGGTGTTAGTGCAAATTACCTTAATATATTTTGTAATATTACAAATTTAGCCCTTATCCCACTTAGATACATTTCTCTTTTTGGGGTCTTCACTGAAACCAATGATAGGTGCCAAATATTGTCCATTTTAGGCCCCTGTCTTGCTAATGTTACGTCCTTACATTCCAATATTTGGTATGTCGTTTGTGTGTTTAACCGTGTTTTAGGAGCTTAATGAAGATTACGAGCTAACTTTGGTGAATTAACTAGAGAATGCTCAATTATATTCAAGAGGATAGCTAAAGAGGTGTTTTCAAGAGAAAAATGTCTCCCGGAGGGAAAAACTATCATTTTCAAAGCCGCAACTTCAAGAATCACGTTGAAGGTGTTGAGGGGGTTCAAACAACACTATTCCCAAGAAAATTGATTTCCATGAAAAATGCTACGATCCATCTACGGACCCAGTAGCTAAAAGTGGATAGAAAGTGTCATTTTGACGCCCCGTCTACACCCATCAGAAGAGGCCTACGCGCCACGCGTAGGAAGGCCTATGCGCCACGCGTAGCCTCTACCTACGGGCTACACATAGGGCCTTTATGCGCCAAGCATAGTTAAACTGTGAACTTAAAGCGTGAAATTCTGATTTTGGCCCCAAATTGTTTATCCTTGTGGCAGTTGCGACTTTACACCTTGATGCACGTGAATATACACATATATACATCAGAATATAGGGTTTCGATTAGGCTTCGTGTAAAATTACTAAAAAGGGTAACCATTACGGTTCTCTTAGTTTTGTCTATAAATACCAAGGTCTGCTACAGATCTAGGGGACTTCTTTCTACCCAATTTTTAAATTCATATCATCAAAAGGGAGAAGCAATTCAAGACCTAGAGATCTGGAGAGGACGACCATGGAGGGCGTTTCTACATCAATGATGCAGTCTCCTTCTACCATGAGCAACTAATTCCGTATATAGGATTTTCTCGCAAAACCCTAGCTAAGTAATGTAGTTCTTTTATTTGTTTTCAATTGTCACGAGAGTGACCATATTGTGATGATTTATTGTAGACGTGTGATTATTTTTATTCTTGACACAAGATTATATATTTGTTCTTAATTCTTGTCTTAGATTGAATGAATATATCTTCTTACACAATCATGTTATCATAAACATAGTGTGATTTTCTACATCAATGGTGTTTAACACTCGAAATCCTAGGTTTACACAGGTCATGCCTCGGCGAGGTGATATAGGCATACTTTAGTTTAATTTTATGTTGTAGGAGTAGATTAAAGTAAAGTAATTTGCATGTACTAGTCACACTCTATCCGGAGATGGGTATAGCGAATCCGGTTGACGATACCCTTTTTGGGGTTGTATTCGACTATTTGCGATACAACCTGATTCGCAGTTATGGATCACCCTTTTCCAATTGATCAAAGAGAGAATTATGTTATGCGGATAGTGGTGGACTATAGAACCCTAGATTTTATTTCTACTGTTATTGTCTTAATGTATATTTATTTTCTTTATTAGTTAATTAGTTAATCAATCACAAACACAAAATCATACTTTCATAGCAATTTAAGAGTATTACTTTACGAGAATTCAGAATACGACTTAGTCTCTGTGTGATCAATAACCTTTCTCAAGCCGAACTATACTATAATACGATTCGTGCACTTGCGATAGGTAAAACCTAAGTCGTCGTAAAGGTGTGTTCTTAACACATATTTTTAGCCACCCCGTCGGTACATCAAGTTTTTGGCGTCATTGCCTGGGACTAACGGATATTCTGAATTTTAGTAATTTTTTATACTTCAATTGTTTGTATTATCTTATATCTAAAGTTGGATTGTGTGTTTTGTTGGGCATTACGGGCCCCATATATCTCAACAATGGTGTGATATTGTCCTCTTTGGGCCCAGCCCGCACGGTTTTGCTCTTGGGCGTTCCCCAAAAGGCCTCACACCAATTAAGATATGTACATCCTTTTATATACCCGTGATCCTTCCCACTTTCAACCCATGTGGGACTTTGATCGCATACTTAACAATCATCCCCTCGAACAAAGGACCACATCTCACCCTCCCCTCAAACGATCATCCATCCGTCCATCGTGAGTTAATCCGAGGGCTCACCTTCCGTTCGACATTTCGAGGATTCTACACAAGGCTATCAGTCCACTCCCGCTAGTTGATACGACGCCATCACATACGACTTGACCATCACCGGCCTCCGCCGCACATACGACTTGGCCATTCCCGGCCTCCGCCGCTACCGCTGGTCGATACAACGCTAGCCCACTCCGACTAGTTAACACAACGAATCACAACCTGGGCTCTGATACCAATTGTTGGGCATTACGGGCCCCACATATTTCAAAGATGGTGTGATATTGTCCGCTTTGGGCCCAACCCGCACGGTTTTGCTCTTGGGCTTTCCCCAAAAGGCCTCACACCAATTAAGATATGTACATCCTTTTATATACCCATGATCCTTCCCACTTTTAACCCATGTGGGACTTTGGTCGCATACTTAACATGTTTTTGTGAGGTACACTAAAAAGCGCGAAGAGAATCGGCAAAACAGTGACGATTGCGTCATTGGACCACTTGTGAGTTCAAGCTTTGCTTAATTTTACTCATAATTTTAGCTTCATTTTCTATGCATAGCTTAGAAGTAGTTAGTTTTTATTAAAAAAATAAATAAATTTAGTTTTCGTCTAAACTGTCAGAAAGTCCGATTTTCATAAAAGATGAGATGTTTTTTTAGTGGAAAAGGGCCATTGAACAAAAGTCATTGTATTACAGTGAGCCCAATTGATTTTAGGCCGAAACACATCGTTTAAGACCTCAAAATCACGATTTTGTGATTGTTAGAAAAAAATATGTATAATCGTTATACCAATTCGGCGAATCTTCCATATTATAATTCATACAACCCAGATTGGATAAATCATCCCAATTTCCAGTACCAATAATCTAGTATAGGAAATTCATATCAAAGCTTTAATGAGAATCCACGATATTTTGATCACGAATCCGGGTATCGACCGTATAGTCAAGATTATTATCCTCAACCATATAATTAATTTGAGTCAAATGCATATTCATGTCCGGAGCCATTGTATTTTACAGATAAATTCTTAGCACTGTTGAGTGAAATCAGAGCAAGAGGAATAGCATGTCTGGAGTCATTATCTTCTAATGAAAAATTCATAACATCTTTGAGCGAAATCGAGACCCCTCAAAATTATGAGGAGATCACATACAGCCAAGACAATTCATACTTTCCGAACACTAAAAATCCTCAATCATTCAGTACTCAAGATTTCCAGCCCAATGATACCCAATTGTTCCAATCCTCTAACCAAAATCCACTCCAGTTCCAAAATCAAAATTTGATGCCTAGATCAACTAGTGATGGAGATAAACTGATGAGCACCTTGAGAGGGATTGAAACCCAATTGAACTATAATTCTCAAGCTTTAATTTGGTTAAGAATTCAAGGAGAGCAATTACTTGATGCTGTAATGAGAATGGAGAAAATGCCAAATCAAGTGGTAGATAATTTTAAAGATGAGGAAGATGGGTATAGTGAAAAGGAGGAAAGTTTTGAAATTAAGAGTGACATTGTATATGACGAGAGTGTGTAAACCATTCCTTTACCACAAGAGCCAAAAGAGATACCATATGAACCTAAACCAATATTTACCCAATATCTCGATGAGTTGTGTGTTGAAGATAAACAAAGAGGGGATGAGTAGTACATAATTGATGGGATTGATAAGGTGGTGAATGACCCATTACCTGATTCGGTGACAAAAGAATTGTTGGACATAAGTACTAAACATGGGATGAAGGTAGAGCGTGACAAAGGAGAGAAATTTTATGATGATTATTATGTGCTTGATGTCTTGCTCGTTACTGAGTGTTCACAATGGACACCATGGACTGATTTACTTCCCACACTTGCTCCGCCATATGATGGAAGTTTCGAAGAGAGGAAGGGTGTTAGATAGCCCTTTGTGGAGCGTCGTGCCAAAGACGTTAAACATTGGTCCTAGACTGTGAAAGTTAGTTTTTAGCTTAGGTCTGTAGAATAGTAGGAAATTTAATTAATGCAATTTTCAATTTCTTAGGATTGTAGGCCCTTAAAGCCAAATCATTGCAAATTTTAATTTTTAAATATTGTAGGCCCTTAAGTTAAAATATTTGCTTATTTTATTTCAATTTTGTAGGATTGTAGGCCCTTAAGGCCAAATCATGTTTGTTTATTAAATAAAGAAAAACAATTGAAAAAAAAAATCATTCTTTGTGCTATATTGAGTAATGATTTTCTAGAAAACAATTATTGTATTTCTTCTTCCCTTGCTATGATATTGGGTTTGTGTACTTTGTTGAATATTTCTTCAAGTAGCTCAATTCAAGTTTGGGGGGGGGACATGAAGAAAGGAAATTTCGGAACTGCGCTTTAAGGGTTACTATATTCTTTCTCATGAGTATGATGGTTAACCATGATGACATAGTTTAAATTAAGTTTGGGGGGAAGGAATAGTTGGTTGTATAGTTAGTATAGGGAATGATTTTGAAAAAAACAAATTTGAAAATTTTTGGAGAAGTTCTTTGTTTTCACGTATGAGTGTTTTGCATTACAAGTTGATTAAATTTTTATTTATGATACATGAGTAGTATGTGATGCTATATTCCCATTCATGAGAGTAATAATTAAATTGAGTTAGTGAAGTGATGTGGTTTTACATAGGTGAATAGATTAGTAAATTTGAAATTGAAATGGACAACTTTGACCTATAAGCACAAGAACACATTCACTATATGAAAAATAGTTAATCTTTGACTATGTACTTAAAAAATTAATTTTGCTACAATAAAAGGGGAGATGGGGAGTTGATATAGATAGAATGGAGAAAAAGTTAAAAATTTATTTTGAGAAATAAAATGCAACAGGTAATTATTTGATCTGAGTTACCGAGCCTCATACCACAAAGTAGAAAAGTGTTCGCGTAAAAAGGGGAGAAAACTAATGAGAATAAATCCCAATAAAAAAGCTTGGGCCTAGTTGGTTGGGACTAAAAAGCCTCGTTGGAAAGTCCGGAGCTTAGAAAGACAAAAAGGAATGAAAAGTGGAAGGATGGAAGGAATGAGTTTTATGAAAAATGACAAAGTTTGATCAATGAAGTAAAAGAAGAGATATTGAAATACCATAGGAGAATGTTCACAAAAACACGGAGGGATGTCTGGATTGGGAGTAGAGAGTAAAGAAGTCTTTTACTTTAGTGGGAACCATTCATGATACGAAGCTCGAGATTGTTATTGTTTGGTAGTGAGTGGGAGTATTTGCATCCATATTATCTTATACATTATATCATGACTTGATTGATGAGTATGTAAATGCATGAATGTGTGATAAGGAAGAATATAGAAGTTGTGGGAAGTATATCCAACCCTTACGAGACTTCACTCGTCCACTCAGTGTTGCTGAGGGGTTTAAAAGGCTTGTTACACGTGCTAAGTGTAATCGTCGACCCATACGAAAGCAATGGAGTAATATAGGTTAGTATAGAGTAGTATAAAGTAGTTAGAATAAAAATCATCACAGGGTAGGTTTAGACAGTTTTCTTGAGTTCATTGCTAAGGGACAAACAATATGTAAGTTTGGGGGTGTGATAGGTGCCAAATATTATCCATTTTAGGCCCTTATCTTGCTAATGTTAGGTCCTTACATTCCATTATTTGGTATTTGTTTGTTGTTTCTGTGTTTAAGTGTATTTCAAGAGCTTAATGAAGATTACGATATAACTTTGGTTAATTAACTAGAAAAGTTCTCATTTTTATTCAAGATGAGAGCTAAAAAGGTGTTTTCAAGATAAAAGTGTCTCCCGGATGGTGAAAACGTCATTTTTTGGAGCCGCATCTTCATGAATCGTGCTAAAGGAGTCGGGGCGTTCAAACGATACTATTCCTAAGAAAAGTGGTTTCCATGAAAAATGCTACGATCCATCTACGGACCCAGTAGCTAAAAGTGGATAGTAGTTTCCCCATCTACGCCCATCAGAAGAGGCCTACGCGTCGCGCGTAGGAAGGCCTATGCGCCACACATAGGGCCTCTATGCGCCAAGCGTAGTTAAGCTGCGAACTTAAAGCATGAAATTCTGATTTTAGCCCCGAATTGTTTTCCCTTGTGGCGGCTACGACTTTACACCTCAATGCACATGAATATACACATATATACATTAAAATATAAGGTTTTGATTAGGTTTTGTGTAAAATTACCCAAAAGGGTAACCGTTAGGGTTTCCCTCAGCTTTGTCTATAAATACCAAGGTATGCTACAGATCTTGGGGACTTCTTTCTACCTAATTTTCTGAGCTTTCTTTTCATAGTCATATAATCAAAAGGGATAAGCCATTCAAGACCTAGAGATCCGGAGAGGATGACCATGGAGGGAATTTCTACATCAACGATGCAGTATCCTTATACCATAAACAACTAATTCCGTATTTACGGTTTACTCGTAAAACCCTAGCCAAGTAATGTAGTTCTTTTATTTGTTTTCAATTGTAACGAGGGGAAGCTGTGACCATACTGTGATGATTGATTGTAGATGTGTGATCATTTTTATTCTAGACACAAGATTATATATTTGTTCTTAATTCTTGTCTTATATTGAATGAATTTATTTTCTTACACAATCATGTTATTATAATCATAGTGTGATTTTTTACATCAATGGTGCTTAACACTCAAAAGTCTAGGTTTACACAGGCCATGCATCGGCGAGGTGATATAGACATGCTTTAGTTTAATTTCATGATGTAGAAGTAGATTAGAGTAAAGTAATTTGCATGTACTAGTCACACTTTGTCCGGAGATGGGTTGTAGCGAATCCGGTTGACGGTACCCCTTTTGGGGTTGTATTCAACTATTTGCGATACGACCTGATTCACATTTATGGATTGCCCTCTTGCAATTAATCAAAGAGAATTATGTTATGCGAATAGTGGTGGACTATGGAAACCCTAGATTTTTATTTATACTTTTCTTGTCTTAATCTATCTTTATTTGCTTTATTAGTTAATTAGTTAATCAATCACAAACACAAAATCATACTTTCATAGAAATTGAAGAGTATTACTTTACGAGAATTCAGATTACAACTTAGTCTATGTGGGATCGATAACCTTTCTCAAGCCGAACTACACTATAATACGATTCGTGCACTTGCGATAGGTAAAACCTAAGCCGTCTTACGGGTGTGTTCTTAACACATATTTTTAGCCACCCTGAGCGGACATCAGCCATTACGTTTTTTAAGGAAATTATCCATTAAGTCAATTATAAAGCATCACATCATCATATCAATTTATTGACTCATTCACTATCAATACACAATACAAAACATTAAAAATCATCATCTTAAAAATTAAAGTAATTTACATTGAAAACCTAACAAAAATGTCTCATGCAGGTAAGATTATTCCAATTCAGTCCATAGAATTAGTATCGTATGAGGCATTTGTTAGTAATTTAAGGGAGGATATACATGCAATAATGAATTTTCAGTGCGAATTTTTATGAAATACTCCCTCCGTCTCCAAATAAGTGTTCACTTTTACTCTTTTCTCCGTCCTAAAATAAGTGTCCCATTTGAAAAGTGAAAGCACTTTATCATACCACTTCGCTAATTTACCCTTCATGCATTCAAATTATAAATCATCTACACAATAAATCATCACATCATTATGGTGGGACCAAGGATAAAGTTGGTATTTCATTCATTACCAATATAACATCATAAAAAGTTGAATTTCCCAAAAGGGCCTTATAAATAGGGATAGATGGAGTACTTCAGTTAATGGGATTTTATTTACTTCTTTATTATTTTTTCATTATTGTTACCCTTCTTATTATTAATAATAGTATTGTATTTGGATATTTAATCTAGCTATAATTATCAAAAAGATAATTAAAGAACATTAGTTTCATTCCCTCTAGTTAAATGATGGCATCTTCGTTTCCATTGGTCACAATAAAGATGTATGACAACATGAATAGGAAACTCACTAAATAATCCTAGAGGGGTATGATGAATAGGGTTTTAAAAATATTTAAACAAATAAAATTACAAGAATTATAAATCGATATGATAACCAATAAATCAATCAATATAAGAAAGTATAGATTGTTAGAGAGAGATAACAAAAGCAAATTCAGTTGACACCATTGTTTAACGAGGTTCGGTAACTTTTACACCTTGACTCAAGATCCCTCTTCAGACTTTTCCAAATGTATTTCACTATGGCTTCTCCTTGTAGGTGGAGAGTAAACCTATACAAAAAAGCTCACTAACTTTTCACACAAACAAGAGAACAACTCTCTCCTGAATATCTAGGGTTCAACTAACCCTAAATCCAACAATGTTTTTCTAGGAATGAGAATCACTCTACCAACAGGACAACTCTGAGATGCTCCACCTTCAATAAGTCCATACTCTAGCAACAAAACCATTATTATTTCTTTTCCTCTTTTAAGGGACAATATCTTCTGCACCGACTAGTCTACCGCACTTCAGGCGTGTCAAAAATGCATTTGTCGCAACACTGACAGATTGTCCAACAGGGACATCAAATTTTGCTAGAGTGTTTGCAGCTGGTATATGTTATTTTATCACTTTATTTATATCAGTAAAAACATCAATCTATCGTACTTCATTTTTATATTAATTAGTATGAGCACCATAATAAAATAATATTGATGTATAGAAATTGATCTCACCATACTTTTCTGAATTTATCATTTCTCCCTCTAATAATGGGAAAACTTGTTTTACTATATAACCAGCAAATTGTGTTTTCATTAAATCTCTTGTCAGGGGTTAGAGATCTCATGGATAATCAAAACCAATATCAATTTCAAGTTAATGTTAGAACTACTATAAATATAGTCTAAAAGACATTATAAATGAACAATAACAATAACAAGATATATATATATATATATATATATATATATATATATATATAAATAGAGAGAGTACAGAAGGAGTATTTTATTCACTTCTTATTATTGGGGTACTCTTACAAGAATTCGGCCTACATATATATAGGCGAAGTTTATGCAACTTTTTGAACTATTTCTACAATCCTCAGTAATTGCACCGATTTAGTGGGATGCAATGTTTTAATGATGGACCACATATCATAATTTCACAACAATAACCAATTTTAGTGTGTTGTGAAGAAAAACATGTTATTTGCAGTACTATCTCATGCACTGACAAAATATAGAACACGCAAAAGATTTTGATCTGATGATTTGGGACTGTGGAAGCCAAAGTCAATAAAGACACGGAGAAAATAAGAAGATATTTATTGCAAAAAATGGACTCAAGGGGACCCAAATCTTCAAGCAATTTCTGAAGCCATTAGAGTCATTCCTCATGTTTCAAAATATAACAACTTGGTTACTAAATCACAACGCTTTCAAGGACACTATAGACATTTTTGTGGATAAATACAAATACATGGACATCTCTATTTCATATATATTTAGTAGATATATGACACAACGAACCAAGTGGCTCATGAGGAATTTACCATAGTCAAATATGGTCGGATTCCCCATGGGCTATGGTTTGAATCCGTTTGGTGACTATTTTTTTTTTCAAAAACATAATGGATAGTATAACTCATTAGTTATAAATGTCAGTATAATTTTAAGCAACATAATCATCAATTGCAAAAAATTAAAGCTGACAAATATTGGCAGCAAGTATATATAATTTCTTGCAGCTCTATTGATTATGTCTTTTCTCCCCCTAATGGTAGGAAGACTTTTCATGTGAATTTTCAACAATCCATTGCATCATTGGTGACCCAACCAATCATGCCAAAGTTTAAACATATCGGAGTTAAAACACTTCTGGTGCATGCACTTCAGGTGCAACATTGCATATTATAAGAACACTATTGAGTATTATTTATTTATGGCATCTTCTAGACAATAACCATGTTGAGTGTTAGATAGGTCGTGTTGGTTTCAACGACATCTACAAGCTTCGACAAATGAGGAATCAAGCATTGAAGTAATGAAGAATACAACTGAAGTGTAGAAATGAGTGTATTGATAAAAATGTCTCCCAAAGGGCAAAAACGGCATTTCCCAAATCTGTCAATTCAAGCAAAAAGTCTCTGGGAGTCAAGAGGGTCATTTTGGCATAGTTGCGGAGAAAAGTGGTTTTTATGAAAAAGCCTACGCTTTCAGAATCAAAAAGTGGAAGGAAATTGGAGTTTGAAGCGTAATTGCGGATGGATGGTTAAGTGATTTGGTTGCAATGAAAAATTGTTATGTATTGTGACCTATTATGACTTGGGCTACACACCTATATATCCTAGAATGTGTATAAAGGATATATACACAAACGTTGACTAGATTCATTCCTAATTATAAGAGGATTAAATAAGGGAGGAATCTTAGTTCAGAAAGGAAACAGTGATTTCAGCAAGATTTTCAGTCAATTTCGGGAGCTCATATCTCTGTCAAAAAATATCCGAATAAGGTTATTCTTGAGCCTAACATCAAGCGCTTGGAGTCAGATTTCAAAAACACCATTACATGTCTCCATCCAATATGTATAGCTCCAGATATGATCAAAAGAGTGGGAGGTGTCCTACAAGAAAAAGCTGGAAATTTCATAATTGGGGTGAAATACTATTTTCACTTGGATTGATCCGTGTTGACCCGGATGACCTTGAGTTCGACCTAAACACCTATAAGCTCATTTATATCACATATTATACATGATATTGAAGGGTTTGGCTTAGTTGAATGTGAAATTACTAAAGAGGGGCGAACTTGGGGTTTCTCCTCTACATTGCCTATAAATACCAAGGTCTACAATAAAGGAGGTCACGGTTTTTGAGAGATCTCTACAGTATTCTATCATTCATATTCTTCTACAGAGATATACACATAGAGAGATAAAATTGGGTGATCATATATACTCAAGTTCTCTCTTGCTTTTGGGATTTTCCAATTATGTTTCTACACCGAAGATCTTATGAACAATTGGATGTTCTAGTTGCTAAAAAATCATCACACCGTCTTTTGCAACAAGATTGCTTTGATTCATTGAAGAAAGGATTCGTCTGAGTGCGGTGATCAGAGTGAGAAGCTTCGTGGTTATTTGATCTGTTGAGAAACAAAGTCGTCAGAGTACGGAGCAAAGCGAGAGCCTCGTGGAGCGCGAGTGAATCTAGACTTTTAGACGTGGAGTGAAGAACAACAAATTACAGATGTTGTAAGTTCTGTTTTCATAGAGTTTGTACAATTTATTTGATTTATAGTGCATTGATACCCGAGCGTATCCATAGTTTTTACTTGGACTCTTTCCAAGGTTTTCCAAGTAAACTATCGTGTGTCTCTATTACTTTATTTTATGCACTTAGATTAATCTTTCCATGATATAACTTGATAAAGAATTGGATTAAAATTGACTTTTCCGCAATTAATTTTAATTTGTCAATAAATCCACAAAAAGCCTATTCACCCCCCCTCTAAGATTATTTCATTGATCGTCTAGGTAAATTCAATTTGTATCAGAGTCTGGTTTACCAAATTTAGGTTAACTACCTAGGGTTAGATCTTGAACTTAGACGATTGAATTTCTTCATGAATAATAGGTGCTCAATATTGGTCATTTTTTGCCCCTATCTTGTGTTTGTTATGTCCTTACATTCCGTTACTTGGTATTTTTATTTCATTTGTGTGTAAGCATGTTTTAGGAGCTTAATGAAGAAATAGAGCTAATCTCGGTGAATTACCTGAATTTATGTTTGTTTCTATCTTGAGAAAGGAATCAAGAGGTGTGTTAGAGTAAAGAATAGCTACCAGAGGGCAAAATGGTCATTTCCCAACATCATTATCTCATCGAAGGGCAAAAATGTCATTTTCAGACATTATTACTTCATCCAAAAGCATTGGGAGGCAAAGGCGACCAGTCTAGCTCAAATATGAAAAAATGGGTTTTTATAGCAAAAGATGCATAATACCCTACGTCGTTAGAGAGAAAAAGAGGCAGATTAGACATAAGCTACGCTTTGGTTTGGACCCTACGCCCTGACCTACGCTTGAACCTACGCCCAAGCATAGGTCAGGAGCGTAGCCTATACCCTAGACCTACGCCCAAGCGTAGGTCAGGAGCGTAGGTCCCACCTTATGGCCACGTGATCCCTTTACGTGCAGAAGTTGTTTTGGAGTTGTTTCAGAATTTTCCAGTTTTGACCTTACTTCGATACAGGCTTATAAACATATTTACATCATATTTTATAGACATTATTCATGTATTATGAAATTACAGAAAATTACAACCATTAGGGTTTTCCTCACTTGTCTATAAATATGAGAGGATTAGGTTTAGAAGTGTTGTTTTGGAGTTCTAATTTTCATACACGTTCATTCATAGAGTTCTCACGTTCAAAGTTCAGACTTGCGTCATGGAGAGTGTTTCTACACCGACAATGCAGATTCTCTCAACCATGATCAACTAATTCAGTATGTAGATTTTTCTCACAAAACCCTATCCAAGTAATGTAGTTCTAATTTTATATTCAATTGTAGAGAGGGGAAACTATGACTATACGGTGATGATTGTGTTAGATGAGATATCGTTTTTATTCATGATACAAGTTTATATATTTGAATTGATTATGTCTTAAACTTTTTGAATATTTTTATCTTACACAATCACAATTATTCATTATGGGCTGGAACTTGGATGTTTAATCTGTGATTTTTCTATACAATGGTGGTCATAAAACTCGAAACCCTAGGTTGACACAGGCCATGCCCTAATAAACTAATATAGACATGCTTTAGTTTATTTTCATGCTTTAATTTACTTTTTTGCATTTACTTTCTGTTAGTAGTTGACATGCACTAATCAGTTTAGTCTTGAGATGGGTTGTCGCAATCCAGTTGAGAGTATTCATTTTTGGGGTCAAACTGTTGGCGCGGTGCAACCTGATTCACAGTCAATGGATCGCCCTCATGCAATTGAAATAAAATTTGGACTATGTTATGCGGTTAGTCGTGGAGTGAGGAAATCCTAGTTTTCTCTCTCTCTCAATCACAACCATTATTCATTATTATTTTCTATTTTATTTTTGTTAGCATTAGATAATTCACAAAACCAAACTCTTTTCAAAAAAATATAATTTAGTGTTTTTAGACTATTGAAGTGAACAATCATTGTCTCTGTGGGATCGATATTCCCCTACTCAAGAAAAATTGTCTATAATTGATCCGTGCGCTTGCAAAAGGGTAAAACCTAAAGTGTCGTTAAGGTGTCATTTTTAACCACATATTTTGCACACACCTGACGCCCATCGGTGAATGAGGTTTTGTTGATAGGTCCCCTATTGTTGATATGTTAAATAATGAGGGTGATGATGATTGTGATGATTCGCTTCAAGCTAAGTACAATAAATTGCATGATAAGTACACTCATCTTAGCGAAGTTTTCTCAAAATCTATTGGTAGATTTAAAAGTGTTGACAAGGAAAAATAATCCTTAAGAAAAGAATTAACCAGCATTACTGATGCAGGGGGATCCGAGTCAGACGATGCCGAGCTGTCAGATTACTCATTAATGGCGCTGGATTACTTGGAGTGGGAGGATCAGCGCAAAGATGACAAGAAATCGTGATCTAGCCTAATTGGGGCGGTTTTTCGTGCACGTGTCGGTTTTTTGGCCAACACTAGAGCTACAAGTGTCCGATTAGCGCCCGTGACCCCAATTTAGAAAGCTAATTTCGGCGCGCACGTCGTGGCCACCGAGCTACACATCGTTTCGAGCCCCAAATCCGTTGTTTTCCTTTTCAAATCTTTATTTTTAGTTATTTTTTGCTATTTATGGTAATCTTTTATTTATCGATTAGGAGACGATTCTAAACCCGATTTGGGCCAGATTTTTGGCAATCTTTTGATTTCTTTCCGTATTTCGTTTTGGTAAGACTTTTAGGGTTTTGCTATTTTTGGCAAAAATCTCATTAAGGGTCGATTTTCAGCTATTTAAACCCGGCTTGTGGGTTGTTTTTTATTCATTCTTGATTATAAACAATTTTATTGAATTCCAGAGTGTTCTCTGAAATTTTGGGTCGAATTCTCCTGTTGTTTTTCTTGCAAATTACCTATTGCAATAGCCTGCAGAATAATCTTTATTTTGTCCGACGTTAATTACTCATGATTTTAATCAACACATAACTGATAAGTCTGAATGGATTGAAAGTTTGAGAAAGTCTGAAAAAGAAAGGATGGAGGTTTTAAAGAGTGTAGAAGATCTCAATAAGGAACTAACAACTGTAAGATCTGATTTGATTGAGAAATCTGTGAAGATTGGAGATTTGGAGAAAATTTTGGAAGATGTTAACTCAACTATTCATAAATGGTCTAGTGGAACTAATAAGCTTGATCATATGTTGAGTGTGGGTAAATATGTGGAAAATACTAAAGGTTTTGGGTTTGAAGGAACATCGAGAAATCATAATGTCATTTCCAAAACTATTTTTGTTAAGGTATCTCATGTAGAATCGAGTTATTCTCAAGGTAAGTCTGATAAGAATTTTAATGCTCAATCTTATGTCAGAAAACCTGTTGAAAGAAGGGTCCATTTTATCTCTAAGGGTTTGTATAATGGTTTTCAAAAGTTTATTCTGATATGCCATCATTGTGGAGTGAAAGGTCACATTCGACCTTTATGTTCAAAGTTAAAATGAAAGACTTTTAAATCTAAGAGGAAATTGAGAACTCGAAAAAGATCCAATGTTGAAGATCAAATTAGGGTTTTGAGTAAAGAGATAAAGAATTTATCTAACCATACAAATAAAACACCTAATATCAGACAAGCATGGGTTAGAAAATGTGAGCTACATTATTGTGATTCTCATACATGGGTTAGAAAAATTGAGCTATATTTTTGTAAGGCTCATATTGAACTGAGAGCATATGACTCTAGGCACGTGAAAGGAGATAAGTCAGTGGTTGATAATCTCAAGGATAGTAATGGTAAGAATGGTTCTTTTAATGAAAAGAAAAAGTCTAAAGGTTTAGGAAATGACATCATTGTTGCTTCTAGTCCACCTAGACTAGAACATGTTGATTGTGATAAGGGTCGAAAGGCTAATTTGCTTAGCATTAGTCAGATATGTAATGATTATCAATATGTCAATTTCTATCGTGATAAATGCATTATTAATGACTATTTTGGAAATTGTCTTATGGAAGGTGTATGTACATCTAATAATCGGTATTGCATATTTCCTAAATTTTGTACTGAGAAAGGTCTTGAGGAGATATCCACAGATTGTCAGTCAACTGACATCTCTATAAAATCATTAGATTTTCAAAAGCATATGCATCTTAGAAAATCTAGTGGCATATATCATTATGATAGATGTCTTAATATGTATCATTCTAGGAATATCTTGCATTATCTTTTATCCTATAATTGATACATTATCATGCATTTTTTTATTTTATTTGTTTTTTTATTTTATTATTATGCATGTTTCTTGTTTTACTACTATTAGGATTATTTATGCATGCATCATAATGACAAAATTGCGAGAAAAATTATAAACAATTCTTAGAATGTTAAGCTTGGCTAAGAGTACAAATGGTTGTCATATTTTACTTTATTCTCATATTGTTTTTTCTTATTATACTTATGAGGATTGGAGTTGTTAATCTAACATGAGGTTATCAGTTATTCTCTTGACATGTTTAAGTATTATTTTTGGAACTCATCAACTTTGGGTGCTTGTTTTACTTCGGAGATTACTGTATTACTTGTTGAAACTTTTATTCTTTCTCATCTAATCTGAAGTGATATGTAAGTTCATAAACTATGTTAGATTGATCTATGCTTTTAAATACCTTTTGCATGCCTATGAATGTTGTGGTGATGTTGAAAAGAGGAAAGAATGAGATATTTAAAATATAAAAATGCAAAAAGTAGTTTTTCAATCTGAGTAACCGGGCCTCTTGCCTCAGTAAGCATTGAGTGTTCGCGTAAAAATAAGAAAAGACTAATGAGCATAAATTCCATGGAAGAAGCTTGGGCCTAGTTGGTCGGGACTAAAAATCCTCGCTGGAAAGTTCGGAGCTTAGAAAGATAAAAAGGGATATGGTGAAAAGGTTGAAAAGATTAAATTGCGTTCCCTTAATTAGCAATAAGGTCCAAGTTAAAGATTTGACTTCTAGTTTAGGTTTTGGACTGAAATATCATCACGGTTAGTGAGGAGATTATTAGAATTAATACGTATTGTTTTTATCTTAGTTGTAAGCTTGTACCTGAATATTTTTCATATATACAAATGTTATGAAAAACTTACCTTGTGACTGCTTATGACTACAAGGTATGTGTGCTGATTTTCTTCACTATCTTGTGTATAATAGTTAAGTCAAATTTGCGAATATGATGTGTTAATGATTAACTAGTTGACTCTACTGTCCTACTCACATGTGTTTAAGAACAAAATTATTTTTGTTTTTGCATTTTGCATTCATACATTAGTATTAAATTCATGCATAGTAGAGATTTATGTTACTCGAGAATTTGGACGTAATCTTTTAGAATACTTTATCTTAGTATTTAGTGCTTGAATTAGAGTCTCTAGAGTCTCATCTCTTATCCTTTCCTTATGTGTTCATCTTGAAGTTTTCCCATATTTATCTTATGTGTTTTGATTGTTTTTATTGTTTCTTGTCATTTCAGTGACAAAAAAGGGGAGAAATATTGAGTAAGGGGGAGTAATGGTTTTAGGGGGAGAAGTTTTGAGTAAGGAGGAGTAATGATTTAAGGGGGATAATGAGTGTGTGTTTTATGATCATTATGCTTATATGGATATTGTATTTTCCTTATTATCATTTTATATCTTTTTTTCCACACTTGCGTTTAATGATTTGTTCAGTGTTGTGGTTATATGATTGGTAGACCGTCATGAAAGCAAGGTGACAGTTTATATCTATGTTTATCGATATGTGTTCATAGGTATAGATGTTATGTTATTATTTATGAGGCTATATTGTAAAACATGATTTTATCTCAGAAATGTCAAGGGGGAGATTGTAAATACACTATTGAGTATTGTTTATTTATGGCATGTTCTAGACAATAATCATGTTGAGTTTTCGATAGGTCGTATTGGTTTCAACGACATCTACAAGCTTCGACAAAGGCGGAATCAAGCTTGAAGTAGTGAAGAATACAACTGAAGTGTAAAAATGAGTGTATTGATAAAAATGTCTCCCGGATGGCAAAACCGGCATTTTCCAAAACCATCAATTCAAGCAAAAAGTCTCGGGGAGTCAAGAGGGTTATTTTGGCATAGTTGCGGAGAAAAGTGGTTTTTATGAAAAAGCCTACGCTTTTAGAATCAAAAAGTGGCTGGAAAGTGGAGTTTTACGCTTGAAGCGTAGGTCCAAGCATAGCTTGGAGCGTACTTTCAAGCGTAGCTGCAGCAGGATGGTTAAGTGATTTGTTTGCAATGAAAAATTGTTACGTATTGTGACTTATTATGACTTGAGTTACACTCCAATATATTCTAGAACGTGTATAAAGGATATATACACAAAAGTTGACTAGATTCATTCCAAATTATAAAGGATTAAATAAGGGAGGAATCCTAGTTCAGTAAAGAAACAGTGATTTCAGCAAGATTTTTAGTCAACTTCGGGAGCTCATATCTCGGTCACAAAAATGTCTGAATAGGGTTATTCTTGATCCTAACATCAAGATCTTGAAGTAATATTTCCAAAAAGCTATTACACATCTCCATCCAATGTGTGTAGCTCCAAATATGATCAAAAGAGTGAGAGATGTCCTGCAGGAAAAAGCTGAAAATTTCATAATCAGGTTGAAATCCTATTTTGACTTGGATTGATCCGTGTTGACCCGGATAACCTTGAGTTTGACCTAAACACCTATAAGCGCGTGTATATCACATATTATACATGATATTGAAGGGTTTGGCTCAGTTGAGTGTGAAATTACCAAAGAGGGGCGAACTTAGGGTTTATCCTTTACATTGTCTATAAATACTAAGGTCTACAATAGAGGAGGTCATGGTTTTTGAGAGATCTCTGCAGTATTCTATCATCCATATTCTTCTACAAAGATATACACAGAGAGCTAGAAAATTGAGTGATCATATATATTCAAGTTCTCTTTTGTTATTGAGATTTTCTAATTATACTTCTACACCAAAGATCTTATACACAATTGGATGATCTAGTTGCTTAAAAATCATCACACCGTCTATTGCAACGAGATTGCTTTGATTTGTTGAAGAACGAAGCCGTCTGAGTGCGGAGATCGGAGCGAGAAGATTCGTGGTTATTTAATCTATTGAGAAATAGAGTCGTCAAAGTACGGAGCAGAACGAGACCTTCGTGGAGCACGAGTGAATTTAGACTTTCAGACGTCGAGTGAAGAACAACAAATTACAGAGGTAGTAAGTTCTGTTTTCATAGAGTCTATACAATTTCTTTGATTCATAGTGCATCGATACCTGAGCGTATCCGTGATTTTTACTTGGAGTCTTTCCAAGGTTTTTCACGTAAAAATATCGTGTATCTATTGCTTTATTTTCTGCACTTAGATTAATCTTTGCATGATATAGATTGGATTAAAATTGACTTTTCCGCAATTAATTTTAATTTGTCAATAAATCCACAAAAAGCCTATTCACCCCCCTCCTCTAGGCTTATTTCATTGATCGTCTAGGTAGTTTCACATATGATCCAACTATTCTGATAGGTGTAGAACCCTAAAGAGAAAGTTGAGAGTTTTTCCAGTATATGCTTCTGGCATGACATAATAGAAGTGATGCAAAGATACCCAATATTGCCCTCATTTATAATTTCGATATAATATCCATTTCGGAAAATATCTTTAAAACTCAACAGATTTCTCTTGGATCTGGAGTGTATTCACCAAAATATAATTTTGTTCCATAGGACAATAAAACGCTAGCTCTTTCAGAACCTTTAATATGGTCTGCAGGACCTTTAGTAAATTTGTTCAACTTCAGGTTGACACAAAATTAATGGACTTCTGGCCAGTAAGGTCAACAAAGAAATCTGAACATCAAAGTTAGATATGTCCGTATGTTAGTCATAATTTATAAAATCATCAAGAAAATTAATTTTAATTTCTTTTCTTTTTTCTTTCACATAACAATAAACAATAATTCAGTAAGTTCGCACAACTTCAAGTTGGCATAAAATTAATGGACCATCTAGCAACTAATAATTATGAGACTTCGGGCTTGCAATAGACTACAGGCTATTGTATTGAGAAATTCCAATTTATGATAAATATCAAATCAAGTATATTCAAACTTCAGGTTTATAAATATAATAATATATGCGAGGGTCTTCAAGCTCAACCATATATGCTTGGTAATATAAATATAATTTGTAGTTTTAACTGCCAAGTGACGTCAAATAATGACATCAAATAAAACGGTAAGTTTATCCACCAATATAATATAAAATAAATTGGTAGTTTTACTCACCAATATAAATACTATATTATGATTAGCGGTTTATAACCGACTAGTTAAATAATAAGTTAAATTGTGGGAGTCTCTAGGCTCAATCAAGTAAATAATAAAATTAGGATAGGAGGCTTCTGGCTCAACCATATATTAGTAAGGTGGGAGTCTCCTCGTTAGACCACATAAATAATAGAATAAGATGGGAGGCTCCTAGCTCAACCACATAAATAATAAAATTAAGTTGGGAGACTTCTCGCTCAACCATCTGAAACAGTTATAATAAATAGGTGGTAGAACCAACCATGTAAAATAATTACAGATTGAACAATATAATTATTATAAAGTTCAATGATCAAAATGTAATTTCAATAAAGATTACGAGTCAAACCAAAATTCCAGTGAAGTTCTGGGGTTAAACAGTAATTCCAGAACATTTCAGGGGTTAATCAATGATTCTAGCAATGTTTAGGGGTCAAAACATAATTCAAGTAATGTTTAGGGGTAAACCTGAAATTCCAGTAACATTTAGGGGTAAACCTGAAATTAAGTAACCTTCAGGGGTCAAATAGTAAATACCAAAAGGCTAGGGGTCATTTCAATATTATTTTTCAATTCTTCCTCTTTGGATCCGTTCCCTTGCAGATTACACACACACATATATATATATACAGTATATATATCTATATATTTATATATCAAAATTTCTTACCGGATTCCATAGTGGAAATCGTCCCCTGTTTCATTGGAAGAAGATCCATCGCCCGACGATCATTAAATTGGAGTGGAGATGGAAGAATTAAAACGTATGTTATACTTTTCTTTTCTTTACCCCTTAGCTTGTAATATTTGTTTCTCAAACCGTACCAACACATATCGGTAGATTTTCACCATCAACTGAGTATAATAGAGTCGTATTAATAACGTATTATAAATCTGCAAAATATTTAACAGATATAACTGTAATCACAAAAGAATATAGAGAGAGATCGAGAGCTTACATCTTCATGTTGTACATTACTTATATTTATAGGCTCTAAGAATACTAAAGGCATTCAAATGACAACGTGGGTTATCACATTATGATGCAAGGGATTCGAGTCAGACGATGTCGAGCGGTTAGATTGCTTATTGATGGCGATGGATTACTTGAAGCGGGAGGATCAGCGCAAGGATGACAAGAAATCGTGATCTAGCCTAATTTGGGGCAATTTCCGTGCACGCGTCGATTTTTTAGCCATAATTGGAGCTACAAGTGTCGGATTCGCGCCCGTAATCCCAATTCGGAAAGCTAATCTCGGCGCGGACGTCGTGGCCACCAAGCTACGCTCGGTGCACATCGTTTCGAGCCCCAAATCCGCGCACATCGTTTTGAATATATATACATTTTCAAATCTTTATTTTTAGTTAATTTTTGCTATTTATGGTAATCTTTTATTTGTCAATTAGGAGATGATTCTGAATCCGATTTGGGCCAGATTTTTAACAATCTTTTTATTTTTTCCGTATTTTGTTTTGGTAGGACTTTTAGGGTTTTGCTATTTTTAGCAAAAATCCCATTAGAGTTCGATTTTCAGCTATTTAACCCGGCTTGTGGGTTGTTTTTTATTCATTCTTGATTATAAACAATTTTATTAAAAATCAGAGTGTTCTCTGAATTTTTGGGTCGAATTTCTCCCATTTTTACCTTGCAAATTACCTATTGCAATAGCCTGCAAAATAATCTATATTATGTCCGGCGTGACATTATCTCTTACAAGTAATGGACCTCACACATACAATAATGCATTCATAACACATATATATATATATATATATATATATATATATATATATATTCAACCAAACACGAAAACTATTCAAAAAAATGAGACACCTGCCTCAAAGCCTACACACCCTCATAGTAGATGCTACATCACTTTAATACTTAAATGTTGATTTTGGAGAATTTAATTTTTTAAAATGATGAGTTTTATTGGTGTGATAGTAAATGAAAAATCAATTTTACTCTTAGTCCTAACAAGTAATATGATATTTGTAGTTTAAATATTCTATGATTTAAATAATTGAAAGGTAAATTGATAAATTTATTAAATAAAATAACATTAATTTTTCTTATTTTTAGAATAGATTGAATAATAAATGTGGACACTTAAATTAGAAATACACTATATATGACACACGGTTACACTCATGCACTGCACTATGAATGAAACTCTCATCCATTAAATGAATTTATTTACTAAAACATGCATCAACATTATTAATTTCTAGCAAAGGCAGTCCTTGTCATCCGCAGGACCTCAAGTTGAAACATAAACCAGATCCACTGAACTTCTCCTTCATGGCTACCTCCAAATGTTCAACCATGGAAGGTGTCACATAATTAACCCAATCTCCCACTTCCCCTTTTCTGGAAAAATAACTGTTTGGAATCCCAGAAGGCCTTATTCCACTCTTGTTTGCCTCCAAATATTTCAGATTCTCAAAACAACACAACTTTATAATATCCTCTACCACCCCAACTCTCTCTTCCTCCAAACTAAATGGACATCCCAAGAACTCAGCCAACTTCTTCACATGAACTGTGATGTCCTCCTTCAGATCTTCATACTTCAAAAACAACACTTTCTGTGGCTTCTCCAAGCTCGCATTCCAGTACCCCAACACATGCTCCCAAAACGGTCCGAAATTTTGCTTCCCCTCGCAAAACACCTCTTCCAATGGAAGCGGATCGACATTTGCACGTCGGAGCTTGGAAACGAAGTGCCACTGCGAAATGAGCTGGTCCAAAGGTTTCCGGCACAAGTACACAATTCGACATTGATATCTTGCATTATTGAAGATCTGTTACTATTTGCTTTCTTAAAAGCCTTTCTGACGGGGTGATAAGGACATGTCCAAGTGTATAACAGGCGCAATACTAATTAAGTTAGCACGTCAGCAAAAATAAGTAGAGGTCGAGAGTAAATGTGACCCCCTTCACTCCTAATATTTTAGTAGGTCATGATGGTGTCGGGTTGATACCGTGTCGTATTGAAAAGAACTAGTTAATATATGTATTAAATATACTCAATTCTAATCCAACTCACATATTATTCGTATCGATTCATGTAATTCATTTAACCTATTTATTATAATATATTAAATTGAATTTGACACAATTAATCCAACACGAAACAAACTATTTAATCTATTATCAGTAAAATTAAATTGAATTTGACACGATCAAGTAATAGTTTATTGATATATTCAACACATGATCAATTAGAGAAAAGAACAAAATTAGAAATAAAAATAAATATAAATACAATCGTGTCAAACGTGTTGTGTTCAGGTTACTCGTGTCGTGTTCGGGTCGACCCTTATATAGCTTCAACCCTTTTATGGTCAACCCTAACCCTTTTAATTCATACCATGTCGTATCTCATTTTGTCAGCTCTACTCCCAATCAAGCGAAAGTGCTCAATTTTAGAAAGTGCAATGCTTGATGGAGTTTACGTAAGTAGGAACTTCCTATTGCTTACAATGTAGTTCAGTTAAAATAAAACACATCAAATAAAAGTAAGAGTAGGAACTAACCGGTTACAAATGGTAATGACTTTCAGTTGCACTCGAGCAAAAATCACCTACATTCAGAAGGCTTTTAAGGTAGCAAATAGTAACAGGTCTTCTTTCTTATCGGGAAAAAAAAATAGTAATTGATCTTCAATAATGCAAGAAATTATGGCGATGGATGCTTGAGGGTGGATGGATTAAACCAAACAAGCTTAATTTTACCAAAAATTGTGGGGAGTGGTTGAAGGATGGCAATGAGGCGAGGCGGGATGGGGATTGCATCCCCCATCCCTATCCTCATTTAATTTTGCTACCCCCATACCCGCCCCAAACCCGATTATTAAACGGGGCGGGGTAAGGCTAGGTGGGGAGAGGGGTGGGGCAGTTTTTCACACTTAAAAAAAATTATACAAATGAAGGTAATGTGTAATTTTTTAGTTTATACTTTGGATATATTATTATTATATGAGAAACAAAGTAAACCATGTAATTTTTAATATAATTGACATGAAATTAAGATTAAAAGAGTAAAATAGTGAAAGTATAAGGGGACTAGTATTGAGTGAAATATAAAAAAAAAATGAAGGAATTATTTTATATAAAGGGTATATATTATTAATATATAATAATATTTAAGGTATATTAATAAAAGAAGTAATATAATCAGGGCGGGGCGGGTGAGGTGGGGCGGGGCAACCCCTCCCCATACCCGACCCGATTACCAATCGGGGATTTCCCCCCACCCTCATACCCGCCCCCATTTATTTAATCGGGTCCCCAAACCCGCTTAGAGAATTCTTTCACTATCACACTTATTAAACAAATCACTTACCAAATTCACCTTCCATTTATTCGTAGTCTGATTAATGAGATCAGCCACAAAACTAATAGGGGGTTCTGAGGAATAACATATGTCAAAGAACCACCACCGTTACCCAACCAATTTTCCTCCCATATTTTAAATTTTGAACCATCCCCAATAATCCAAGAGTTTCCTTCTTTGATTAAAGATTTTGTATGCTTTAAACCTTTCCAAAACCATGAAGTACTTTTTTACAAGAAGAATTTAAAAAGGTACAGTGATTGAAGTATTTACCTTTCAAAGCTCGAAATAGCATAGACCCATCTTCAATCTCCATTCTCCAAGGCATTTTAGAAAGGAGAGCAATATTGAAAGTTTCAAGATCTTTAAAGCCGAGACCTCCTAGCTCACAAAGCTTATCCCAACTGATCCATTTTGCACAAGACCCGGATTCCTTTCCGCTCCACCAAAAATTAAGGAGTTTACTCCTCATTTGCTTGCATAAAGTAGTAGTTAATTTGAAGCAAGACATAGCATAATTTGGAGCAACACTGATGATCGACTTTATAATGACTTATCTCCCTGCTTTTAAAAGAATCTTTCCCTTACCAGCTTTTATTTTTTCAGATATTCTATCCGACAAAAATTTGAAGGATGTCACTTTTGATCTTTCCAAAATCGAGGGGAGTCCTAGATAATTGTTGATCCAATCTAAGTTTCTGATGCCCAACAAAGTATGCACCTTATCTTTGTCAATTTTTCTCACACTTAGGCTAAATAAAATGTTGGATTTGTCCAAATTAATAGCTTGGCCCGACAGAGTTTCATACAAATTCAGGACCTTTTTCAAATTATTCACTTCAGCATCATTTGTCCTGCAAAATATAAGAACATCATCAACAAAGAGAAGATGATTTATAGACACACCACATCTACCCATTTTAATACCGCTTATAAGGGATTGACTTTCAGCTTGATTCAAGAGAAGAAAGAGACCTTCAGAGCATATTAAAAATAAATATGGGGAAAGAGGGTCTCCTTGACGTAACCCCCCTTACCCGCTTCCCCATTGATTAACACCGAGTACGAAACAGTGTTGACACAACTCATCATAATTTGCACCAATTTATCTGTAAAACCCAACTTTTTCAGCATATTCTTTAAAAACCTCCATTCGACTCTATCGTAGGCTTTTGACATATCCATCTTAAGGGCTAAAAAACCATTCTTACCTTTTTTTCCTAGATTTCAAAGTATGGATCAGTTCATGGGCAAGAATGATGTTATCGTAGATTAATCTCCCAAGAACGAAAGCACTTTGATTTGGGCTAATCAAGGAATGCATTATAGGTCTTAATCTATTAGCAAACACTTTGGAAAAAATTACGTAAAGGACATTGCAAAGAGAAAATGGTCTGAATTGAGAAATAAATGTTGGATTTTTCACTTTAGGAATGAGAAATGGTCATCCCTAGCTTTAAGGGTATGCTTAAGGTAATATGTTTTGGTGGGTTGTGGGGTCCATTGGATAAGGTTTGGACATATGGTTAGATTATCCTAGGATAAAATCAAGGGTCGCGAGCGATTAACCCCTATAGTATACATACAGTGCATATAATCCCATCTTGTTTAGAAGCACCCCTACACAATTATAAACGTGCGCCCGACCACCTTTTTTCAGTTTACGGTGAACGGATGTGTAAGAAGTCTAAAATACCCCTAAATATTTAACAAAAAAGAAAAAGAAAAATAAAAAATAATGCAAAAGGTGAAATTACCGAAGTGTACATGCCCTACGTTATACCCATTTGCTTACGTTTTGTCGTTCATTTCTTCCTTTACAATTGAGAGACCAAAAACACTAGATCTGGAGTGCCGCCATTCTTCGTTTCTATAGTAGTGGAGAGGAGCCTTGCTTCGACTCTTTTTCTGGGCTCATGTTATGTATTACTTCCTATTTTATTTGCTTTTGGTTCATTTTCTGGGCTCATTTTGTCTTTCATCAGTTGCTTTTGTTTTGGTTTTGTTTGTGTGGTCCATGTGTGGGGTTTTCTTGTCTCCCATGTTCCATTTCAGAGTTTGTTTCAATTTTAAGTCAGTGAGTATTGTCGTAGTCATGTAAGGTATCTTTTTTCATATGTAGGGTCTGTGGGTCCTTGGTTTGGTATAAAAAATTGGAGCTTTTGGTATAAATCAACTTATTTGTACCCATTTTATTTGTTTAGGTGAAAATTTATTGATTTCTTTATTATTACCCATATTTAGGGTTTTGAAAATTGAATACTTTATTAAAGATTAGGGTTTTTCGATTTGATTATTTTATTACCCAAGTGCATATCAATTTCAAATATTTAGTCGTTTTAGTTAACAATTGTTAAATATCATTTTATATATAAAAAAAATTATTGTATTTTGACAATGTGTTATTGCTTGTCCATTAGATGGACAAGCTTTACAGGATAAAGCTTCATCATTCCGGTTACTTTGATGATAAATGGAACTATGTGAATGGAATTGTTGAGTGTTACGATGACATTAATCCAAACTATATGTCTTATATTGAGATTGAAAAAATGTTAGTAGGTATGAAACTAGATCCTAAGTCTCCAGTTTACTATAGAAACCTCACTCTTGGAACTACCACTCTTTTGAAAGGAGATATAGGAGTGTTGAACATGTTTGAGTGCTATAAAATATATTCTATACTGAAGTTGTATGTGGTAAATGTGGATCATGAATGTGGTTCAAATGTAGCCAATGAAGAATCCATAGTTGGACATGTGATTGGGGAGACTGATTTGAATGGTGGTGCTGATGATAGTGATGATGAACTAGAGGATGATGTAGGTGATGGTTACAAAGGTGGTGTTGAGGCAAGGGGTGCCTTAGAAGAAATATCTGGTGGGTCCGTCTATGCACCTAATGATGAATTATGGAGTGTATATAGCTCATTTGATGAGGATGAGGATAGTGTAGAATAACCTAGGTAGGAAGAATTCATTCAAAAAAAAATTGGGTAGAAAACCCTTGACTGTGGGAATGAAATTTACATGTGCATGTGATTTTAAAGATGCATTAAAAGATTATATATGCATTGAGAAATAACTATGATTTCATGTACAAGAAAAATGAAAGCAAAATATTTGAATTCCAACAATATGTGTGAGAGTTGGAATGGTCAGCTAAAAAAGGCTAGAGAAAAGTCTATTATTTACATGTTTGAGATGATCGGGAGGTATTTAATGAAGAGATTCCAAGATATGAGGGATTTCATGGAGATGCATGATGGGATTTTATGTCCTATGGTGCAAGAGGAGTTATACAAGAAAAAAGTGAAGGCAAAAAAGTGTGGTGTCCATGTAAAAGGTTTAGGAATGTTTGAAGTTGATAGCCATGGGTTAAACTATGTAGTGGATTTGGAGAGGACATGTTCATGCAATGAGTGGGAAATAAGAGGTGTCCCTTGTATCCATGCAGTGGCATGCATCATGTACAAAAAGGGAGTACTTGAACACTTTGTAGATCCTTATTACTATAAGGAAACTTTCTTGAGAGCTTACGCTCTTATCATAAAGACTTTGTCATTGAGGAAGATGGTGAAGTCAAACAGATCTGGACTTTTACCACTCAATGTAAGAAAAATTCCTGGAAGGCCATAGAAAAATAGGATTAAGGCAAAAGGTGAAGGTAAGGGAAAAGTAAGATGCGAAAAAGTGCTTGAAAGTATGCCACAATTCAAGAAGGTGCAAGAATGAAGAAGCCCCGCCAATAGAAAGAGTGAGCAAAGGAGGAAGACCACCATTACCAAAGAGAGGACTGATATTTGTTAGTGAAACAGGTGGTAGTTCATTTGGGCAGCAAAGGGGTGAAGTATGATTGATTTGGCATTTTCTAAAGTCTTATTTAAATTTGTTATTACATTTTCAGTATCTAATTAATTTTTTCTTTTTTTACATACAAGGGTACTAGTGCTCCTCAATCTAGAATAGAGTTGGGATGCAGTATTGGAACACAACAATCAATTAATAGGTTTGTGTTATGCAAAATATATATTTTTTGGAATTTTCTATTATCGGTTTTAACTTGTGTATTTTAAAATTATGCAAAACTGTTGGTGGAAGCTGTGAAGCTGATGCTTGATGTTGTGAAAGTGGATGACTTTGGACCTTTTGTGAATTTTTTGTGTTTTTGGATGTGTAATGTTTTAAAGCAATTTGGGTTGTAAACTGATTTAGACATGACAGTGACTATTGCCTATACATTATGTTTTAGTTATGTTTTGGGTTGTATGGTCCAATTGCAATGGTAGTGACAATTTTGAGCAATTAAAATTTTTGAACATGGATGGTTCATGTCAAATTATTTTTTAACTATAATGTATGTCATTTGCAATGAAGATGGTATTTTTGTAAAATATATGTTGATGTCTCTTATTTTTGTATTGTGGATTTGCAATGACACTTGTCCAGGTTGGGTCAGTTTCGTTTAAGAATGACTCCATAACACATGGGTTCAACAAGATAACTTTCTAGAGAGAGAATTTATAAATGGGTGCAAACCGAATAGAAATGGGTTCAATGACATGAAATTATAGAGATAGTGAACAAAGAAGTACAAACCAAATCAATTTTAGAGAGAAAGAGTCAAAGATGACGAACATATTTTATGGAGAAATGAAGCACTTGTTATTGGAGCTGCTTATATATGTGTATATGTAAGGCCAAAGAGGGATAAGGGTATTTTGGGTAGGGAAAATGGTAGATTAGGACTTTTATATTTAAAATTAATCATATGTAAGGCACATGTTCCTTTGGCCTGATTTTTAAACATGAACATTGATATTAAGGAGTTAGTTGCTTAAGTTTTAAACTCGGAGGGATTTATACACTCAAATTAAATCGGCAGGGGGTTATTCGCACAAAACTAGAAAGTGCGGGGTCATTTCTCAGCTTTACCCTAAAATCAATTTAAGAAGTGTTTGGTTCGAGGGCAGTTTAGATACATTTCATACTAAATTTAACCTGAAGATTCTCAAACCTAGGGGGACCTGATTGAAATAAAAATAAACCTCAGGGGGTGTAAATGAAATTAACCCTAAAGTTTTTTATATGTTTTGGTCATTACCATTGGCCCGAGGTTCGGAGAAATGCAACAGTAATGTGTTTGTTGGTGGCACTACAAGAAAATAAGTATTTTACAATATTTTTTTTAAAATGTTCTAAAAATTACTTTTTAAAACAAGTTTGCATGTAACGTTTTAAAAAATAGGCTTTTACAATAGGCTCAATTAGTCTGTTCTAAAAAGTAAACTTTAACAACAGGTCCTATTAAAATTTTGATTTACGGTGTAACCACCCAGAGTTCCTGACCTCAATGGCCAGTGTAGGAAGGAATTCCAATGTATGGGGTGATTTCAATACTTTTAAAATTGGAAGGCAACAATGAACTAAATGTACACTGATGTTGCTTTATGTAATCGTGCTAAGTTACAACAATTGTTTTAAACATTATAGTTGGAATTGGATTACTGGTTTATCTATTCATCTGTCATTTATTTGTAGCTTCACCTACCATTTTTAACCAGACAATTGTTAGTCTTATAAGGATATGGTTATTGGGCAGCTGGGTTTTATCTACATCTTCAACCTCAAGCGAGGTTTAAATGTTGTGTTAATCTTGTGTTTTATATTTGTATGTGTAGGTTGTGGGGTTGGAATAAATTTTGAAAGGATACAAGATTTTTTGTACATGATACTAAGGTAATCACCAAATAATTATTAAACAAACTTAGAATGTAATGACCATAACTATTATTATTATGCTTAATTCTTTTTATGTATTAATTTGCAGGTTTTTGGGATCACTCGTTCAATAACGAAATGTTTTTCAAGATATGTGTTTGACCTTATGTTGGACTTGCTAGTATTTCTTAGTATTGTAGTTTGCAAGTTTAGTGAAGACTATATTTAGTTGGATGTTTAACAACTTATCGGGATAAATTTGATGTTGTCTAATTTTATCTTTTGACTTTATTTATTAGTAGAATGTATTGCACTCATTTAATTGTTCAATGTTAATGTTTTGAAAATTTAATACAATGAATGAATTTGTAGTTAATTTGAAAGTGTTACTTTTGAAGTACTTGATTTATACTCTATATTCGTCTGCACAGGTATATAATTTTGGAGATGAATGATATTCCAATAAAATATATATATATATATACACTGAGGCAGATGAACATTGTTATAAAATAATAAAAATAATGGTTTTTAAAATGCACCGAAATAATTCTAAAAAAAATGGCATTTTTTAAGACTGATATAAATGAAATAAAATTGTGGCTATTAAGATAGTGCATACCCGTTCTTAAAAAATGACACTTTTTAAAAGGGACTTAGGCCTCTTAAATAATTAATGTTATCATCTTAAAAAGCTTCATTTTAAGACAGTGCATACCCGTTTTGAAAAAGAACAACTTTTTAAAACGGACTTGAGCATCTTAAATGATTAAAATTACTGTCCTAAAAGCATACCTTATAAGACGAGTTTAGGCATCTTAAATAATTATACTTACCGTCTTAAAAAGGACTTTTGATAACAAAAATAATACTTCTTTAAAACTCAATATTGTGCGTTCTAAAAGGAAGGGTGGTATTTACAACAACTGATTAAAGAACAGACCATGGAACACTGTAAAAAGGTATTTCTCTTGTAGTGTGGACCAGCTTTGCCTACAAGATGCGTTAGTTGATGATACCTAAAATTGTGGGCATCATGGCAACCAATTGTCGTAGAACACCATAGTTGAAACACAATTATTTATTTAAGAGGTTGTGAGTCTATGTTCTGTAACATCGTTCTTTAAAATCTTGAACTGTCTGTCGGAATGTTGAGCTCTCTCGAGACAATATTTGGGTGATCCCCGGTCCTTTCTGCTGAAATAGTTCAATACAACGTGGACATGCATGTGGCTAAATTGTTTTAAAAAGAAAAGGTGTGCATAAAATTCATAAACAGGAGAATTTATATTTATTTTGTTTTTACAAAATTTAAGCCACCTATCTACATTGTATTGTACCAGTTCAGGGATAACTAAAGTATTGTCGGCTCACATATAATTAATGTTATTATTTAATGAAGTACTCGTAAACTCAGTCTTTCCATATACCCCTAATTATTTCAGTTGAACAACGAGTTCACAAGTGCCTTTGGATAACTGCTGCCAGCTTATTTGGGCTATAGACCTACTACCATTGGATTTTCACAGTAACCTTTTTCGTTACAGGACACTTCCACAAAAATCTTTGCGGAATTCATCACACACCTTGACAAGCAAGATAAAAGAGTTAGTCAAAAAAGAGGAAGTGCTCTTGTTGTCCAACTTGTCACTCTAGTAAGCATTTTGTCAAGTAGCATTTTCCAGACATTAGTTGTTAATCTAGATATTATAAGAGGAACACCAAGATATTTATAGGTAAATTATCATTGAACACGATTAATTACCGGAAAGAAAAATACCTTGAACACGATAAAGCACGGATACTTTTCTGGAGGCGTCGTGGCGGTATCGGACATGTGTCCAACACCAATATCAAGATAAGTATAACTTTTAAAATACAAAACACTTCATTTTAAAGATATTTGAATTAAAAGAGTAAGAAAGTAAATGAATTATAATACTATCTTTTATTTTCTCTCCTTTAACATTAACAAATACAAATTTTAGCTATCATTTATGTTCTTTTATTCTCTCTCATAACTAATGTTCATCAAGTGAAATAACAAACATTTAATTTGTTGTTTTTAATTTCAAAATTTTCATAGTTTGGCTCTTTTATTCATTGAGATTGCAAATTTTACTTACTTTGCTAATTAAACAAGCAAACACAATTGTACTCCAAAGTTTGGTTGATTTGCGGTCAAATCTAAAACATCCATCATGTTCATTTAGTGGAATAACGGTTAGGAATTAATTCTCTTTTTGCTTAAGAATTAATCTCGCCCAAAATCACACACACAAGAAAAATTAACAACTTCTTTTATTAAACAATAAAAACACTCAACAAGAAAATATCACTCACAAATCTATCACTTTTACTTTCTCTCTCTACTTCTCTAATCTCACAACTTTTCTCTCACTACCCACGATCTCAATACACCCACACTCTACCCAAGTAAATACAAACTCACATCTTTTTATTCTCAAATTAAGAGAACCAAGAAAGGAATTTAATTAAAGTCAAAATACAATACTTGAAGTGATTTCGACTGGGATATATAGAAACAAAGGCTTGAGCTCCTTATATAGACTCTTGAACTCATCACCCTTTACTTCCTAAGCGATGTGGGACATTTTCTCCTCTTTTATTTTTGCAAAAGCCTAACATTTTCTGCTCCCAAACTTTTTTTCTCTAATACTCTTCATCAATACTATCACCACTTAAATTTCGCCACATCCTAACAATCTTCACCTTGGCGAAATTTCTTCACCTTGACTTAATATTTTAAAACATGTTTATACACCATCTTCGGAACTGCTCCACCTAACACTGTATTTCCTAACAACTCATACAAATTACCAACCTTCTTTCCAATGAACATGATACGTGGTCATCTTCCTACTTTCAACAGTCCATAACTTGTTTTAAACCAACAATCTTTTTACACCAATGCACCCAAAGAAATCACGTTCCTTCTAACACTTGGAACATGATACACATCTGTCAAAGTTCTTACTAATACATTTGTTGTCTTGATATTAACTGTTCCGACTCCTACGACTTCACAAGAAGAATTATTCCCCATAAAAAATTTACCAACACATGGTTTGTAGGAGGTAAAACATTCTTTATGAGGACACACATGATAGGAACTGACAAAATCAAGAGTCCATTTATTTGTTTCATCCTTTTTGTCAGTGATTGATAGGGCTTCAAGCACATGATCATCAAGAGCTCCTTGTCACTCCCATATGTAATGTCACTTTTCTCCGCAATAGTGGCATGTTCGCTCCATAATTGGCTTCTTGTTCCATGAAGCTCCACCTTGCCATCTGTCGTATCTTCCCTATCTTCTTTCAAATCTTCTTCTATTCTCAACAAGAAGAGCATGATCATCTCGGATACTTCATTCATCTTCTTTATTTATTTTCTCACTAAAAAATAAAATACTCTTCACTTGCTCCAACGTCACAGTATCTCTCCCATAAACCATAAATAAACAGATGTTTATGAGTTGAGCGAACTAATGTCAATAAAATAATTGTTTTATCCTCATCACTAACTTGTACACCAAGATTAAATAAATCACAGATAATTTTACTAAACTCACCAAGATGAGTATGTAGATTCATACATTCTTTCCTATGAAAGGAATACAGCTCTTGCTTTAAGATTAACTAATTCTTAATATTTTTTCTCATATAGAGATCCTCTAATTTCCTCCATAAATCTGCTGCAGATTTATAACCAACTACATCGTATACAACATCATCACTTGTTAGGAATGGTACTCACTGCCTTCGAATTGATTATGCTCCACTTTGTTGTATCCAGTTCAGTGCATCTTCTAAACCTTGTTGAACTAACAAGTCTCGCATCCGAATTTGCTAGAGACTGAAGTTATTTCTTCCATCAAATTTATCTACCGCAAATTTGACATCAGAAGTTGTCGTCATAGCTCTGATACCACTTGTTATGAATTAATTCTCTTTTTGCTTAAGAATTAATCCCGCCCAAGATCATACACACAAGAAAAATCAACAACTTCTTTTATTAAACAATAAAAACACTCAACAAGAAAATATCACTCACAAATCTATCACTTTTACTTTCTCTCTCTACTTCTCTAATCTCACAACTTTTCTCTCACTACCCACGATCCCAATACACCCACACTCTACCCAAGCATATAACAACTCACACCTTTCTATTCTCAAATTAAGAGAACCAAGAAAGGAATTTAACTAGAGTCAAAATACAATACTTGAAGTGTTTTTGACTAGGATACATAGAAACAAATGTTTGAACTCCTTATATAGGCTCTTGAACTCATCACCCTTTACTTCCTAAGCGATGTGGGACAATTTCTCCTCTTTTATTTTTGCAAAAGCCTAACATTTTCTGCTCTAAACTTCTTTTCTCGTGTCTGTTTGGCAACCGGTGCGGTATGGTGTTGGTTTTTGTTTTTGGTTTGGGTTGGGTTTGGTGTAGTTTTATTTTGAACTGAAATTATGTTTGGTGCAAATGGTTTTGGTGTGAGCAAAAGTAAAGTAGAAAAATCAAACCATGTTTGGTAGAGTTAGTATATGGGCTGAAATTCTGAAACTAATCATATTTGGTAACTTGAAATAGTTTGACATTTTATTTATTTAAAATAACATTTTGTAAATATATATGTTTTAAAAAATTAAATATATAAATATTTAATTTTTCATAAATATTTTATTTTTTCGAAATATTTGTAGATAAAATATTTTATATAAGATATTTAAAAAAAAATAAAATATTTTGAAAAAATAAAAGATTTCAGTAAAAATACATATAATTTGTATATTTTTTTTAAAATAATAAATATATTTTTATTATATTTTATTTTTTCCAGAAATATTTGTTTTCCCGAAATATATTTTTTCGTTTGATTTTTTTGAAATATTTTATTTTTTCATAAATATTTTATTTTTCGAATTTATATATATATATATAATATTATAAATGAATTGGTTTGAGTTAAACAATGGTACACCAAATTGAATTAGTTTGGGTTAAAGAATGGTTTTGGTGTGAGAAAACAAAACCAAACCACACAAAATAATCTATTGAGATGGTGTGAAAAATGGGGCATTTGGTATCAATGGTTTGACACTATTGCACCAGCACCAAGATTACCAAACATGAGTTGGGCCAAAAATTTCATCCAAAAACCATATATTTGACACCAATTCCTTCTACCAAACAACACATAATTCTCTTAATCAATACTATCACCACTAATCATAACACCACTTAAATTTCGCCACATCCGAACAATAACAACAACTATAATGAACTTAATTATTATTTTTTTCTCTACATATGATCATTTACTTGGAGACTTTACAACCAAATCGGGTAAAGCAATCGCTCTTCTATAACCAAATCTAGTGTCTGTTTGGCAACCGGTTCGGTATAGTGTTGGTTTTTGGTTTTGAGTTGGGTTGGGTGTAGTTTTATTTTGAGCTGAATCATGTTTGGTGCAAATGGTTTTGATGTGAGAAAAAGTAAAGTTGAAAAAACCAAACCATGTTTGGTAGAGTTAGTATATGGGCTGAAATTTTGAAACCAATCATATTTGGTAACTTGGAATACTTTGACATTTTATTTATTTAAAATAACATTTTGTAAATATATATGTTTTAAAAAATAAAATATATAAATATTTAATTTTTTCGAAATATTTGTAGATAAAATATTTTATATAAGATATTTCAAAAAAAATAAAATATTTTGAAAAAATAAAAGATTTCAGTAAAAATAGATATAATTTATATATTTTTTTAAAAATAATAAATATATTTTTATTATATTTTATTTTTTCCAGAAATATTTGTTTTTCCGAAATATATTTTTTCGTTTGATATTTTTGAAATATTTTATTTTTCGAATTTATATATATATATATATAATATTATAAATGAATTGGTTTGAGTTAAACAATGGTACACCAAATTGAATTGGTTTGGGTTAAAGAATGGTTTTAGTGTGAGAAAACAAAACCAAACCATACAAAACCATCTATTGAGATGGTGTGAAAAATGGGGCATTTGGTACCAATGGTTTGACACTGTTGCACCAGCACTAAGATTACCAAACATGAGTTGGGCCAAAAATTTCATCCAAAAATCATATATTTGACATCAACTCCTTCTACCAAACAGCACCCTAACGTAGCAAATCTCAACGTGCAAGTATGGATGTAAGGCTTTTTGCCTATTAGCTTGTTTTTATAAAATGACTTACCTTTAAAAAAAAAAAGAAAATCTCAACGTTCAATATTGCATGTTGGTCTAAACCTTTTCAGATTCGAACTAATAAATAATGAATTTTATGGTTCTGATGCTTCAATCGTGAGAGTAAATTTCTGAGGGAAATAAATGTAGCGCCATTGGACTTCAATTGAAACAATGAAATTGAAATCGACTGTACATTATTAGATATAATTTGAGCTATATTGCCAAACCCCTATGGCAATTACCAAACTCAAATTAATAACATGCATAAAAATATATATTAAATAAATGGTTACTAATTAACTACGTCTTGTAGAATTGGGGAGAGGTCTTCCAGAAAGGAAATGCCTGATCAGTGAAAGTGCTCTTGCAGGCTGGTAGCTTGGCACTTGATGTCCTGCCCCTCTAACAGTAGCAAAAGTTAGGTCTCCTTTGTACACTTGGGTATACCCACCAACCTGTGACACACAACATTAGTAATTTGGAACTCTTGTTTGGTTATATATACATACACACACACATAATAACAATAATAATTAGATGCATAATCAATAAAATGGATTCTTATAGAAACTCTTTTATGGTTCAAATGTCTGAATTTTTTTATTTTCTAAATGTGTTTTCAGGTTTTATGCAAAGCAACAAAGACACACACATGGTTTCACAAAATCATCAAATTGTCCCCTAGTCTATCAATTAACCCCCTGAGTTTTTCAATTTGATCAATCCGTCCCCTGAACGTGAATTGGGTGAATTTTTTTCGGCACCGAAAAAACGAAATTACTGGAATACCTTAGTTGAAACGACTATTTATTAAACTTAAATGAATCGTACTCATAAGTGTATTCTAATAATTTTGTTTTTTCGGTATCGGAAAATTCACTCAATTCACGTTTAGGGGACAGATTGATCAAATTAAAAACCTCAGGGTTAATTGATAGGTCATGGGATAATTTGATGATTTTGTGAAACCACAAGGAATTTTTTGATAATAGCCCATATTATATATATATATCATGAATACGAGTAATAATTAGATGTATAATCAATAAAAAAAACAACTAACTTCTGTCAAAATAAAAAATTTGCATTCGCTACGGTACACATTTTGATTCTAGGGATAATTACACAAACTTTCCTCGAACTGTAGTATAATTGCATGTAATTCACCTAATGTTTTAATAATATCAAAAACCTCCCTTAATTGCACATCTGTTGTAACATTTAACCCTTTTTGTTCAAAGTGCACCCCGAAAATTTACTTTATTGGTCAACAAAGGCATATTATGGACAAAATTCTCTATATTACCCTTTGTTATCTTTATAATTATATTTGAACCCTTACTTTTGCATTCAAAATTACTAGAATATCACAACTTCTTTTACCAAATTGCTCTCACATGTATTCCATATAAACCTATTTGAATGGTTGTTTATACCTACTATTTCTCTCTAAAAATCACTTATTCTCTATTTACAAGTCTTCTTTCATAACTTGGGAAAAATAAAGAACGCATTTGAAATCACAGTTGTTGATACACATAATTCTCACCAACATATTTGAGGATAAGGTAGTAAACTTACCATCATGTAGAAAATTTTCTAAATATCTCTAAAGATAAATAAAGTATATACGTTATTTCACTATAATTTATTCTCAGACCAATATTCCGATGATACTAAGGAACATTTATGATATTATTAAAATATTAAGGGAATTGCATGCAATTATGCCTTAGTTCAGGGGAGGTTTGTGTAACTATTCCTAGATTCTATTAGGATTAATTTTATTTACACCCCTGAACTATGTCAAAATATCCTTTTAACCCCTATTTTTGCATAAATGCAGTTAGATCCCCTAATTAAGAAAAATGCACTCATTTGCACCCCCTTATGTACTTTTGGCACTTTTTCAGACATGAAACTGTATGAAATGCCTAAACTACCCTTGGCCCCTATCCCTACTTTAATATATCAATTTGACCCCTCAATTTAGAAAACAACTATATTATTCAAAATTCAAGGGGTGTAAATGAAATTAACAAAAAAAATAAATTATTCACATATTTAACTAACACAAGTATTTACATTTAAAATATTTATATTTATATTTATCAAATTTGTAAACTAACACAAATTTTCATTATTTATATTTAAATTTATTTTATTTTTTAAAATATTTATTTTTATCAAACTTGTAAACTAACACAAGTTTTTATTTTTTATTTTGATCATTAAATATATTTGACTTTACTATTACATATTTTCAATAATATTAGACATACTTCACAAAACAAATTATTTTAAATTAAAATAAAAACACAAAATATTTGAATTTGTCAAAAAAAAAATACTAAATTACGCACATAAATAATAATTTTTGGTCATAAAACATTTTTATTTTTATTTTTTATGTAAAATGAAAGATTTAACTTTTCAATTGTAATTTTAATTTTATTATTTTTGTACAAGCATCGAAATCACACACATAAATTCTTAAAATATATAAAAATAAAAAAATATTTAATAGTGAAAATATAATAAATTAATATTCAAACATATAAATTTATATTATAATATTAAAATAAAATATAAAAACACTTTACTCATATAAAATTAATAATAAATTTATCTATTTAATATATTATTAAATTCAAATAATCCAATTTTCTCTTTCCTCCCACACCACCACCACCATCTCCTCTCCACCTCCTCCCACCAACACCACCAATGTTTACTCTTTATCCCAAATCCTTTTGTGCCTTAATTTCATCACAGATCCCTTTCTATTGCACATACCCAAATCCAATTTCATGTGTATATATATATATATATATATATGTGTGTGTGTGTATATGTGTGTGTGTGTGTGTGTATATAAAGAGAGAGTGTATGAGGGAGAGAGCAACGGTAGCAGTGGTGGCGGTGGTGGTGTTGGGATTAGGGTTAGGGTTAGGGTTGAGATGGAGGAGGGGGATTGAGGGTGTTTGGGTATGGGTTTAAAGTCACCCAAAATTGGATTATGGTTATCTATCTATCTTGAGTAAGGATAGTTTTAAAATTAAAAATAAAGTTGTTTGGCAAATGGCAAAAGTGTCTTTTCCTACCTAGTCAATGCCCAAAAGTGGTTAGGAGGTGAAAATGCATTTATGCAAAAATGAGAGATCAAAATGACATTTTGATATAGCTCAGGGGATGTAAATGAAATTAACCCATTCTATTATGAAAAGCCTTTTGGTGAGTGTGGAGACTCTAGACCCAGATGCTTATGAGGGGCCTGTGTTGGGCCTGCATTTTAATTGTGACTTGTCAAATTCCAAATTAAATGGACAGCATATAATTTTATTTTATTTTGGGTAAATCATCATATAAACTTGTTAAGTGAATATAACATTCTAATGTCTAGCAAATTTGAATGATTTTATGTGATTAGGTAACGATATTATTTTTATGTTGAGAAATATAAAGACAGAATATTATCAAAAATATATATATATAAAGACATAATGATGACCTTAGTTTCACTTGCATAAATTTGTCAGGTTGTTCGATATTCGAACTTAGAATTATCATCTCAAACTCAAATTTCAGCCAAGACCCTATATGTATATTGAATGTACGGGGCTCACAATTACTTGCGGAATTTAATTGAACACAAATTTATAACACAGTTGATACCTAATATTAAGAAGGATAAAAGAAAACTTCAGGTCAACTCATAACTAAAATGGGATCTACTTGTCTACCAAACTAGTTCAATAAAGAACCTAAACTTGACTCGTTTACTTAGTAATCAAGTTGATTATTTGAATTAAACAAAATAAAATGTAAAAAATAATAAAATAAAATAAGAAATTAGTTACCTCTTCTCGGTGGAACCAGGGATGCCATTTAGTCTTTACTGGAAGACTCATGTTGTTAATAGAGTATTGCGTTGAAGTGACCG
Organism: Cornus suecica; assembly: GCA_963922005.1. NCBI lineage: Eukaryota > Viridiplantae > Streptophyta > Magnoliopsida > Cornales > Cornaceae > Cornus > Cornus suecica. Next base: position 33,626,241 of record OY998242.1, read on the forward strand.
GTACTCTTCCATCTGTGTCACCACTGCATCATTTCATGACAAATATAGGTCATATATAAGGACAATACTCCATTATTTAGAGCTTCAATCCAAGTCATCATCCCAGCAAATAACATCTGTTTGATCTTAAAAGAAATGTTCATGCTGTAATTTCATCGAAACTAATATATATATGTTCATAGTAACTTATGCACATTATATCATAGTTGTCAGAACCCAGATTCTAACTGATAAAATATTACGATTCTATATGATTTTATCATGATTCTACAACGTTAAAATAATGGTTTGACGGTTAAGTCTTCCATATTAAATAACCAAAAGCTTAATAATTTAGTTCAATATCCAAATACATAGCCTAAATTTATGAGAAAATATTTAAAGGTCCAATGTATTAGAAAATTTTGAAAATTCTAATATGATTTAGACTTTTAAATTAAGTATTTAATATTTAATATTTTTTTAAAAACAGTTAACATGTCTAGGTAAGATTTACTTACTATTCTAATAGCCTTGCATTATACATATTTATAAGAAGAATACTAGGTCCTATATCCCATGAGGACGAAATTCGTATTCCACGTCGCCGATATGGTCCAATATAATTTGGACACGTTGACAAAAACAATTTTAAAAAAGAATTGACTATAATTATTTAGTTTGATTATTATGAAAATAAATGGGGTGGGTGGTCCGGAATGGGAGAAATTATTCTATGGACCTGGTCCACCACGTCATTTTGCTGATGTGGTGGACTGGACCTATAATTTTATGACATATGGTTAATAGAACATGCCACATCAGCACCATGTGTCTCTTCTTCCCAAAATCCCTCTTCTCCATGATCTTCTGCCCACACAAACGCCATCACCATCACCACCACCACCACCACTCCCACCATCGCCACCACCACTTATAAATCGCCAAACTAATACTTTATGTAATAATATATACATCTCCTCCACTTATCCAGTTTTGTATCTATTCATTTACATCTATATATATTCATCACCGTTGAAATTGTCGATCAAGGGGGCGCCGATATGTGATTGTGAGTTCTGGTCCTGTTCGGTGACGAAATGGTTTGTGATTGGGCGTAGGGGTGGCTGTTGAGGGTTTGGCGATGCTGGTGGAGAGATGCTTAGAGATTAGGGGCGAGTTTGTGGGATTATCGGTAATGGTGATGGTGGAGATGGGGGTGGGGTGGCGGTTGTGGGTTTGGCAGTGATTGGTGATGGTGATAGTAGGGTGGCGGTTGCGGTTGTGGGTTTGCTGGTAATGGTGGTGAGGCGGTTGTGGGTTCGCCGGTGATGGTGAAAATTTTTCTGTGGGTGGTGGTAGAGGAATCAAAGATTAGGGTTGAAGCTAATTTTTTTTATTTGGGAAGGAGGGCTGAGGTGTTTATATTATTGCTGATGTGGCAATTTTTGTAACATGTGTCTTAAGGTGGTTGGTTTAGTCCACCACATAAGCTGAAATGAGTTGGTGGACTAGGTCTACACAATAATTTCTCCTAGAATGGAGGTCCATAAATTATAAGTCGCAATTGAATTGTGAGTTGTGATATTAGGCACTCAAAAGTGTCATCAAGTGGTCCATCTATTGTTTTTTTTTTTTTTCCTTCTTGAAAGATTGTTAAAAAAAAACATCAATTGCTTGGGTCTCTAGTTTAAGTCATTAGGTGAGAGCCATTTTCCTGAGCGTGATGGGAATTATCATGATATGCATCTATGACATCATATCATGTAAGCCTGTAACTTGGGCAGGCTGAGCCCAACCCGAGAATTTTCGGGCTTGGGTCATTATTTTGCAAAGCGGGCCTAAGTTAGGTTATCGACATGGGTTTCAAGATAAATTGGGTTGGGTTCGGGTTGAGCCCGAGCCCAACCCAAAACCCGGATTGTTAAAGAAGAGTAATCTGGACCGTTAGATTCTATAATCCAACGGTTGAAATAAGGCCCTTTAACCTAACCCTAAAAAAGTTCCTTGTCACTCTCTTCTCATTCTCTCGCTTCTCACTCTCTTCTACCCTCTTAGGGACGAACCCTAGTTTCTTCATCTCCACTTCCCGCCTCCATTGTCGCCGACCGCCTCTCTCTCCATCCTCTCTTTTTCTCTCTCTATTTTATGATAATGGGGATAATTATCATCATAGTTTGAAATCTATATAGATCTTGTGATTTTCAAAGCAATATATATATATATTGCTTTATATATATGAGTTGTTGGTTTGGATTCGTAACATCTATATACATCATACATATGTGTATTATATACATAGAAACAATAAATCCATCTTGATTTATATATATACATATAAGGTATTTTGATTTCTACATCTATATACATAGTTTGATTTCTACATATGTTGATTTTTTTTTCTGAGAAAAATATCTCCTTTTTAAACAAGGTATATCCCAGATTAAATTTCAAAATTTGCTTTTTAATTTTATCAAAAATAAATAAATAAACTTGGAAACCTGGTTGACCCGACCCGAGTATATCGGGTTGGATCTAGCCCGGTTTGAAATATCCAGATTCAATTTCAAAATATAGTTTTCAATTATTCTTTAATTTTTTTTAAAAAATGGGAAACCCGGTCAACCCGGTTGACCCGACCCAACCCGAGTATTTCGGGTTGGGTCTAGCCCAGTTTAGAATCTGGGTTGGTCGGACTGGGTTCATCTAGAGTCGGGTTTGTGCCGGGTTCGGGTTATCCGGCCCAAGTTGCACCCCTAATATCATGCACTAACATGCATAATAACTATAGGACATATATAAAACTATATACTAATTATACAATCACAGCATGCATTGTCCATATTGATGATGGTTATGATAATGATGAAAGACAGAAAGAGGGAGACCATACCTAAATATCCACGACCGAACTCCATTCTCCATGAATTCTCTTAGAAGGGGTATTATTGTTGATGGGCTATCTTCCCAATTTTTTATCACATCACTGCACAATTTTAATGCGAAACTTATATCAATTAAGTGCACACCAATTTACACACACACACATATATATATATATATATACATACATACATATATTTTTCATTGTTCGCATATCTGACCGTATCAGATGAATATAAACCAGATGCTATATCGCAGGTCTTGACACTTAAAAATATTACAAATCAAACCATTGCATATCACAACAAACCATGATAACTATGATCCTTAAAACATAAGACGACTAAACGAAAACAGAAGCATCTAGCAACTGTAGGATGTTAATGTTTTGGTTTGGGTAGGGTCGTAATCATGCTGAAATGGTGGAATTTTTTATAATCATATCAGAGAGTCACTTAGGCTAACAGAAAAAATAAAATAAAAATGAATAAAATGTTATATTCTAATGAAGCATATTTTTCATACCTGCATGGCTCCCAATCATAACTGAGTTTGGTAACATTGGCATGTAGGGCTTCTTGGACGTCAGGTCGATTCAAATAAGCATACACGTAATTATCACTACACGGATCGAAATTCCGTATCTGCGCCAAAAATTAGTACATGATTCATATTGATATTCATTGATTGAATTTTAAGACACACAACATATATTATCAATCTTTATTTACTAATTTTACTTACAGAAGCTTTTTTGGGCTTTTCAGTGAGATTATTAGACAAGCATATAGGAGCATAGATATTGTATATATCTATATCGTTAACATCATTTTCAGCTTCATTAACTGCGGTTTGGCACGCATCAGATAAATTAGCATTGGGTGAGAAATCACAGAATTTATGCACTTGATTCGAAGTTTGATCCGAAATGAGAGCATGCGTTGCAAAGTAATCCAACATTCCTTGTGTATCAGTCTCGTCGTTAATCACTGCGTTTCCAATCTGCAATAGTGTACACGTCCAACTATATAAATGTATTTTCAAAATATGTTATTACAACTTAAATAGTACACTAAAGTTTGACATGCATATATATATATATATATATTAGAGCATAATTCACAATAACTATATCGATTTTAGTAATGGTCGTGATATTGGTATAACATAATCAGATAATATTAATTTAAAAATAAATATTAATACCAAATAACAGTATCAACATTTTAAAAAAACGTACAACCTTGATTAAGTGATGAACAAGCAACAAACTGGAAAGTGAGTTGGTGGGCCTGAATCAATTGTGCTGAAAATAAGTTACACCATGATTAAGTGATGAACAAGCAACAAACTGGAAAGTGAGTTGGTGGGCCTGAATCAATTGTGCTGAAAAATAAGTAACTTACCATACAAAACACACTCACTTTAGGTCTACCTAATACTTTAAATGATTAATTTTGATAAGATATCATTGATATGAGTCAATATTTGTCCCATCATGAGTTAGCACAATAGTTAATCAAATTTTATATGGTTTTTTCCATTTATAATCTTATTAGACAAAACAAAACACCGAGTGTAGAATGACTTAAATCCGATGTTGAACGGTTTTAAAAATAATTATAAGTGAGACATCAACCACATGAGCAGTTAAATACCATTTTGTAATTATATAAAAATCTCAAAGCACATTATTAAATGAAAAGAGTTATATTATATACTTTTTCTATTCCAAAATAAGTGTCCATATTTGAATTTTCAAAAAAAATTAGGATATTTTGTATTTTTAATTTTGTCATTTGAAAATATAGTATAATTTTAATTTTTAGTAGGATCTATTATTTTTTTAAGTTAATGAAGAGAGATAAGTTGGAAAAGTATATGATCATATTGTATTGAAATTCGAAATTAAACATTTATTTTGGGATGGATAAAGTTACGAAAGTGGACATTTATTTTGGATCGAATGGAATATAATAAGTTGACATCCATGCATTTTACCCATATCCATAACTATCTAATAACTACAACATGTTTATGTGCATGCATATACATATATATATATATATAGAGAGAGAGAGAGAGGAGAGATCCTTACAATGATCCCTTTGAGGTTGATGATGGTCTTGTTAGCATTCTTGTTATGCAGAAGAATATTATGTGCAAGTTGAGGTACATAATGTCCAGCATAGCTCTCTCCGGAGATGTAAAATTCCCTACCCTTGTACTCTGGAAATCTCTCAAACCAATTCAACAAGAACACATAATTATCCGCAGCCGTTTTCTTATCTCCCCCATTTCGAACATCTGATGTCGTATTCGAATAAGAAAACCCCACTCCTGCTGGTGACTCCAAGAACAAAACATTTGCAGCTGCAAATTTTGGTAATAAATATAAGACACCAAAATTTATATATAGATATATACATATATGTACATATTGTAGAGACCAATATTTAATAGCATTTACCATGGTTCCATGCAAATTTGTTTTGGTATAATGTTTTGCCATCACTGTGGACTCGGAATGGTCCCAGCTCTTGCATTGCTCCATAGGCAAGAGATGAACAACCAGGGCCTATCAAAATAATGCAACATTATGCTAATGTTAATAATTGACTTGGTCCATGCTCAAGAAACAAATAAAAATGGTAAAAATTAAGATTAAAGATTAATAGAGCTATTAAACAACTCATTTTCTATCGTATCGATGAATAAAACAAAATATTCTACCAATTCAAAATTGGTAATATAGAGCCATAAATATATATATATATATATAGATATATGATCTCTGACATTATTAAAAGTAATTAATACAATACTACAAAGGGTTGAAACTTTCGAAAAGTTAATTTTATATATCTTGAATGTTTGATCAGTATGTCTATAAATCTGTGTGTGACACAAGATAATAAATAAATAAATAAAATTAAATACAGTATGGCAAAAAATATCAAAAACTATAGTCAAGATTCGCGGGAATTAGGTGGGATTTTTTCATAGAAAAAATACCATTAATTAGCTAGACTATGTGCCAAAAAAGAAATAAAATTCCAATTCACTTAATCTAAACTAATAATACTGACATTGACTTCATCGATCGAATTAAACAAACAAATTAAAAAATGAGAATTGCAATTCAATACCTCCATTAAGCCAAAGAAGAAGAGGCAAGGACTGCTTAGAATGGTGTGCTTCAGCAAAATAATAAAAAAAGGCGCGACCGGCCGATTCATCGATAGTCACATAACCACCATACTGATCAAACCCTAGTTCTTGCCGTTGTTGTCCCGGCAACATTTGTATTCTGTCTCTCTCTTTGAGCCCTTCTTGAGCAAGAACAACCTTAGTTTCATCCACAAGGCCATTAATGTCCACCTTGTAATTACTAGTGTCAATTATGGAGTTTTTGTTCAGCTTCACTTTGTGAAAATGGCCAAGAGCTTCACTTTGTCTCTTTCCAAAGCATGTGATGAAGAGAGAGAAGAAGAGAACCAAATGTACCTTAGCTTTCATTGTTTCTCTCTATTCAAAGCAACAAGAGAGAGAGAGGTTTGGATCTAAATTAGGTGTGTGATTTTGTAGATGAGGAGTTGTTTTGTAAACGTCACAAGTGAGTCTCAACTACCTTAACGCTAATCTCGTATTACACACGATTTGATTGGATAATTATGTCCTAAATTGTGGCTCCTAGAAGAAATTATGAAGGACTAATCATTTTGTGCCACGTCATATAATATTGGAAGGATTTCCAGAACATGTGGTTAAAATCTTTTAAAAATGAAGTTAGACATAAAATTTATAAATACACAAATTTAGGTCAATATTTTTTAAAAAAGATTTAGGCACATGTCTAACTTGTATTGGACCAAATTAGAGGGAAGGACGAACTTGATTCTACTGGTCAATACTTTTTAAAAAAGATTTAGGCACATGTCCAACTTGTATTGGACCACATCAGTGGGGATGATGACTCGGTCTTCCCTTTTGATGTGGTCTAATACAAATTGAACATGTGACTAAAAATTTTTTAAAATGAAGTTAGACATAAAATTCATAAATATATAAATCTAGGTCAATACTTTTTTAAAAGGATTTTGGCACGTATCCAACTTGTATTGGATCACATCAACGGGGAGGACGTCAATATTTGGGTTCTGCCTCATGAAGACCAAGTTCGTCATTCTCGCTAATGTGGTTTAATACAAATTAAACACGTGTCTAAATCTTATTTTAAAGGGTAAATAGCTTAAACCCCCCCTAAATTTTACTCTCTTTCCCTACTATCCCCCCTCAACTATGAAATGAGCTTAAAACCCCCTAAAGTTTTATAAAATGTTGCACCATGGGCTTGCCTTCAATTTTTTTTACCCTTTTACCCTCCAAACTTTTTGTATTTCCACCTTACCTTTAATTCTATCCTTACTATTATATTTCTTAATTCTTTATATTACAAAAATATTATTTCTTTAAGTTAGAATATTATTTATGTCATTTACCTTTAATGTATTAGACTAAATATACTTTCAAATGTTAATTTTTTTTTTTGTAAGTTTTAATTATTTTATTTGTAAATCAATTAACTTGTTATTAAATTTTAGTTTGATTTAAATCATAAAACTCAATCCTAATTAATATATTCATAAATAAATAACAATTTATGAATATATTTTTATGAAAAGAAAGTTTCATTTGGGCAAAAAAAAATTTTAATTAGGACAATGAGTTTTATGATTTAAATGAAATTAAGTTTTATTGGAAAATGATATATATTTTGGAATATATATATATAATTCGTCAAAAAAAAATATTTTTCGAATTGTTTTAAAAAATTATGATTTTTTTCCAAAAAATAAAAATTTTGGGAAAAATATATATTATGTTCCAAAATATGATTTTTTCCGAAAAATAATTTTTTTGAGAAAAATATATATTATTTTCCAAAATATGATTTTTTTTCCGAAATATATATTTTTTATATTTTAGAAAATAATGTATATTTTTCATAAAAAATTCATATTTTTTAAAACAATTCAAAAAATATATACTTTTGACGAATCATATATATATATATATATATTCCAAAATATACATATTTTTTCAAAAAATAATTTTTTTGAAGGTTTGATTTCACTAAACCCTCTTATACTATTGATGGTAGTTTAGGTATTATGACTCAAAATCATATTTTGGAACATAATATATATTTTTCGGAAAAAATTCATATTTTTGAAAATAATATATATTTTTCTCAATAAAATTTATTTTTGAGAAAAAATTATATTTTGGAACATAATATATATTTTTCTCAATAAAATTTATTTTTCAGAAAAAATTATAGTTTGGAACATAATATATATTTTTCCCAAAAAAATTATTTTTCGGAAAAAATTCATATTTTTTAAAAGAATTCGGAAAAGATATATTTTTAACGAATTATATATATATTCCGAAATATATATATTTTGTTCAAAATATATATATTGTTTTCATAAATTGGATTTATTTATGAATATATTAATTAGGATTGATTTTTATGATTTAAATCAAACTAAAATTTAATACCAAGTTAATTGATTTACAAATACAATAATTAGAACTTATTAAAAAAAAATTACATTTGAGAGTATATTTAGTCTAATATATTAAAGGTAAATGGCATAATTAATATTGTAACTAAAAGAAATAATATTTTTGTAATTTAAAGAATTAAGAAATATAATAGTAAAGATATGATTAAAGGTAAGGTGGAAATAAAAAAAATTTGGAGGGTAAAAGGGTAAAAAAATTTGAGGGCAAACCCATGGTGCAAGAAAATGAAAGTTGAGGGGGGTATAATTAATTGAGGGGGTATAGTAGAGAAAGAGAAGAAAATTAAGGGGTATTTTTAGCTATTTACCCTATTTTAAAAGTATTGACCTAAATTTATGTATTTATAAATTTTATATCTAATTTTATTTTTAAATTTTTTTAATTATATGTCCAATTTATATTCAACCACATCAGAAAAAATGACCAAATTTATCCTCGTGAGCATGATAAAGTATTATACTATTGGAATGGAGTGGTTTGGTGTCATCTGACTAACATGCAAGGATATTTATTCTTTATATATTCCGAGTTCCCATTTATTGGAATTTTCCAAAGTAAATTTGACGTCAACCCACTTTTCAATAACAATAACAAAATATATATACAAAATGTGTTTTTGTGTCGACACCCCAACTTGACATTGACATGACAAGGGGGGGCAAAGTAGACACCAATGCTGTGATCGATGGAGTGTTAGGTGATCATGACATTGCAAGATTTGATCAAAGAATTGACATTTTACTCGGTGAAAGTTCCAAATGATACAAGAACTCTTTCGATTTATTGCGCCTCTTCTCAAATTAGTTCTCGAACTCTTAACTTTTTCAATATATTTTTTATTATTTTATGTTTTTTATTTTATAATTTGATAATATAATATAATTATATTTTTTAGTGGGTTCATTACGGTTTGAAAAGGAACAATTTAAAAAATTATAAGATATAATGTAATATTAGATTTAGAAACTGGACAATTATTTTAAAATAATAAATTTTAAAAAAATAAATAATTAATATGATTCTGACGCATATTGAAGAGTCCATCAAAACTATAGAATCGATATTGGAGATAGCCTAACGAGTGAAGAGCCCAAATGATGAAGAATTCTCATGGAATTTAATGAGTATTTCGAGTGGATATTGGTACCGGTGATAAATTCACATAGTATTTCAAATTAATAGTAAAAAGTAGTATAATACAGTATTCTATCAGTTGCGTGTGACACTTGTAGGCATAGGTATTATTTTAAGGTGTACTTGACTCGTAGAAGGGTCTCATTTAGGGTACTGGGCTACTGGGTAGAGTCTCGGACCCGCCCCACCAAGGTTGGTATACGGGTTGACCCAATGTGTCCAACTTCGAGGCGGATTACTCGTGACAACTCAAAGGCTTTCTAAAGGTGGTCTTATTGTGGCAGCGCACCTGTGGAGCTGAAGAGCGTACACGGGAGTAGTATCTCTATGGTCTACGGGTCCTGATGACGTAACAGTCTCTCAAGGGCGTTTACCACCATTTTTGCACGGCTTTAGCGGTATATGCATGTACTGCGAAGGTTATTGGGGAGTGATTCGTTGCACGACTGATCCGGCTGTGGCCATAGATGCTGCGTAGCCGTGACACGTGAACAGCGCAACACCATCCTCACATTTTGAAGGGATTGGAAAAAGCATGTGGCAAGGAGGCTTGGAGTATAGTCTAGTCATAATAAAGGCTCATAATGTGAATTCTACCCATTATTCATAATGTGGAAAGAATTCTCCTTATAGGCCCACATTATGGCCTTCATCACTTATTAGAGAAATGTGGAGCATTGGTAGGACTTGGGGACCATTACAATTAGGGCAACATTTGAAGCCAAGTCACCTATAAATAGAGGGCAATAGTGCATTGCCTAGGGATCATCTCCTCTCTTTCGGCTGACTCATTCTTTTCACCACACTCCCTTTCTTTCCTTCTCTCTTTGCTTGGAGGCTACTCCTCCAAGGACGGCTACCATTTTTCTCCCTGTTTTTACTTCCTCTGTGTTTCAGCCATGGAGAGCTGATTTCACCTTCTTCTTTACTAGTTCTTCCTTTCTCCATTTCTTGGCCTTTAGCTATTTTGGGGGTATTTCACTTCTTGGGGCTTTTGTGGTTTAGATCTATCAATGTTCACTACCCATTCTCTAGTTGTGATGAGGCTACACTCTTTGCTCTTCTCCACTATCTATTTTCTCTCATTTCTTTCTCTTTGCTTGAGATTTTCGACCATGGATTGTGACATCTTTGTTCTGACTTGCTAGTGGAGCATTCTTTCCATTTTTCTCTTGTTTATTAGCTTTTTCACCCACAATTTTTGGCTACCACAGTGGGAGAGAAAGGCGGGCCATATAGCATGACCAGAAGGTCATCTCGCATAACCATGACGTCTCAAGCACCTTCTTCTTCTGCACTTCCTCCGCCCTCTCCTCTTTCATCCAGGCCGGAGTCGACCGCACCTATCGGAGTTGAGAGTCACATTCCTGGAGAGGCGAACCAGCCTCCACGAGGGCTCATTCTGATCAATCGACCCCCACCAGGTCCGACGACGACCTAACCATAACCCTAGGGCATCACCACAGCTCAAGGAACCACCGCTCGACCATCCCCCGGTCGCTCACGAGTAGGAGGCGACCAGTGCTCGTTCTTCCAGCCGCACTGTCACCAGGACGCAACACTATAGGATGGCTCGGAGCAGGTCCCATAGCGCTGCCACCTCGAGGTCAGCTGACAGGCGCGACCGCGACGCGCTTCTCATGGAAACGTTGTTCGCTATGCAAGCCACCCAACAACAAATGTGGGAGGAACAGAAGACAATGTTTGCCTCTGCTAGGCCTGACGTAGCCACTGGTACGACACTCACACCAGCAATGGCGCCGACATCTATCCTTCGTCGTGACGTTATGGTGACACCCTCACATGCAGCTTCTGCATTACCTCATGGCCACACCATAGTGGCATCATTAACCCCATTTGGCTCGGCTCAACAGAGCGTTTCCCCCTACGTCACGTTCGATCAGTTGCGTGTCATGATGGGGTCGGGACGTGTCTCGACCGGGGCGGATCTTATTGGTGACCCGTTGCCTCTGTTTCCTGTCTCTATCCTTCAGCAGCCGTACCCTGCTGAGTACATTACGCCTAAGTTCTGACAGTTTGATGGAAGGAAAGGCAATGCCAATGAGCATGTTGGACATTTCATTAGTTATCTGGGGGACCATGCCTCCAATGAGGCTTTGAAGTTGAGGGAGTTCCCCAAGTCACTGACTGACCGTGCGTACACTTGGTACCATAACTTTGAGCCTGGGTCGGTGACCAGTTGGGAGGAGATGACACAGGGGTTTTATAGCAAGTACTACCAGTTTAACGAGAATGTTACTTTGTTGTCCCTCACTAAGCTCACTCAGAAGGGAAACGAGGATGTGATGGCTTATGTGAGGAGGTTCAGAGATCGCACATTGGAATGTTATGAGGCCGCCAAGGAGGGGGACTTGGTCCAGATTTGCATTGATGGGATGGATAGAGAGTACTGCCTCTATCTAGTCGCCCTCGATATCCGCACATTTTCTGATCTTATGGTCAAAACTAGATATTTGGCCGACCGAGTGGCCAATCCCCGAGGAGGTCGTGTTTGGCGAGCACCACGCCCCGTCTCCATTACGGCGACTATTATCGAGGATGACGAGCAGTTTTCTGAGGAGCTCGCCGAGGATGAGGATGCCTTCATGGCATCGGCTGATCAACAAAGGAAACGATTTTGGACGAATCCACCATATTTCCCTTGTAGCCGTAGGCAGGTTCTTGTTGTACTGAACCACTAGATCCGCGACAAGGTCGTCATCCTTCCACCTTCTTTAGAGGGGAATCATAAGGATCTGGTGAATGATCCACGCTTCTGTCATTTCCACCGTGGTACCAGGCATCTGTTGATGGAGTGTTGGAGTCTGCGCGACCTTTTCCAAAAGAAGATGAAGTCGGGGGAGCTAGAGCTTTTAAAGAGGCAAGATGTGCATGATAACCCCTTCCCACAACACAATGCGGGGGTTCATGTCATTTCATGTGATGATCGTGTCACTTTGGAGGAGCTTCAGGGCGAGGAGGTAGCTTGGTTGGACAAGCAAGCTCAAAAGGGCACCCAGGATCGCACGACCCGAATGACTGGCCTCATGAGGGAGTTTTTCGACAAGCTCAGGCTTGATTCGGATTCTAGGGCCGAGGTGACTAAGGTGTTATTCAAGGTTGTTTGCAAGGCAGGAGCGGAAGCTAGGAAGGATGAGCCCACCATCTCGGCGAGGCCTGACCATGATAGGGAGGTCACCTTCACCGAGGCGGACAAGCTCATTGAGAGCCCTCACAACCGCCCATTGCACGTACCTGCTACCATCAACGGGGTGGATTTCAAGAGGGCATTCCTGGACAATGGCGCTTCTGTCAATGTCATGCCAGTCACCGTCATGATGAAGGCCATTATTAAGCATAAGGCTGTGACCGGGAGGCCAATCGACATTTCAGGTTTCAATGGAATAAAGCAGAGGACCTTGGGCTATGTCACTGCTGACTTGCAGGTGGGAGACATCCGAGGGCCTGTCCGATTCCATATCATTGAGGGGGATCCATCCTACCATGTTCTGTTTGGGAGGTCTTGGATGCACCTCCACGGTGTGGTCACTTCTTCGTATCATCAGGTGATGAAGGCCAATTGGGGGACTGGGACTACTACTGTCAAGGCCACAAGGAACCCCTTCTCTCTTAGCGAGGTTCATTTATCGGATGCTATTTACTTCACCAACTTTTCAGCTATGGACGAGGGTCTTGAGGAATGCGAAGCTCATGTCATCCCATTGCCCGACTGGGAGGATATGTCCCAATCCGATGACGATGACGTAATGATGATCATCTCCAGGAAGGGAAAATGAAAGATCAAGAATGACGAGGAGCTTTGCATGAGGGTGCATAAGGCTGATGGAAGCTACGTTTACCAGTTGTGACCGTGCGAGGGGCCGGACGCCCCAATGCAGGCGCACGACCCATACGACGACCATTTTCTAGTGGAGGCATCCGTTCCCATCGAGGATTCAGTTAAGCAGGACGAGCAGCAATCAGGTCTTACTGCAGCCCAGAAAAAGGGTGTTGAGGAGGTCGATCTGGCTAAGGCATGGGAGCAACCCCATATGGTTTCTATCAATCGCGATCTACCAGTCGAGTTCAAGGAGCGACTAGTGGGCCTACTCAAAGAGTATCAGGATGTATTCGCTTGGAGCGATGACCAGATACCGGGACTCGACCCCGACCTGGTCGTGCACCATCTGAATGTTGAACTAGGAGCCATTCCAAAGAATCAGGCTTCCCGAGTATTTGCGCCGGAGATCGAATGACAGATTAAGGAGGAGGTCCAACGTCTATTGCAGGCCGGTTTCATTAGGCCCATTCAGCACCCGACATGGTTGGCCAACGTGGTACCTGTACAAAAGAAGAATGGAAAGGTTCGGGTCTGCATCGATTTCAGGGACATCAACAAGGCGTGCCTAAAGGATAAGTTTCCATTACCAAATGTCGACGCCATTGTGGATGTCACTGCCGGGCATGGGATGTTCTCTTTTATGGACGATTTCAGTGGCTACAATCAAATCAGAATGTCCGAGGAGGACGCGCCCAAAACCGTTTTTTGCACTCCAATGGGGAACTTTCACTTCACTATAATGCCGTTTGGGCTGAAGAATACCGGAGCGACCTACCAAAGGGCCATGGCTACTGTTTTCCATGACATGATTCACGATTCTATTGAATGTTATGTTGATGATCTAGTAGTCAAGTCGAGACAGCCAACGGACCACATTGATGATTTGAGGAAGGTCTTCGACAAGTACAGGCGTTAACAGCTGAAGATGAAACCGACAAAATGCATTTTTAGCATGACGAGAGGGAACTTCTTGGGGTTTGTCGTACATCAGCGAGGTATTGAGGTCAATGGTGACAAGACGACGGCTATCATCGCTTTGGATCCACCATGCTCGTTGAAGCAGCTCAGAGGATTTATTTGTAAGATTTCCTACCTGCGATGCTTCATTCCTAATCTCGCCGAGCTCATGCAGTCATTCCTACCTCTTCTAAAGCAGAACGCTGTTTTTGTTTGGACCCCCGAGTGTCAGCAGAGCTTTGAGGCCATCAAGAGGATCTAGGCTGCACTGGATACCATGACATGCACCTAGGCGGGGAGTGCCCCTCCGACTTTATATTTCAGCGACCGACCATTCACTGGGGGCAATCCTCGCCCAGGAGGAGGATGATCATGAACGTCCTATCTATTATGCTAGTAGGGTCATCCGTGGCGCCGAACTTCGGTACACTACAGTTGAGAAGTAATGTCTGGCGTTGGTTTTCGCTACAAAGAAGTTCTGGCATTACTTGTCCACGCATACTGTGGAACTGATGACCAAAAGCGAACCAGTGCGCTACATGGTGACACAACCTCCTTCTGGCGGACGTCTGACCAAGTGGTTGATGGGTTTATTAAGGATTGAAATTCAGTGTGTGCGGCCCACGACCATCAAAGGACAGGCTCTGGCGGATCTTTTATCTCACTCTTCTTGTAGTCGGGGCTCGACTGACCTGTTAATGGCCGAGGCCGAGGAATGGGAGTTGTCGTTTGATGGAGCGTCCACTGCCCGTAACGGTGGAGCCGGTATCGTTCTCACACCAAGCGGTGGTGGGCCTCAGGTCCATCTTTCCTATCAATTGGATTTTCCGTGCTCCAACAACGAGGCCAAGTATGAGGCATTGCTCTTAGGGCTAAGAAAGGCACAGAGACGGGGTATTCGACGCTTGAAGGTCAAGGGCGACTCTCAACTCATCATCAAGCAGGTCACAGGCGAGTTCACTGTGAAGGAGGCCAACCTTGCTCCTTATCGTACCCAGGCGCAGCTATTGCTTAAGCATTTCGATGTTGTGGAGTTCACCCATGTTTCTAGATGTAGGAACTGCTTCCCCGATGCTCTGGAAACTCTGGCATCAAAGATCAGACTTGAGCTGGAAGGCTTATCGTTGGAGGTGCGGAAATGCCCTACCCCCGCGACGGCGGAAGGTTCTGACTTGGTAAGGGTCAATGACTGGCGTATCTCTGTCATGGAGAGCTTAGCAAATGGGGACTTTGATGGGCCAGCAACTAAGGGATTTGTACTTATCAAAAGGGATCTTTACTTCAAGGGGCCTGAGGGCGTACTAGCTCGATGTGTCTCTGAGGAGGAAGGTGCCACCATTCTTGAGGAGACTCACCAGATTGTATGCGGTGTGGAGGACTTTAGTCTTTACCGGAGGATCCAACGTAGAGGTTTCTATTGGCCCAGAATGACGACAGCCGCTAAGGATGTTCAAAGGAGTTGTGTCCTCTGTGCTCGCACCCCTCAAAGTGATGAGAGTGCTTTTCAGGCCAACTTATCTGACTGGCGAAGGCCGTACATCGAATTTATCCAGGAGGGCAAGCTACCCGACCACCGAATGGATGCGACATTTATCAGGAAAAAGGCGACACGCTTCTTCCTTTTTAAAGGCGCCATTTATCATAAGGGATTCTGTGGGAAGCCGTTGAAATGCATCAGCCATGAGGAGGCCACCATTGTCATGATCGAGGCGCACCAGCGTGACCATCAGGGTGGCGCAAAGTTGTATCAACACTTGGTTACCTGTGGTTATTATTGGCCCACGATGGAGAAGGACATTGCCACTCATGTACGACGGTGTGAGGCTTGTCATAAGCATGGCAACCTTATCCATGCACCTGCTGTCAGCCTTCATTCTTTATCCACACCTTGGTCATTCCACACTTGGGCATTGGATATTGTCGGACCCATCACCCCCAAGTCCGGAGGGCATGCCTAGATCTTGGCTTCTACCGAGCTCTTCACCATATGGGTCGAGGTTGTTCCACTGAGGCGGACCGTTGCAGCTGTTGTGGTCAGGTTTATAAAGGAGCAGATCATTTGTCGGTTCGGGGTGCCACACACCATCCTGTCCGACAACGGGACGCCCTTTGTGAACAAGGACGTAGGGGCACTTTTGGAGCAGTATCAGGTGCTGCATCACACTTCCATGCTGATAAGTCCATTTTACATACATATTTTATCCGCAAATGTATATTTGTTAGTAGGTAAAACTATTTATTTTAATTAATTTAGAAGTGTAATAATGATAAGTGCACAAAACTTAATTTTTATAATAAAATTCTTGAATAAATCATTTTCAATGTCATTAAATTACATCTACATTTATGTCTTTCATTTATAGGTGTAAAGTGAGAAATGAATCAAATGCACATGGATGAAAGTTGGATGAATCAAATGCACATGGATGAAAGTTGGAAGATTCAAATGCATATGGAAAAAGAACAAAATGTGATGGAAAGTTATGAAAAAGAAAAGAAAAGAATATTTGATTTATCTTTACAAGTTGTAATTTGATTCCAATATTTCTCTATAAATATGGATACATCTTGAAGAATAAAAAAAGAGGAGGAGAAGAGGAAGAAGAAGGAGGGGAGCAAGAAGGACACCAAAGAGGAGAAGAATTTATCTTCAATTCCGGGTTTTATTGTTCTTACTTTATTATTTTCTTTTTAAGCATGTGTAACTAAATCCTCAACTAAGGTTGAGGATGAAACCACCATTTATGAAATAAACTCCTTTTAGTCTTTTATCAATTTCCATGTGTATGGTTTAAATGCTTATGATTTTCGCTTCATAGTATTAATTGTTTTAAATTCCTTTCACTATAAATATCATGTATTTATAGTAGTTAAGAATTCTTATAACAATTAATCAAGCTTGGATTTGATGAGTTTATAAGTAAAAATCTTTGATCTTATGTGATCCATTAAATTGCATACATAGGATGCTTAGAATTTTACACTTTAAAGCGAAGGAAAATCTATTTCTTGAAAATATATTTCATTAGTACGTTATTGTTAAATCTTGAGAAAGTAATAAGATTGATTTCTAAATTACTACTCTAAAATTGGAATTGATAAAAGAATAATTAGAAGTTTATGGATTAGTGGTGGTGGATTCCGATACCTTAGTATTTTCTCCCTATTATTCTCGCTTTAATTATTTGTATTTCGATATTGCATGTTTAGTATAAAAATCACTTCAACAAACAAACTTTGAGAAACTAGGTTAGTTTTAGATTAATTTGAGTTTAATTAAGTTCTCTTTAAAACATTCCCTTAGGTTCGACCTCGTTCTTGCATAACCTAAACTATAATTGATTCGTGCACTTGCGAGTAATAATTTAAAACACACCACACGCCTTACTACCCCAAGGGCAATGGCCAATTGGAAGCCACCAACATGACGCTCATCCGGATCCTGAGAAAAATGTTGCACGATCATGGCAAGGGTTGGGCTGATCAGTTACCAATGGCATTATGGGCTTATCGTACTTCCAGGCGACGGGCAACCCAGGAGACTCCGTTCTCTTTAGTGTATGGAGTCGATGCCGTATTACCCGAGGAGTTGGCGGTACCATCTGCACGTTTCGTGGCCTCATGTGGGCTGATGGCGGTCAGCAAAGGTGATGTATTGGAAGTCTTGGATGAGAGAAGGGATGCTGCATCGGTAGCATCACATAAGTATAGGGCCAGGATTGCAAGGGCCTACAATACTTCTGTTAGAGAAAGGGTTTTCGTTAAGGGAGACTTAGTCCTAAAGACGGTTGGCGCTGTGATGAGGGGCCAAAACCCAGGGAAATTCGCACCTAAGTGGGAAGAACCTTATATTGTAGCCAAGACCTCACCCAACGGTTATTATGAGTTGATTGAGGTTGGAACTGGATTTAGGATTGGCCCCCTTAACGCCAAATGGATCAAGAGATTTTATCCTTAAGGAAATCTCAACTGACCACCTCTGACTTTGTCGCGCCTCATCCAAGACGTCCAGTTTCCTCTATTCACTTCTTTATTCCATTATTTTATTTTCATTGCTTAATACGAATAGGTTGTCAGAAGGGTTGGATCTCCCCCTCTCGACCTTCCGTCCTTATGGTTATTTCCGTTCAGTTAGGATATTTACACAAAGAAGTCGTAGCATATATGTAGGCATACATGTAAAAAAATGGAAAATATATAGAGACAAATCTTTACCTAATGGAAGATATTTTATTCACAAAAACCATGTGTTACATTTTTTCTGATTACAAGTGTCATTTTAAAGTAAATATTACAGAAGATTAGGCTCAAGCCTCCATCAGGGCGAAAACTTCAATACAGGAGAGTCGCCTTGAACATGTGCTTTAGTCTTTTCTCTCGTGCAAGGTTTGCAAGAAGGCGCATGTACCACGACGGCGTCTCCCCTTTTTATCTACTTGCATGAGCAGCTCCCAAGCATGCGCCTTCCATGTTGCACCCTGCACATTTTTGTTTAAAAAAATAACAAAACACAACAACAAAAAAAAACACAAGGCATATGCAAAACCAAGATAGCATTCATAAATAGACATTAATTTAAACAAACTGTTAGATGGCAAAATGTGTGTCACTTAAAAAGAGTGCAAAGTTGAGCATGCCAAGGCACGCTTCCCAAAAGAATAGTCAGGCCCGCTTTCAGGAAGGCGTAGTACGGTACCTGTGTTAAAATTTACATTTTCCAAAAATATATCATCAAAATTATCAAACTGTGTGAAATTGTTTCTAATAGCAAAAAAAAGGAGATTGTTTTCAAAATTTTGCAGGAATTAGATAGCAGGATGGATCTTCATGGCAGGAGGAAAGGGTCGGTGTCCCTCACACGGTCCACCACTCGTTGCTCATCAGCGGCCTCCAGCAGCAGAACAATCTTTGCCTCCTTGTATGCCGCCTCAGCGTCGTTCTTTGTAGCATTCTCCAGCAGCACTTCGGCGTTCCTCATCATTTGGGTTGCCTCTTCCCTGAGTTTTAGAGATTCGGCAGGGGTGTTCTCACCAACAAGGCGCAGGACACCGCCATCATCTCTTGCCTCGATCTTATTCAGCCTCTCAGTGAACTAGTCCATATTGATACCAAATTGCACAACCTGGGCAGCCAACCTCCTGACACCATCTAAGGCCTGTAGAGTCACATCCCCTACAGTGGCCCTGACCACCTGCTAGAAGTACCGAGAGAGCCCATCAAGCATAGTTGTCTGGGCTTGTTCGAAGGCTATATTGAAGCCATCAAACATCCTAGGGTAGGCGATTAAGGGTCGGAATGGAATTCTTGCTGCAGTAGAAGCCCTTCCATTTAGGCAAGTCTGGTGGATCAAGGTCAGGCATAGGATTCCTCGCCTGAGGAACTGAACCGCCTGAAGAACCGGTGGGCCTAGGATCTGCAGTGGCGATTTGGCGTGGAGTATTTCTGGGAGTCTGGCGGGGAGAACTATCAGGGACATGAGGGGAAGCCGAGCGGTCACCCTTGGGAGGATCAGTCGCTTCCTTATCAGAGGATATATCAACGAGGGCTGAGTTTGCAGGGGCTGAAGAGGGAGACTTGAATGCACTGGATTTGCGGGCAAAACGCCGTGGCTTCTTCGCTGCCGGACTGGGAGCATTTGGGGACACCTGTCTCTTGGGATGCCGTTGGCCTAGGGGAACTTCATCCTAACTATCCCCCTCCTCTGGAATAGGGGTTTTCCTAGCAGGGACGCTCCTCTTGAAGCGATCTGCAAGAGGAACACCATCATCACTGGAAAATGAAGAGGAAGTGTAAAGAGGGAGATTGGTCTTGCCCATGGCCACCATTTCTTCTCTCTCTTTTATTTCTTTCTCTCTCTTGACTTACAAACTTCTCTTTGGTTTTCTTTTTCTTAAAGTGCCTAAAGACTTGTGTTTTGAAATGTGAATGAAAAAACAGGTAAGGGGAGAGGGTATTTATAACTGAGCAAATGGAATCTTGAGTTCCTGAATAATGCGAAGCGCCGGATCCTGCATTTAAGGAGGAACCGGTTAAAGCATTTAAGTCTTCAGAAGTTGGAATCCTCTGCGCCACACCCCATGGAGTCTCAATGCGAAGCAAATCCGCATCCTTAAAGAGGTCGGCAATGTTGTCAGGAGGAACCTCTAGGCCGGGGGCATCAATCCTCCTCCTCGACGATCTTGTCCTGCTCGCAACAGACGTAGGCTGCGACCCCGATGAGGCACTTGGCTAAAAAAAATGGGGAGAGGAAGGTTTATTCAAAAATTTTACAAGTTTATATTTCTTTCCTTCTTTATATATATATATGTGTGTGTGTGTGTGTGTGTGTTTACGTAAAGTAAAGAAAACCCCACTCAAGAGGGGGCAATAAATGTACTAATAAATTTGCTTTAAGTACATGATTAGATTGCTTACATTGACAGATGCACTGAGATGCCTATGGGAAGGAACTGAGGGCCCCGCTTCGTCTTGGGTAGGCCTTCGCCTTGACGAGGTCAGACGGTTTTGTGCTGCAGGAGCTTGAGGAATTGGTTGCTCAGGGGCTTCACGAGCTTGGCCTTGTGGGGGCGGTACATCAAAAGGTTCCAATGGGATGGTGCGCACTACCCCTTTTGACCTTGACCTTTGCCTTGGTGGGAACATGTCGCGAGAAATCATCAGCACGTCAGCAATAGCATGTCGTACCACATAACTAGGACTTCCTCTAGAAAATGAGGCAGAAGATTAGTGCCCCACCATGTCGTCCTTGTTAATAACCCGGGGCTCACTTCTGTGAGCCGACAACTGGATAAAGGCCTGTAGGGCGTTAAGGTTTGACCTCCAAAAAACACCGAATGACGGCGTGATGTCACCGCGACGGAGGCGTGATGGTATAGTGAATGGACGAGGAGGATTGTTTAAGGACGACAGGCTCCCAACAAGGAATCGGTCTAAACTAAGGGCGAAGCTCAATGCAGTGGCTGGAGCAGTAGGGACGCCTTGGTCAAAGCCAAACTGACGGGCTACCCGATGAGGATTGTAATTGGTGAGAGGCACGTTGTCCTCAAACCAGGCAGGCAGTGAGCATTTTCTCAGGACCAGCAGGAGTTCGAAATCTAAACAGGGCGAATTAGGGGCAAGATTGAGCATGCGCGACTCTTCACCGAATAAGGATTGAACAGGGAAGCCAGGCAGTGTTGCAGAATAGGGCCTAAATTGGAATTCGTCTTCCAGGTCTAGCACCAGGCTGAGATCGTCACGGAGGACAATGTCGGACCATCTAGAGGCACGGCTGAAGCCCCAAGGATTTTCGAATGGTCAGGAAAGCGCTCCATTATGAATCGAGATAGGAAAAGGCTGGACACATGCGCTTTCACCTCACAGCAGCCTATCGAGCGGCGCATCCTGGCCACTACCGAGTCGAGTCTTTTATACAACGTCCCCAGGAAAAGTGGCCCTAGTGCAATGGTCCTGCCAAGAGCCATCTGGGCCACCAAATAGAAGACCCTTTTACTCATGCAATCATTGGGGCGCCCTTCGAACACATGGCGTGCAAGCCAAAGTGCCAGAAAGGCAGCCAAATGATGGGGACTATCCAGAGGCACGCCTTGAGTGTTGTTGGGGCGAAGAGGTTGACCTGATGCAGGGTAGGTGAAAAAGTACCTGGCCCAGTTGGAAACCTTGCACTTGCCCTTCTTCTTCACAGTGGTATTGAGGTAGGCGGCATGAGTAAAAGAGGCCTCCAGGAAGTCTACTGTGGCTTGGCACTCCGAAGGAATTGTGTGGGGTCTGAAACTGTATTCCCCGATCAGAGGTAAGTGCATTAGGGACTTCACATCCTCCAGCGTTGAGGTAAACTCACCCCAGGCGGCAGCAAAAGTATGGGTATCAGTATTCCAGCAGGAAATTAGGGCTTGCAAAGAGGGGTTTGAGTGTCGAATGTTGACACGGCGGCTTGAGTCAATGGCCGTCAGGACTGAGGCATGGCTGAGGGTTTCCACATAGTCTGGCCTCGAAATAATATGCTCACACTAGTAGTCCCATTCCGAGATTGGTGTTGTATGGCCTTCGAATTGGAGATGCGAGTAGGGGAAATTGCCCCTCTCGATGGGAAACCGCATACTCTTCCCCGGCTTCCATTGGGTACCCGATGTGGAAGGGGCATCACCCTCTAACAGTGTGGACTCGCCCAAAATTGTAGGGTTTGGTTGATAATGCCTGGCCTGGTGCCAGAAGAATTCGACCTCCTTGCCGAAGAAAGGGGCATGTCGTCATTCGTCATCGCTTGGAACTGTGCCGTCGTGCGCCTTCGAGGGTAGCATGGCTTCTACAGAAAAAAGGTTTTTCTCTTTCTCTCTCCTTTTCGCTTTCTCTCTTTCTCTAGTTTCTCCTTCTTTCTTCTTTCTCTTCTTTCTTTCTCTCTCGATTTCACTTTCTCTCCCTCTGGTTCACTCCTTTTTCAAGCTTTTGCTTTCTCTCACAGTAAAATCAGTAGTTGCAGAGTCGTATACTTAATGGTTTTTGTCCCATTTTCATAATTTGGAGAGGTATTTGTAGGTCGCCTCTCTACGCACTCCCCAATCCTGACTGCACCAATTCCGGGGAATGGCGTCTAGCGAAGCGTCGCCATAATGGGGGCGACGAAAAGGCACCTTTTTGTAGGGGGCTGCCATTATTGCTTTGTCTCACTGCTCTTTTCCTCTTTTGTGTTTTAGCACCAGTTCGTCTTTGAGAAGGAAACAATTGGTTCAAAATTTCTAAACTTACTCCTTTTATATACTAATATATCTATATACACACACGTGGGTATATGTACACGTGTACAGTTTTTAAAGAAATAAAAAAACTTGTTTATTTGAAAAGAATATATATATATATATATATATATATATATATATATATATGTATTATTGCAATTTAGTTATTTCCTTACTTTTACCATGTTCCTTATGGTGATTACTAATCAAATTTAAATTTCCTTTTGAAAATTACTATTATACCCTTCCATGTGGTTTTAAAAAATGTGTGTACTTGCAAAAAAAAAGTTGGTTGTTTGCCTTTCCTATACTTGGCTTTGTTTTGTTTTACTTATTTCTTTCTTGTTTATATATTTTATTTCTCAATTTCACATTTTTTAAATTTCATATTTACATCATTTATTTTCTTTTTAATTTCCTTTCATTTTTTATTTCTTTTACCTTGTCTTTGCTTATTTTTCGTTCCTTGTTGTCGTCCTTACCATTCATTTGATCACCCCTACTTTTCTATTGTGTTTATTACTTTTCATGACATATTTTTTTAATGTACATATGTACGCTATAAATATATATCCATATATATAAATAGGGACAATGGGAATATAAATATTGTATATATAGGGCATGTTGTGTGCATGCAAGCCCAACTTTGAGGTGGTGCCTCGCATGCACAGGGGGCAAATTGTAAGCATAAGTATTATTCTATGGTGCACTTGACTCGTAGAGGGGTCTCATTTAGGGTACTGGGCTACTGGGTAGAGCCTCGGACCCGCCCCACCGAAGTTGGTATACAGGTTGACCCAATGTGTCCGACTTCGAGGCGGATTACTCGTGGTAACTCAAAAGCCTTCTAAAGGTGGTCTTATTGTGGCAGTGCACCTGTGGAGCTGAAGAGCTTACACGAGAGTAGTACCTCTATGGTCTACGGGTCCTGATGACGTAGCAGTCTCTCAAGGGCGTTTACTATCATTTTTGCACGGCTCTAGCGGTATATGCATGTACTGCGAAGGCTATTGGGGAGTGATCCGTTGCATGACTGATCCGGCTGTGGCCATAGATGCTGCGTAGCCGTGACATGTGGACATCGCGACACCCTCCTCACATTTCGAATGGATTGGAAAGAGCATGTGGCATGGAGGCTTGGAGTGTAGTCTAGTCATAATAAAGGCTCATAATGTGAATTCTACCCATTATGCATAATGTGGAAAGAATTCTCCTTATAGGCCCACATTATGGCCATCATCACTTATTAGAGAAATGTGGAGCATTGGTAGGACTTGAGGACCACTACAATTAGGGCAACATTTGAAGCCAAGTCACCTATAATTAGAGGGAAATAGTGCATTGCCTAGGGATCCTCTCCTCTCTTTCGGCTGACTCATTCTTTTCACTACATTCTCTTTCTTTCCTTCTCTTTTTGCTTGGAGGCTACTCCTCCAAGGACGACTACCATTTTTCTCCCTATTTTTACTTCATCTGTGCTTCAGTCATGGAGAGTTGATTTCGCCTTCTTCACGTCTGACCCTTCTTCTATACTGGTTCTTCCTTTCTCCATTTCTTGGTCTTTAGCTATTTTGGGGGTATTTCCCTTCTTGGGGCTTTTGTGGTTTAGATCTATCAATGTTCACTACCCATTCTCTAGCTGTGATGAGGCTACACTCTTTGTTCATCTCCACCGTCTCTTTTCTCTCATTTCCTTCTCTTTGCTTAAGATTTTCGACCATAGATTGTGATATCTTTATTCTGACTTGCTAGTGGAACTTTCTCTCCATTTTTCTCTTTTATATTAGTTTTTTCACCCACAACACCAACTATCCTAATTAATTTATAATACATGTCAGACTAATTCTTATGAGATATATATATATAAATGCTGGATGGACAAGTAGCGGTGGATAGGCAATCAAGGAGTTAGAATTGAAGAATAAAAGCGGCAAATGGGATAGGATCATGATATAGTTCATTTATATGTATCTTTATTTAGAAATAATAGGATATTTATTCATACACCTCTTTAGAAAGTTGCTGTAATATTTTTTTATAACTAGAGACCCTAGCTAGTGCAACATTGCAACATTGGAATGAAGTGGTTTTGTGTCCTATGGGTCTATGACTAACATGCAAGGGTATTTATTGTTTATTCCGAGTTCCCATTCATTGTTTTTGTGGTTGCAAACACAATTTGAGACGAGACTCAATTCTTTCTTGGTTTAACCTTTTTCTTTTTAGGGATGCAAAGTAAAATTTGACCTCAACCCACTTTTCCAAAACAATAACAAAATATGGATATGTTGATATATGTGTGTTTATATATATTCAATTAACGTACATGTATTGTAGGAGGTTTTATTTGTTTTTAATTTAGTGTTTCTACATGGACAGGTTTTGGACACACCATAACGACGGTGGGACATGAATGAATAGACAAAATGGAGCCTTATGTGGGAGATATATATTTTTCACATCCATTAAAAAAGGTCAATGTACAATCCAGCTATTTTCACCCATCTTATTCATCACGCATGTGCCTTCAGAAATCTGAGTATGATCGTAGTGCATGTTGATGTGTTGTGTATCCACTATTCAAATGTTAATGATTTTGATGAAATATGTGGAATAAATGAAAAAAAAAATAGTGATTGTGTTGTACTTTTCTTTTAATTTTATTTTTTTGTGAGAATTTTATGATTTTTAATATGGAGGATTGAAAAGTCTAAAACAAGTAAAAGAAATATATATATATATATATATATATATGTACGTTTCTCTGCAGCTCTAAATAATTTACAAACTTTCAAAATTGAAACTAAAAACATCTAGATGATAGCCAAAGGAATCTCTTACCAAACTATTATTCCCATCCAATTTCCAACTATCTTCCGCTATGCAAGGGACCCTTTGTCCATTGTCACGCCATAATTTGTTTTGGAACAGTCCAAATCAAAGTGTTTTTTTTTTTTTTTTTTAATTTCATTGAGTTGGTCCCTCCCTTGAGTGGCATCATTATAACTATTATAAAGAAACAAATTGGATGACTAGTGTTTGAATGTAGAGATTGTATATATATATATATAGCTAATGTATCCAGTTGTTCACATGGCTTGGCTGTTCATTGCCTGGTGAATATGTGTATAAGAATCATGTGGAAAATGATATTTCAAACATTCACATTAGCATTCATTAACTGATGATCAGAATACTTTTTCCTTCCATGATTTTCGTCAAAACCCTTTTCCTATTTATGATGCGTCATTAGTATGTTCTTCTTTTCTTAATATATATGGGAGTGAATGAGAAAATAATTAATTTAATTTGAACATGGATTTTTCAGTATTGTAGACATGGATTCGGATATTTTCTCAAATGTTACATGAAATTGGTTTTTAACTTTTATATTGTGACTCTCAAGATTTAGGATATGTTATCCAGCGTGTGAACCTAATGTACTAATCCATCTATTTCAAGAACTATATATATATATATATACATGTATATATATATATATATGTATATATATACATGTGTATTAGAGAAGAAAAAAGAAGATACTGTACAAGAAAATGGCCATGAAGAGGCCCAGAAAGAAAAAGATTACAAAATCATGAAGCCCAAGCCCTGGAATGGCCTACAAATAGCCTAAGGCCCGGTCCAAAACCAAATCCTTAAAAGCAATTTAATGATTCAAATACCTGACAGAGCTGATTATAGCATTGAGGGTTTGGGAATGACGTATATTCTTGTCTCTAAAATTCTACTAATTCTCTATTTCCATATATGATAAACATACCTTGCCAATTATAGCCTCCATACCAAAATTCTGCTACTTTTCAATTTCTTTCTCCAATTTGATGATGCCCAAATGAGGAATTGATCCCATAATCAGTTAGTATTTGTATAAAAGCCACATTTTTCTTGGATACCTTCCCAGACCATCCTGGAGTAATCACACTTATGGAAAATATGCTCATGTGATTATGTTGCATTGAGACATAAAATGCACACATTTGGTTGCGATGTGTATAGAAGGTATGACTTGTCCTTGGTGAGAAGTTTCTATTGGATAACTAGTCATAGGCATAAAGAGTGTTTTGGGATCAAAATTTTGAACCACACTAATTTATGCCAAAACACGGTTGGGTTGTGGATTTAGGGCTTGAAGGGTGTGCTTCAAAAGGTCCCTGTTTTGAAGCAGGTTAAAGAACTGCCTTATGTGCAGCTTCTTAACATTGCAGTTACAGCTAACACACCAATAGGTGTGGGTCAAAGGGGTGTCCATGCACACTTTCTTTGACATATCATATCTGGGATGCACTGAAAGCTCTCCCATGGAACCAAATATATTTTGTATTCCATGGAATCAAATATATCTGGGTTGCACTTGATAAAATTTTCTCAGACATACCCACATGTCTTCTATACATATTTTTCTCAACCCACTCGGTCTCCACATACATGTCTTTGAGTACCACTTAATCATTTTCTGCTTTCAAATTTTTTTCGTAATTCGCTCTTCCCAGACACGCGTCTCGAGTACAGTAATTTTCAGTTGGTCTGTAAGGACATATTATTCACTCCTTACAGACCAACGTCTCGAGTAAAACTTCAAATTTTCACTTAGAAAATTTCCAATTGCTTACACTCTATAGACCAACGTCTCTAGCAAAACTTTAAAATTTTACTTTAAATTTTCTTAACCAACTCGCTCTTCACAAATATGTCTTTATGTACCACTTAATCATTTTCTACTTCCAAATTTTGTCGTAAGTTGCTCTTCCTAGACACGCGTCTCGAGTACAATAATTTTTTTCTCAAAAAATTATATTGTTCACTCCCTACAGACCAACGTCTTGAGCAAAACTTCAAATTTTCACTTAGAAATTTTTTAATTGCTTACACTTTATAGACCAACGTCTCGAGTAAAATTTCAAAATTTTACTTCAAATTTTATCAACCAACTCGCTCTTCAAAGATGTCTTTGAGTACCACCTAATCATTTTTTTATTTTAAAATTTTGTCATAACTCGCTCTTCTCAGACACGCGTCTCTAATACAATAATTTTTTGCTCAGAAAATTCTATTGTTCACTTCCTACAGACCAACGTCTCAAGCAAAACTTCAAAATGTCACTTATAAATTTTTTAATTGCTTTGACTCTACATACCAAACATCTAGAGCAAAATTTCAATATTTCACTTCAAAACTTTTAGACACTACTAGTAGCTCTTTGCGAAAATATTTATCGGACTCGACTTGCAAACGCTTTATACAATACTCACATCGTTAATGTTTCTCATCTCGCTATCACTTAAGGGCTACAGTCACCCCTTTGCTCGATGTCCCTTTTACATTTAACAATATATATATATATATATATATATATATATATATATAAATAAATATGTTCGGTTGCTTAATCTCTACAAGCATAACTTCAAATCTTATTCCCAACATACATGCTTAAATATGTTTACTTGAAGTTGATATAATTTTTTTATTACAATTCTCACTATTTTTCACTTCTTACAGACTTAACAAGCATATATATATATATATATATATATATATATATATATATATATTCGGTTGCTTAATCTCTACAAGCATAACTTCAAATCTTATTCCCAACATACATGCTTAAATATGTTTACTTGAAGTTGATATAATTTTTTTATTACAATTCTCACTATTTTTCACTTCTTACAGACTTAACAAGCATGCCACTTGAGTGCATTTTATTTTTTAACTCAAAATAAAATTGTTCACATCTCACAGACTCACAGCTCAAACCACTAGCTAGCTCTCAGTAAACCTACGTCTCGAGCTCGACTTGACAAGTGTTTTTACTCTGAAAATTCAAACATTCTATGATTGTTTATCCACAAACACACATCTTATTACTTATGTTGACGTTATTACAAATTTTTGTATTTTCATCTTTGCAGTTTTGGCACGCGTCGTTCATTTATTTTTATGCCCGAGCACCCCTTCACTACACTCAGCGCCACTCAAGGGCGCTCGCGCAGGGGGACTAATGTAGGGGGTCTTATATCTCGATCCACATGCCAATACCACATCATCGAAATGGTCTACATAACTTGGTCAAACGGTCAACATTCAACGGAAACGGGTCACACGTCACGTCATTAAATTGATGACTGAGTCAGGAGTAGGACTCAGGCATTACTAGGATTCAAAGAGGTTCTTGGTTTGGTGGATGAAGTCCAGGGTTCGTCGGGTTGATTCTTGATCTGACTCGAGAGATAAATTTACCAATTTGACTCCCGCATATCAATTTTTGATTAATTGAAAGATTAATCTATTTTAATCAATTTTAACCTAAAGGTGACGTCACGATGACATCACCACCTCTCTTACTTGACCTATAAAAGAAGGCCAAGGGAAGAGGTAAATGGGACCTCTAGCTAGACTTTTCTCTCTAGTTACAAGAGCAAACACCTCTCACCCACTTCACAAACACTTTCACAAAAAAGGGAGTCATGGGTATCTTGCTACACACTGCTATCTTTATTTCTATCTCACTCTCGAGTTCGCCTAGGCTTCCACCTCTTTCAATCCACCTCGGATCCCAGTAATGACTAAGTTCTGCTCTAGACTCGGTCTTCAATTTTATGACGTGACGTGTGCCACATTTCTGTTGAATGTTGACCGTTTGACCAAGTTGTGTGGACCATTCCGATGATGTGGCGTTGCCATGTGGATCGAAATATAAGACCCCATACAAGTAATTTATTAGTCAAAAACATAAACTTAACCAATGGACGAGTAGTTTTTGAATTTTATATATTGGAGTCCACTTGTTTTGTAGTATTTATATTATCGTTTGCATTTGATTATATATATATGTGTTTTTTTGTCAGTAATTTTGGTTAAGTTGATTGAAACTTAATTAACAGTGATTAAAAGACATATAAAGAATAATATGATCTGTCAGTACTATACAATTTCTATTTATTTGATTGGTATGCCAAAGGTATTCCCCTCTCTCATACGTATCGGTAGGTCGGCATAAATATATAACAATAAAATTTATATATGTGTGTGTGTGTGTGTGTGTTGATAGGTGTCAAATATTAGTCATTTTGACCCCTTAACTCATTATTGTTATTCTTTCATTCCATTATTTAGTATTTTTATTACGTTTGTGTGTTAAAATATGTTTCAGGAGCTTAATGAAGAAATTGAGCTAACTTCGGTGAATTAACTAAAGAGTATGTTCTTTCTATCCAAGAAGATAGTTAAAAAGACAGTCTAAGACAAAAATGGCTCCCGGAGGGCAAAAACGGCATTTTCAGAAGTCATCATCTTCAGCAAAAAGTATCATGGGTTCGAGACGGACGTTTTGGTGCATTTACGGGGAAAAGTGATTTTCCACAAAAAAACCTACACTTTTGCCTACACTTTCAATTTAAAAAAGTAGCTAGAAAACACATTTCTACGCTTGGAGGTACGCTTGGGGCCTATACTTGAAGCGTAGGCCTGCTACACTTGAAGCGTAGGTGCGGTAACTTTTTGGTGATTTTTCATGGATTTTTCGTATTTCACCCCCGACTTAATTGGAAGACGTGTATGGGACTCCAGACCTTTGTATACATGTATATACACTTATATATATGAGAACTTAGGATTTGCATGAGTTTTAGTGTGAAAAGACTGAAAAGGGATCTCTATGCTATTTCCTATATATACAATACCATACATCAAAGATATGTGTGTGAAGTTGGAAAGTTCAGACATGAGTTTTTGGAGGTTGTTCATTCATTTAGATTTGTTGTTGTTAAGATCCATATTCAAACCTAGAGATCCGAATAAGGAGACTATGAATTACATTTTTACATCAACGATGCAGTCACTATCTTCCATGCCCAACTAACTCGGTATCTAGGATTTTCTAGCAAAACCCTAGCTAAGTAATGTAGTTCTTTCATTATTTTTAATTGTAAATAGGGGAAACTGTTGACCATATTATGATGATTGTAGTAGTTAAAAGACCGTACTGATTTGCAATATAAAAGTATATGTTTATTCTAAATTCTTGTCTTAGATTGAATGAATATATAGTTTTACACAATTATGATTATTCACTATGGGCTGGAACTCGAATGCTTAATCATGGTTTTCTACACAATGGTGGTAATAAAACTTGAAACCCTAGGTTGACATAGGTCGTGCCTTGGTGATTTAATATAGACATGTTTTAGTTTATTTTCATGCATTAGGAGTAGATTAGAGTAGAGTAATTGGCATGTACTAGGTCAGTCATGAGACGGGTTGTCGCAATCCGGTTGATGGTACTCCTTTTTGAGGTCGTATTTAGCTATTTGCGGTACGACCTGATTCACAGTTATGGATCACCATCTTACAATTAATATATTGATGAACTATATTATGCGGTTAGTGGTGGAGTGATGAAAACCCTAGTTTTCTCTCTCATCTGAATCACAACTAATTTAATTTGTTTTCTAGATAATATTAGTTAAAATAGATAATTTGATCTTTGACCAGCCAAACAAACAATTTGTAGAAAATATAATTAAGTGTTTTTAGATTATTAAAGTGAATAATCTCAGTCTCTATGGGATCGATATCCCTTACTCAAGCCATTTGTTATTCTATAATTGATACGTGCGTTTGCGTAGGGTAAGACCTAGAGTCGTTAAGGTGTTGTTTTTAACCATATATTTTTATGCACCTGACGTCGCATCATGTATGTGTGCGTTTGACCTAGCCATAGGCAGAAATAGTGTTTAGGATCAAAATTTTGAACCATACTAATTTATACCAAAACACTTAGTTGGGTTGTGGATTAAGGTTTGAAAGGTGTGCTTGACTATGAAGGTTTTATTTGGTGAGGGAGTCCATTGTACAATGTCAGTGGTGGTAGTCTTAGGAAGGGGGAGGGTGGATAGGTCACAATGAGGGAAATTAAAAAGACTGCAAATGTTTTCTTTAATAGGTATGTCAACACCACTAAAGAATATATGACTTTTGTTAGGGTTTGGTGTGAGCCCAAAGAAAATAGAAAAAGTATCAATTTATTTTTTTATGACCTGGGAAAAAATAACATTCCCATGAGAAAATAAAAGAACACCATCAGCAAAAGCTAAGTGGTTAAGTTTAGTTTCCCTACACCTCCAATGGTAGCTAAAGTTGTTTTATTTAACAATGAGTGTGTTAGTTATTGAAACTAGGACATCCATAGCTAGGACAAAAAGGTAAGGTGATAAAGGGTCACCTTGTCTAAGGTCTTTTTCACTTTTAAAGAAACCACACAGTTCACCATTAACTAATACGGAGAAATAAGCAGTAGAAATGCAAGTCCTTATCCAAGAAATGAAAATGGGAGGAAAATTCATGAGGTGTAGGACATTAAGAAGAAATTGTCAATTAAGGCATTCATATGCTTTATGCATGTCCACTTTTAGAGTACATCTTGGAGGATTTAAATCCTTATGATACCATCACAAAAGCTCATGTGCTAATAAGATGTTATCCCCAATCATTTTCTCCTTAATGAAGGCATGTTGTGCCCTATCGATGAGATAGGGTAAGATAGGTTTTAGTTTGTTGGTCAACAATTTAAAAATACACTTGTACAAAACATTGCAACATAAGATTGGTCTATATTCAGCAGGAAAGTCCGGGTTAGGAATTCTTAGATTAAAGCTAAATAAGTGGTATTAATTTGTTTAAGCATCACAAATGACCTCAGGTCCAATAATGTGTCATGATTTCTTAAAGAAAAAGAAGTTGGATCCATCAAAGTCAGGGGACTTGTTGGCCTTGATTGAGAACAAGCATTCTTTAATTTTCAAATCAATGGGAATAGAGCTTAAACTATCAATAGACTCATCATTTAAAGTTTTTGTGACAAACTGTGATAGTTGAGATATATCTAGGTAGCAATGAGGATTGCTACCAATGAGGTCTTGGAAAAAGGAGGTGAAGTCTCTCTTGATATCCTCATTGTTGTTAGATCTTTCCTCATTTGGTAAACTGACACTAGTGATCCTCCTTTTGTTCAATCTATTCTGAATGCTCTTATGGAAGAAGCTTGTATTCTGATCCCCTAGAGCCAACCACTTGATTCTTGATTTCTGTTGTAGTAGTCGTTCCTCAATTCTGCCTAAACTAGAATATGCAATGGACAACTCTTTTTATTGCTTTCTCATGTCCATGTTACCATGGTCATTGTCATGAAGGGCCTGACATACTGCCAAGGAAGACTTTGCCTGAGATGTTCTAACATTAATGTCACTGAAAGTTTGTTGATTTAGTTCCTTTAGAGCTCTCTTGAGCAATCTCAATTTAATGGTGACTCTGCACATAAAAACCCAATCAATGCAGTGAGGGTCCGTTTGGGTGTGCGGATTTGGAATTGCATTGGAATTGGAATGTCATGGTATCTCAATTTTACAAATACAATTTCAAATACATTGTTTGAATGTGTCTTGAAAATCAAGTATAATTGGAGTTCAATTTCAAAGTCAACTCAATTTAAATGTAAAATGTCATAACTTTAATATAAAAATAGACAATATAGATAAATATATATATATAGATAGATATAAGTATAGAAGTATAAGTATTCATATATATACATGTGTATGTATGTGTGTATATACATATATGTATGTGAATGTGTATATATGCATGAATTTATATGTATGTGTTTACGTGTATATATGTGTGTGTGGCTATATATTTGTGTGTAGGTGTCTTCATATTTGTATATATATGTGTCTATTAGTTCATATATATATGCATACATATATATAAATGTGTATATATATTTCTATATATAAGTGTATTTCTATATATATAGGTGTGTGTGTGTATATATATAGGCGTATGTATATATATATATATATTTATGTATATGTATGTATGTTGGTTGTTGTGAAAAATTTGTTGTTAGAGATAGAATATTTAGTGGGTCAAGATTTGGAGAAGATGTGTGTAGGCCCATTTTTCATCAGGCCCATCGTACAAATTACATTGGATCAGTATACCCATTTTAAAAGCCCAATTAGAAAATAAAATCCAAGGATATAGGCCCATTTCAGATTAAAGCCATTAAGGAAATGATCGTTTTAAATATATAGAATCAAAACTGACATAAGATTTATTATGGCAGTTTTTGATGAAACATTAAAGTAGATATTGTATTTAATATTTATTAAAACCCATTTATGGGGGAGAGACCAGTTTTCATGTATAAAAGAAAGAAAAAGAGAGAGGGAAATGGATCCGAGATTGCTCCAGTATTTGCTGATTCTTGATTTTTCTATTTTCTTCTGACCATTAATCTTTTTCATAGCTTCTGTTTATTTTTCAAAAGTTGAGATTCGTTCGAAAACTCTGAACGGGTTTACACTTTTTGGCGCCGTCTGTGGGAATTCGATATCCAGACAGAGGTTATTTGATCAATGGCGGAAGAAATCACTACTCAGCTAGGTGATACAGCTGCTATCCTTCAGTGCCTGGAAGCACTCGAGAAAGAAAATCGAGAATTAAAGCAAAGGTTAGATCAATCCGAACACCCAGAATTGCCAATAGTAGGGCGCCGTAATGGCCCTGGTGTTGAAGAAGAAGACAATCATAATGAGGCAAGTTCAGCAGATCGCACAGCAGATCCTGCTCACACCCAACCGATCGCAGATGAAGCAAATATCAATAATCATGCAGTTCCGCTCAATATGGTAACCCGACTTCAAAAGATCGTAGATGAACAAGTAAAAGATCTCAGAACACAGTCGCCAGCCGATCTAGCTATCGAAATGACAGCTAAAATGATTAGAT
Source organism: Cornus suecica (assembly GCA_963922005.1). Taxonomy (NCBI): domain Eukaryota; kingdom Viridiplantae; phylum Streptophyta; class Magnoliopsida; order Cornales; family Cornaceae; genus Cornus; species Cornus suecica. Next base: position 33,661,185 of record OY998242.1, read on the forward strand.
CTCCGTTCAGCCCCGAAATTCAGCAGGCGAGAAGGCCAGATAAATTCCGGATGCCTAAATTCATTATGTTCGATGGGACACAGGACCCAATCGAGCACCTGTTTCATGTGGAGCAGATGATGACGCTCGATATGGCTGATGATGCACTAATGTGCAAAGCTTTCTCTACAAGCCTAACGGGCCCTGCTCTGTTATGGTTTAGGCAATTGCCAGGTGGTTCAATCGATTCTTTCCAAACACTGATGGAAAAGTTCCTGGCTCAGTATTTCGGGAATCGGAAGCATAAGAGGACCATTTCTAACCTGTTTACGATGAGGCAAGCGAAAGGTGAAACATTGAAGAATTTCCTTTCCAGATTCAATTTGGAAATGGGAATGATACCCAGTTGTGATCAACCAGCAGCAGTGGAAGCTTTCAAGGTAGCTATCGAACAAGGGACCAGCTTCCATAGATCTTTGGTGAAATCAACACCCCTCAACATGGGTCAGTTGAATTCACGGGCGCAGGGATATCTGAGATTAGAGGAGGATGAGCAAGAAAGAGGCCATCGTTCGGCATTAGTCAGTGTCGAAAGCAAATCAAAGGAAAGGATAATCAAGAAGGCAGATAATACGAACAGTCACCGATCGGCTCCATATAGACAGCAGGAGAGGAGACCAAGGTTTGACATACCTGAAACTCCACTCCGAACAACTTTAGCAAAGTTGTACAACGAGAATAAGACGAAGGGTATTTTTCGACCCCCATTTCCATTGAAAACACCGTCAGAGTTGCAGGACCGTACAAGGCATTGTGCGTTCCACAATGACTTCGGTCATCTAACCAATGAGTGCAGACAATTGAGGAGGCAGGTTGAGACCTTGATAGCCAAAGGAGATTTGAAGGAGTATGTGGACAATGGAGACAAGAATTTTGATCGGCCGAAACCTAACAAAATTGTAGGTGGGCAGCCGGTAAAAATTATTGACACAATCCATGGGAAACCCGAGGAGGATGAGGAAAGTCGTTCGGTTCAGCGTTCACGCATGCGAAATGCCAACAAAATCCGAAGGGTTGGGGAGGTGAATGTCATTCAGAACTACCCAATGCCCGCAATATCATTTACACAAGAAGATTTAAGACGTGTCCAGATTCCACATGATGACCCACTGGTAATTTCGATCATAGTTTCAAATTGTTTAGTTAAAAGGATTTAGTTGATCCAGGTAGCAGCACGAACATCCTAACTAAATCAGCTTTCGAGAAGATCGGCATCAGCCTGGAGTTGATCAGACCAACAGCCAGTCCGCTGGCAGGCTTTGATGGAAAAAGGATTTGCCCAATCGGGGTGCTGAATTTACCAGTGACGGCCGCAAAGCGAACTTTGACAGAAAACTTTATGTTAGTAGACATACAACCTTCTTACAATCTGATCATGGGAAGAGGTTGGATTCACCGAATGCAAGGAGTTCCTTCCACTCTACACCAGGTGATGCGATGTGCTGACCCTTCAGGGAAAGGGTTTGTTGATATTCAAGGCGATCAAGTGGTGGCGAAAGAATGCTATGCCATCGTTACCAAAGGAATGAAAGGCGAAAGTTCCGAACGAAGCATGTAGCAATTACCGAGCCTCCGCGATCAGACTGATGATGCTGAGAAAGCCACAGAGGATACCATCACAGTAGATCTGATCGACGGAGACAAGGGAAAAACCACCCGAAATGGAAGGGGACTGAACCCTGATGAAAGAAACAGCTTGGTTTCTATGTTGCGATCGAACATTGATGTTTTCGCTTGGGAGCATAGCGATATGCCTGGGGTCGACCCAGGAATCATGATGCACACATTAAATGTTTATTCCAATGCCCAGCCCGTACGGCAACGACCACGAAGGATCGGAACCGAACGAGGAAAGTTTGTAGCTGAAGAGGTTAGCCGCTTGTTAGATGCTGGTTTTATCAAAGAAGTTCACTATCCTATGTGGCTGTCCAATGTTGTCGTTGTACAAAAGAAGAACGGGAAGTTCCGAATGTGTGTGGACTTCACCAACCTAAATAAAGCTTGTCCGAAGGATAGTTTTCCTCTGCCGAAGATTGACCGCATGATCGACGCGACTACAGGGTTCGAACGTCTCACCTTCCTGGATGCTTATTCAGGGTACAATCAAATCCCGATGAACCCAAAGGATGAAGACAAAACGGCATTCATCACCGAACGAGGGACTTATTGTTACAAGGTCATGCCGTTCGGTCTCAAAAATGCAGGTGCGACTTATCAACGATTAATTGATCGGATTTTCAAGACCCAGATAGGGGACACGGTGGAGGCTTATATTGATGATATGGTGGTTAAAAGCCAGCAAAAGAATGATCATTTGAAGCACTTGGAAGATGTGTTTGCAGCCCTGCGATCGCACAAAATGAAACTAAACCCGGAAAAATGCACTTTCGGTGTTTCTTCCGGACAATTCTTGGGTCACATAGTTAATAAAGATGGAATCAAAGCAAGCCCAGCACAAGTTCAAGCTTTGATTCAGATGAAGGCGCCTGAGTCCCCAAAGGAAATCCAGGTACTCATAGGAAGACTAGCAGCTCTGAGTCGGTTCATATCCAAATTATCAGATAGATGCAAACCGTTCTTCGACGTCTTGAAGTCTAAGAAAACGGTTGCTTGGGGGGAAAAACAACAAGAAGCTTTTGACCAGCTAAAACTCTATATGGCAAAACCACCAATCCTTATGGCGCCCAAGAATCATGAATCCTTAATTTTATACTTGGCGGTTTCTCCGAAAGCTGTCAGTTCAGCGTTGGTAAGAGATGATGGGAGCAGACAGTACCCGATCTATTACGCGAGCAAGACATTGTTTGACGCCGAGAGAAGATATTCAAAGACAGAGAAGATCATCTTGGCATTGGTCCAGGCAAAACGAAAGCTTCGGCATTATTTCGAGTCTCATCCGATCAGAATTCCAACTACATTTCCGATCAAAGCAATTCTGTCAAAACCGGACTTCTCAGGAAGAACGACAAAGTGGTCGATAGAACTGAGCATGTTCGACATTACTTATGAGCCACGAACATCTTTAAAAGGTCAAGCTGTGGCATATTTCCTCCTAGAATATGAAGCAGCCGAAGATGAGGTCTGCAACATAAATCCAAGGTGGTTACTTTATGTAGATGGATCAGTGAATAGTCTGGGGGCAGGTGTGGGGATCGAACTAATATCCCCAAAAGGCACCAAGTTACAGCAGTCTATCAAATTGTCCTTTAACAGTTCAAACAATGAAGCTGAGTACGAAGCCGTGTTGGCGGGGTTAAGATTGGCAAGGGAGCTCCAGATTAAAGAACTAACTGTGTTCAGCGATTCTCAGTTAGTTGTAAATCAGATCACAGGGAGTTATAATACTAGTGAGGAAAGAATGTTGCAGTATAAAAATATCGTTCAGGAAGAAATGAGGAACTTTCAGGTAATCACTTTTAAACAAATTCCAAGGACAGAAAATCATGAGGCCGATCATATAGCAAATCAAGCATCCTCAGCAGGAGACGATATGGTCAGAATAATCCCGGTGGATGAACTATTTACCCCTTCGATCGGTAAAATGAATGAGGTATGCGTGATCCCGTACGAGCCAAGTTGGATCGATCCAATCCTTGAGTATTTATTGATCGGCGTTCTACCTGAGGATCGACGAGAAACAGGGAAAATAAGAGCAACCTCTACCAAGTATTCAGTGATCGATGGCTATCTTTATCGCCGATCGTCAAGTGGGCCTTATCTGCGATGTTTGACACCATCAGAAGCACAAGAGGTACTCAAGCAGTTACACGATGGGACTTGTGGAAGTCATATCGGAGGTAGATCATTATCTCATAGAGCAATCACACAAGGATATTTCTGGCCATACATGATCCGGGACGCAGAAGAATACGCAAGAAAATGTGACAAGTGTCAGAGACATTCGCACATAATTCATCAACCGGCCGAGCTTCTCACAGCGATGGCCTCCCCTGTTCCGTTCGCACGATGGGGGATGGATGCGGTCGGACCATTAACACGAGCAACTTCGAATCAAAAGCATGTACTTTTGGCCACAGATTATTTCACTAAATGGGTGGAAGCAAAGGCTTATGTAAGAATCACTCACACTCAAGTGATAGATTTTATTTTGAATCGTATAATCTACAGATTTGGGGTACCAAAGTACATATGATGGACAACGGCAAAAATCTGGACAATCAATACGTTCGGGCATTGCTAGATGAGTACGGGATCAATCAGAATTTATCATCTGTCTTTTTCTTCAAACCCCCAATCCGCTCTCGCTCGCCGCTACTAACGGGGTCTCGGTTGATTTCCCTTCCTTTAGCTACTCATATGTTTCAGTTCGCTAAGTTTGAAAAGTCCAAAGAGCGCAGACTAGCCACGGAGCTTGGATACGGTTTCCCGATCGGAGATCCATGGATCACAGACGGTATCTCCCCATGGCCTTTCGCCTCTGAAAGCATCCTTCCTTCTCAATGCCCGGGCATCCATCCAATGCATTCTTTTCAATCTTGTACCCCTCACTAGAAATCCTGTTAAAGGCGGTACACTTAACACCAACCCAATCTCGACGAAAAAAAGAAAAAAAAAACGTGCGCAACGGAATCAAAAACCTCTATTCCTGACGCGTGAACGGCCGCTTTCTTGGAACTAATTCATAGGCGCTTTCAATTAGTTATACTTCTATAACTATATAAAGAAATATAACAAGTGTGCGATGTCGTCATCATAGAACTCGTTGTTCTAAGCCCCCCTATTAGTAAGCTTCATTAGACTTTCCTTGAATTTAAACTTTTGATCCCACTCCCCTTACTTGATACGATAGAGGGGAAATCATCCTTGCCTTTCTGCTGGCATCTCGGGAATTGGCGCGATAGGGAGGACCGGACCCGGTTAAGACGAACCCTGGGTTAGGGATGTGATGGCTGACCTATCACTCAAGATTCACTCGGCTCATACAACTCAACTTGAAATGGATTTTGCCTTGGATGCTTAAGACCCTTTCCAAGCTAATTCAACCCGTGAGAACTTTTAAGGTTAAGGTAGGGAAATAAGCTCTAGCCTGAGGTAATGATCTAGGAACGAGGAGGCACTTAAGGAAGCCAGCCCTTTATAATAAATAAGGGGGATGGCTACAATCAACGCAATGCATGCCTTCGACCTTTGATCGCTTTGCTCTAGAAAGTCTCATTGTAGAGATAGATGTGGACTGGTAGTTTGTGATCCTTTGCTTGAGGCTCAGTTACTTTGAAGGAGAAAAAGATGACTCTATAGGCTGACTTTATAGGCCAGGGCTTGGTTCACCTGCTATACTACCTGCTGCTCTAATCGAACTCCATGCTCTACCTGATCCAATACTGGCAATTCTTCCCTCTTCATTTCTTCCAGAGATTGGCCGTAAGCCGACACTCTAACAAATAGGGAAGGATAGAACCCTTCTCCTCTAGTTCTCTTAATAGTTATATCGTTCTATCTTCCTCCAGTAAGCTTACTTTGTAAGAATTCTAAGTTCTATAAGGACTATGCTAACTCCTTCCTTCCCTCTCTATGGGTATAGAGTGAAAGGGCTGCCTCTCTTAAGCATTTTCCTTCCTAAGTTTAGGTTTTTATTCTTTCTCGGGTTTAGCTGCTCTTTGAATGAAGAATCCCATCAATAAGTACAGATTAGAACCCGGACTCTTCTTCTAATCTTATAGTTCTCTTTATCTCTTCCCTTTTTCCTATATCAAGATTAGCTATTCCTTTCCTACTTTGTCTTCTCTTCCTGTCTCTAGGTTTATACCACTTTGGAATGCCTTAACACTCAACTCCTTCTATCTAGCCTTCTCAAATATGAGCTAACGAGAACAAGGAAACTCTGATAGACCTTAAGAAGGAATAGAGGAAGGCCTTTACCTTCCTAAAATAAGGAATAGCTGCCTTAGAGAACTGAAGGAAGTTAAGCTACATCCTACAGGACAAGAGTGCCCTAGCTTGGGGAATAAAGCCCAAACCACCATGCCACTAACAGCCAGATATAAGACATTCTAATCTAGCCTTATCTCTTCTAACCGAAGCCTGGGAAGACATTAAAAGAAAGCCATGGAAGCCCTCCCTATAGCAAGGAGGGACATCGCTGCACTCCACTGAACGGAAAGTGAGTTAAAGAAGGTCAAGGGGAGTCATAACAATAATCTTTCTCTTGCTCCTACTCAGCTCTAGGCCTAGCAGCCAGATTCAGTTAGCTCCTATTGCTGGGGAATTAGATTCATCATAATCACCGGGTTCTGCTTGGCTGGGTCCATAATCAATGCTGGTTGAAGGCTCCTTGCTCTAGGGATTCAAGGTCCTAGCTCGAGAAAGTCAATCGTTCGTATCGTCCTCTATAGAGAGAGAGTAAAGCTTTGGCCTGCTCTTAAAAACTTACTTCAGGCGCTATTATAGAGAGAGAGTAAAGCGTTGACCTCCTGTCAAACTTCCTTGGCTAGCTTGCGAAAGCTGTTCCAGATCTAGAACCAGACTCTTTATCCGTAAGAGCCCAACGTCCTAATTAAGACTATGTAGGGAATGACCTGAGGGCAGCCTCTTTTCTGCTATGTTGTTTATTCTCGTATGGTAGATAGAGTTTGCTTGAAGCAGTATTAGCTGGAAGGACTACTCGCGTGTGGGGGGAAATCCTATAAACGGGGGAGTGAGGGAGACGGAATAAACGCTGATCTGGCAATCGATCTTGATGTCGCCTCGTCCCCTCAACTGCTTCATTAGCAGGTGATCGATCCCTCGAATCCGACTCTTTGGCAAAAGGGTGGTCTACAATCACTCTTTTGAATACCATTTTAGTTCTTTAAGCAAGCGGAATGGTGTCAGTGAACGCATCGCTTTATTGGGTTAAAAAGAGCTTCCAACAAAGTAAAGTGCTTTCTCCTTTTCCTAACATAATGAAATCAATGGAACGAGTGGACTTTCTTCTCATCCCAGACTGGCTCTGGTGGTATTCATACTTCTTCATGGCCTAAGTAAACCTGCCAAACCAAGCTCTAGGTGATTGCTTGAGTCCACATACAAGGATTTCCTCAATCTGCATACCTTACCTCTTTTAGAGGGATTAGCAAAGCCAGGAGTAAAGTCCATGTATACTTCTTCCTCTAGATCTCCGTGAAGAAAAGCATTCTTCACATCAAACTGCTGAAGAGGCCACTCCAGGTTTGCAGCCAAGGATAAGAGGACCCTGATAGTATTTATCTTCGCCACCGGTGCAAATCTTTCATGATAATCTATCCCATAGGTCTGGGTATAACCTTTAGCTACTAATCTTGCCTTGAACCTCTCCACTGAACCATCTCCCTTATGTTTCCCCTATCAATATAAAGGAATGCAACCACCTATAGCTTTTATGGGGCTTCTTTACCAACTGCTTTCGTAGACATATGTAGTAAGTAAGGTCCATCCCTTACTCTATTCCTTCCCCCTTTAGAGAAGGTGGAGTTGAGGACGGAGTGGGGAATAGCCAATAGCACAGCAGGGGTAGTCACTCTCATATTATCTTAAATAAGAGGGCGAGTGAAGTGAGAGATTCTTCTCAACTTGATAATATAAGAATAGTTAGTTGAAGGACTTAGCTTTCAAGAAGCCTGAAAAGGTATAAGAGCTAGTCACCCGCAAGCAAATGGACAAGCTGAAATAACAAACAGAACGATTTTCGCAGGGATAAAAAGAAAATTGGAAGGGATCGAAGGAAACGGACGATGGTTAGATGAATTACCGAGAGTCCTATGGAGCTACCGAACGACTCCACGCAAGCCAACCGGAATGACTCCATTCGCTATGGCGTACGGAGTCGAGGCGGTGATCCCAATTGAGTTGGATATCCCCACAACAAGAACTCATCTATTCGATCCTGAGCAGAACGAAGAAATCTTAAAAATCGAAGGTGATCTCATAGATGAAAAGAGAGAAATGGCCTCAATAAGATTGGCAGAGTATCAACAAAGGTTGATGAGGAGTTATAACAAGAAAGTGAATCCAAGATCATTCCAAGTTGGCGATCAAGTACTAAGGGTATTGGCTAGCAGATCAAACAAGTTGGATCCCACGTGGGATGGGCCATACACAGTAACAGAAGTGATCGGGAAAGGTGCCTACCGATTGGCTGATCAGGATGGAAAATAGATCAAACGAGCTTGGAATGCTATACACCTCAAAAGGTATTTTCAATAAAATTTAAATTGATCATTTTGTATGATAAGGATCCATGTCGAATCAATAAAGATGTTATTCATGTCTTCTCATATTTCTGTTCAAAGTACTTGGCCAAAATACATATGCCTATTAGGCAAAAGACCATCATGAAGATGGCACCAAGTTCCTGTTTGCAACAAAGACGTATATGGATACGCATCAAAAAGATAGTTCAAAAGATTGCATCATCCTGTTCAAAAAAAAAAATAAAAAATAAAAAAAAAATATATATATATATATATATACATATAAGGCATATCAGTGCCATCCGTTCAGAAAAACATCTATGCACCTCGGTGCCATCGTTCAGAAAAACTATATGCACTTTGGTACAATCCTGTTCAAAAAATGCTATCTGTTTATAAAATAGTTATGCACCTTAGTGCAATCCTGTTCAAAAAATGCTATCTGTTTATAAAATAGCTATGCACCTTAGTGCAATCCTGTTCGAAAAACATTAAAACACGTCAGTGCTGTTCCAAAAACTTGTCCGAAAAAACGCTCATCACAGGAGCATCTAAAATATACAGACCCAAAAAATTGTTCAATGAGAGAAACTTCTAAATCAAGAAAGTGGAGGATTGCTATCATCAATAGGAGGATGCTGGCTCTCTGAAGCTGGAACGGAAGGCTCAGCTGGCACTTCATTGTCATCCGCCACAGGCTCTGGCCGTTCGACCGGAATGATCCCATGCAAAATGAATTGAGCTAAATCTTTTTCATCTTGGGAAGATTCAGGCTCTTTATATGGATGAACGACTCCACAAGCGGCATCATGGGCGGCCGGATTATCATATGAACGGGCAGATGGATCTGATGACATTTGATCAAAGCAAAATCTGAACCCATCACAGAACTTTATGTCAAAGATGTTCACATACCGCCGATGCATGTCCATACCTCCCCTTCGGCAAATTTCTAAACCCGTCTTCAGATAGGCATTAGAAGTTTCAAGGTTATGGATCTGCTTTGTCAGCTCAACATTCCGATCGGATTCTTTCTTATGGAGTTTCTTTAAACTCTCCACCTCAAGCTCCAAGATCTTCTTCTGCTTTTCAGCCAACATGGCACATTTATCGGCTCGAAGGTATGCATCATCAATGCTCTTTCTCTTATACTCTTCCATCTCCACAGCCTTACAGAGAGCTAGAACATTGAACACGGACTAAAAAGAGAAGAAATGTTTGTCAAAAAAAAAAAAAAAAAAAAAACATTGGTACCTCTAGAATAGAAACAGGAGCCCTAGCAAGAAGCTCTTTCTGGTCTACGTGCTGCTGAAAAAGTTCATCTTTAGGAGGCCACATGCCACGAGCGAGAGCCAACAAAGAATCAGGATCAGACATTGCCAACGTTCGGCGATTCAGAACACTGCCATCGCCCTTCTCGAACTTGGGGATCCATTCACCTTCAGGATCAAACGATGGAGGAAAACAGCAGTCTGGGATAGTGTAGCCGCTCACAGATCTGGCTTTCTTAACAAGCTTTTCATGCTTGTCAGAATCAATTCTTTTCGCATGTTCAGAAGGGGGGCCCAACAACAGCTTTTTCGGAGCATTACCACTATCTTCGGTGTTCGTCCTCTTCAGATGCCCCCTTGTCTTCTTCGGATCTTCAGTCAGATCGACCACTTGGCCCTTGCCTTTCTCAACTGTCGAGCTGGTAGGGGGAGTAGATTTTTGTGCAGCAACACGCTTGGAGGCGGTGACCGGAATTTCCATAATAGTCGCCTCTAAAGCACTGGCAGCGATCAATTTCAAATTTTTGGAAGTCAAAAGTGACTTGCTGAACGGAAGAGACGAAAATACTTTCTCGTTCAGATATTCAACCCGTTCGACTGTATATAAAACATTGGCATACGATCAACAAACAAACAAGTACGAAGATCAAAATAAAGCAGGCGAAATTTATAAAGTATGAAAAATACACTTGCCAGGATTTTTGAATCCACACTTCAGTTTCTTACATATACCGAAGGCCCTTGGCAGAGGATACGGGCCAGACGCATCCACCCTCCATTTTCCCCCAATTTTCACCACCTTATCTTTCCACTCCTTCTCAGAAGAAGGATTGCCTTCGCAAAGTTTTAGAGTTGAATGGGGGTGCAGATGGTATCGTCCGGGGTTTTTTCTGATCTGATCGACTTTGTAACAAAGCAAAAGATCATCTAAACTTAGGTTCAAACCTCGTTCGTGATTCAGAACGAGCATAACAGATACAACCCTGAAGAAATTAGGGTTTACTTGCAAAGGGGCAAGTCTTAAAGAAAAAAGGATATAATGATAGAACGGATGCAAAAGAAATCTAAGAACGGCCAAGTGATGTGCAGAAAAAAAACCTCGCCCGGTTCAACTTCTTCGTAAGCTTTGAAGTTCAAATCAGAAGAATATTCAGAAATCGAAACATCTTTTGGTATGTCAAACTCAATTCGACACTGAGCGGCTAAAGGCAATTTTCGTAATTGTTTTCGGGAAAATTTCTGGGATCTTGGTTCAATCAAATTGGGGGCAACTTCAGAGGAAGAAATATCTGGGGCATCATCGACAACCACCTCCAGAGAGGGGGTTCGGCTGCTATCACTACTCATAATACTCTTTGATTAATGAAAGAAATATGAAGGATGGAAGAGAAAAACTAACCTCTAGGAGTTCCTTGCTGGGAATCGTCTTCAAATGGAGTGAATCTGCTCTTGTAAACTGGGAAGAAATATTGAAGGAAATGCAGGAAATAGGGAAAATAGCAGTTACACATGGCTCTTCGAATTCCCACCCTATTTCAAAAATGAAATGGGCTTGGGAATTGGGGGCAAAGTGTAGGCCCATTTTTCATCAGGCCCATCGTACAAATTACATTGGATCAGTATACCCATTTTAAAAGCCCAATTAGAAAATAAAATCCAAGGATATAGGCCCATTTCAGATTAAAGCCATTAAGGAAATGATCGTTTTAAATATATAGAATCAAAACTGACATAAGATTTATTATGGCAGTTTTTGATGAAACATTAAAGTAGATATTGTATTTAATATTTATTAAAACCATTTATGGGGGAGAGACCAGTTTTCATGTATAAAAGAAAGAAAAAGAGAGAGGGAAAGGGATCCGAGATTGCTCCAGTATTTGTTGATTCTTGAATTTTCTATTTTCTTCTGACCATTAATCTTTTTCATAACTTATGTTTATTTTTCAAAAGTTGAGATTCGTTCGAAAACTCTGAACAGGTTTACAATGTGGAATTAGAAATCACAACTTATACTTGTGAAATTCAAGTTGTGGAATTAGTGTCTTGAAATTACATTTCAATTCCAGTTCCTAAGGTATTGTTTGGGAAGTGGGTTTTAGGCTTGGTTTTGGTTTTGGTTTTTGATTTGAAGACCAAACCATGTTTGGTTGGTGGTTTTTGGACTTGGTTTTGAACTTTTTAAAACCAACCATTAAAACCTTGGTTTTGGCCTACCAATTTTGACTTTTTTTTTTCTCTCTCTCTATATATATATCCGAAAATATGAATTATTTTGAAAAAAATAATATATAATATTTGAAAAAAAATTATTTTTCGGAAAAAAAATCATATTTTGAAACATAATATATATTTTTCGCAAAATATCATATTTTGGAACATAATATATATTTTTTGGAAAAACTTTTATATTTTGGGACATAATAAATATTCGGAAAAGTATTTTTCAAATTTTATATTTTGAAAAAAAATATTTTTTGGAAAAAATCATATTTTAATATAATTTTTCAAAATTTTATATATTTTTTGAATTATATATATGTTTTTGAATTTTAAATATTTTGCACTTTTTAAAAAATATAAAAAAAAGTGTGAATTTTTTTTAATAAAATATAAATATTTTGCACTTTTGAAAAAAAAAAAGTGCGAAAAGTTTATAATTTTCTTAAAATATATATTTTTTCAAAAAATATATTATGAAAAACAATATTTTCGGAAAATTAAATTGGATAAAACAAATTTGGAAAAAATTATAAATATTTCGCACTTTTTTATATTTTCTGGAAAGTGATAAAATTTTATAATTTTCTGGAAATAGTTTTTTAGAAATATAATTTTCTGGAAAGTGCGAAATATTTTTATCAATTATATATATATATATTAATATATATTATTTGAATTTTATATATAATTTTCACATTTTAAAATATTTTTATCAATTATATATATTTTTTTTTTGAATTTTAAAAAAATAGAAATTTAAATATTGTTTTATATGATTTTTGAATTTTATATATTTCTTTCGAATCTATATATTTTTCCCCATTTTATATCCTTTTTTTCTAAATTTTTTAAAAAATTCAGTATATAATATAATTTTTCAGAATTTTATATTTTTTTTGAATTATATATATTTTTTCGAATTTAATATATATTATTTGAATTTTATATACAATTTTAACATTTTAAAATATTTTTTTCGATTATATATATATATTTTGGAATAAAAAAAATAGAAATGTCAATTGTTTTCGGAAATTTTAAATATTTTTTAATTATATATATATATTCATTTTAATATTTTTTTCCAATTGTATATATATATTTTTAATACATATTAGTATATATATATAATTATACCAAGACCAAGACTAACTCCTTAGCAAACATGATTTTAGATTTATCTAAAATCACCCAAGACCACCAAGACCAAAATCACAAAACCAAGACCAAAATCAAAACCAAGTTACCAAACGGGCCCTAAGTATTTTATTACATCCAAATAATAAATTTGGAATTGGAATTGGGGATTCCAATCCCCAATTCCAGGGTTACAATTCCATGATCTAAACTAACGTCAAATTGAAAGAAATGCTAGTGAACTCAAGTTGTAGAAGTTCTATTTGCTCAATCAAAGGCAAAAAATCAAGAAATTATTACTATGTGATTGCAACCTATTAGAACTTAATACACAAACTAATATGTCAATTTTATATAAAAACATGTCACTGTATTTGTAAGTGTAACTGTATAACTTTTTATACTTTAGAGTTTGACATACAAGAAATAAGTTAGACTTTATTAATACGTTAGCTTGAATAAATTTGATTGTCCAATGAGATCTAATCATAATTCATGCGATAATTTCTGTTTGGTGTGATCTCTTCAGATTTACATCTATACCCTCAATGTATCGATCAGTCTTGCAACAAAAAATAATTGACACGTTAACTTTTATTTAATTGATCGATTTTCCTAATAAGATTATGTATATCGTCAATGACTTGATTGAATTTGTACACTACTGATTTATTAACCTCATATATAACACTATCAATTAACACTCAAAAGTTCTATTAGAGATAGGAGAATGGATTATTGACTCATTCCAAACAGTAGTAAGAATTATTAATATGGTTCCTAATATAAAATGATTTGAAAAATAATGCGCAATTGATTAACTTCAAGTTCTTCTATACCCCATTCCTAAGTTATCTAGAGGAAATTATATATATATAAAAAAATTCTTGATATTGTTTACCACATATTCTAAATATAAGATATAATTAATGAGCTGTAATCTATTTGCAATGATGTTTGTCGCACAATTATGGACCCTCAACTATAGATGATTTAGAGAGAAATCCATATATATTTATATACATGTTGCAACTAAAAAATTAGAGTTCCTTTTCCTTTTTTCTATTATTTGTTTTTCTCTTAAAAAAGTGAGTGATATAAAAAATTATTATATCGTGCAGTATTATATTAGTGGTTCAAATCAACCCAAAACTTATTTTCAACATCTAATAATCTCAGATACCCAATTCCATTATTTGCAGAGAGAAAATTTTATATCTATACATACCATGACTTTGGAGGTGATTAATAGTTATTTATTTTATAATAATTATTTTCTTCACTTCTGTTACATATATCCAACGACCTACATATTTGTATATATGATGCAACTAATAAATGAGCTTTTTTCTTCTTGTTTTTTGTATCTTAAAAATAGTGAGTGATAAAGAAATCATTATATAGTTCACTACTATATTAGCGGTTCAATTCAACCCAAAACTCATTTTCAACATCTAATAATTTCTAATACGTACCCAACTCCATTGTTATCACAAACAGTGACTAATCAACACGTCCATGGCCATAAAGGTCGTAATCAGAAAACCAACATGAAAAGACATGCAGGCCCATGGGCACAATGGATCAACATGCTTGTGGCCAATTATTGCTCTCATTTTTCTCTTTAAAATATAGGTTATATTATTAAAACAAAACCCTGATTTAAAAAATGTTCAAAAACATTTCTGTAGTTTGAAAAATCCCCCTGGTTTCTATATTGTTCAAAAGAATATTTGTGGTTTCAAAAATTTCCTATAATTTTAAATTTAATCAAATACCCCCATCTGCCCTTTATAAGATTACGCATATACTATTTCATTTATTTTAATTAAATTCTAATTTCTTTCATTTATCACAAACCCACTTTCTCTCACATATTTACTCAAAAAATCTATTTTTTTTATTTATCACAAACCCACTTTCAATATAAATCCCAATTTTAACTCAATTCAACTCTAATTTCTTTCATATATCACAAACTCTGTACATGTGAGTTTTCCCGACCCATGGAAAAGTCCATCCTGACCTGATCAAGTCAAGAAAGACCCGAGATTATGACCCGACCATTGTGCCGCATCATAACCCGATCGATACATCACCCCCATGGTCCGGGAAGTATCACGACCCGACCATCATATCCATTGTTGCCCCGACCCGAAGAGCATTTTTGGAAGGAACTCGGAGGTTCTAGAAGATACTTGTAGCTCAAGGCAATGGCATGATATAGGATCTGCATAGCTGACGTGTAAAGTAAGATATCATGTAAAGTTGAAAATGTTGCCCTAATGGGCCAAAGGCCCATTGGGAAAATGTATATAATTCAATGAAAAGTAATGAGAAAGGCATCTTTTGTGTTGTGCAAATTTTGTATCTACACAATGGCGCCGTCTGTGGGAATTTAGGTCAGATCACCGACCATCTTCCTACCTCCAAAAAAGCTGAGTGAAACCCAGATACACCTTCCATACCATCCTCACTGTCCAGATATAACGATGCCGGTAACCAGATCCCATTCGGAAGCACTGATTCCCGGCACCGGACAACCGAGCGCCCCACCATCGATTGAAAATCTCCTGCAGCAGCTTGTGGAAGCTGAGAATCGCAGCGAGGCCGCCGAGGCAAGGAGCCTGGCGGCGGAAAGAAGGAGTGAGGAACTCCTCGCAAGATTGAATCAGGCAACTATCCCACAGATAGTTCCCGATCAATCACAGACCCATGATGAGGCCGAACCACGAGAAGAGCATGGTGAAACATCTCACCGGCCAGGCAAGGCCCCGGCTACCGGTGATACTCCAGTTACCGACGAACCTCTGACGTCGCAGAAGCTCCAAGAGATGATGACAGAATTTCAGAAGAAAGTCATGAATGATCTGAGAGCGAGATCCACCGATGACCAGGCCCTCAGAGCCTCTGCCGACTCGGTTCAGTCGCCCTTCAGTGTAGAGATCACCCGGGAACCCTTCCCAAGGAAGTTCGTCATGCCCAGATTCACTCCTTACGACGGAACGAAGGATCCCGAGGAACATATCTACCAGATCCACCAAAAGATGACGATGTACGCCGAGAACGAAGCCCTGCTATGCAAAGTATTCCCGACCAGTCTTATCGATGCACCACTCCTCTGGTTCAGAAAGCAACCGCCAAGATCCATTGGCAGCTGGCAGCAATTGTCTGACCTCTTTGTGGCGCAGTATTTCGGGAACAAGAGGCAAAAGAAGACCATCTCGAGCCTCTTCACCATGACTCAGGAAAAGGGAGAATCCCTCAAAAGCTTCCTGTCCCGATTCAATGTCGAGTCATCCTCCATCGACAACTGCGACCAGCACTCTGCCGTGGAGGCCTTCAGGATGGCCCTCATCCCGGGGACCAAGTTTCACCAATCACTTGTGAAGCGGCCTCCCTCGGAATAGGAGAACTCAATTCTAGGGCGCAAGGCCATTTGAGGATCGAAGAGGAAGAAGCAACCCGACAAAGGAGAGCAGCACTGGTCAGTGTGGAAGTCAAATCAAAGGATAAAGCGTCAGACAAATACCGACAGGATATGAATCGCAAACGCTCGAATCCCCCGAGCCACTCTTCATCTCAGTTTCCCCCTCAACCCGACAGACGTGCGAAGCTTGAAGAAAAGATTACTCCATTGAAAGTGACGCTTGCCAAGCTTTTCCAGGAAAACAAAGCTCGAGGAATCTTCCAAACTCCTCCCCCAATCAGGCAACCCCTTGACCAAAGGGATAGATCCAAGCATTGCGCCCTCCATGCTGATTTTGGCCACACGACCAACGATTGCCGAAACCTGAGACGCCAGGTGGAAGGAATGATAGCCCGAGGGGAACTGAAGGATTATATCCAGAGAGATGGTCCAAGGGCCAACCCACCAGCGCAGTATAACTTGCGGAATCAGGGTCCTGCTCATCCGGTCAGGATCATCAATATGATCCATGGGGGTCCCAACCCACGAAGCAGCGAAGGATCGAGGCGCACGCAGATGCGAAGAGCACATCAAATCGCCAGGATATCTGGGATAAACTAGGTCCACCACCGAACGGGGCAATCTCAGATACTCTTCTCCCATGAGGACCTCCGGGACATCCAAGTCCCGCACGAGGACCCGCTAGTCATCACTCTGATGGTCTCGGGATGTCTTGTGAGGAGGGTCATGGTTGACCCGGGAAGCAGCGCCAACATCATGACCAAATGGACTTTTGATAAGTTGGAGATCAATCCGAGTGACATCATGACATCTCGAAACCCAATCGCCGGGTTCGATGGAAAACAAGTCGAGCCCCTCGGGGAGGTCAGGCTACCTGTGACGGCGGCCCAGAGAACTCTGTCCGAAACTTTCGTGGTGGTGGACGTGAAGCCCTCATACAATCTTCTTATGGGAAGGGGATGGATACACAGAATGCAGGGGGTACCGTCGACTCTCCACCAAATGATGAGGTGCGTCGGTCCAAATGGGTACGACATAATCGACATCAGAGGGGATCAAGTGGCGGCCAAGCAATGCTACGCCGTCACCATCAAAGAAATGAAGGACAAACCCGATCGAAAGAGATCCCGAGAAGACAATTAGGACCTGGAGTCCAAATAGCAACTACAGGACGGGGAGTCGGGCCCCCCGATCGTGGCAGAGCTTCTGCAGCCGGTGTCTGTAAGGCCCGACAAGGTCACCTACGCAGGTACAAGCCTCACCACTTGTGAATTGAATGAACTGACAACATTCTTACAGGACAATCATGACGTTTTCGCGTGGGAGCATACTGATATGCCCGGCATCGACCCCTCCATAGCCCGACACACATTACATGTCGATCCAAATATTCGACCCGTTCGACAAAAACAGAGGCGAATGGGGGGCCAAAGGAACCAAATCATAGCCGACGAGGTATCAAAGTTGCTGGAAGCCGGATTCATCAGAGAGGTCCATTATCCCGAGTGGTTGTCCAATGTGGTTGTTGTACAGAAAAAGAACGGGAAATGGCGAGTCTGCGTCGATTTCACCGACTTAAACAAAGCTTGCCCGAAAGACAGTTTCCCCCTGCCCAAAATAGATCAAATAGTCGATGCTACTGCAGGCTACGAGAGATTAACCTTCCTGGATGCTTACTCGGGTTACAACCAAATCCCGATGGATCCAGGGGATGAGGAAAAAACCTCCTTCATTACAGAAACAGGTACCTATTGCTTTAGAGTCATGCCTTTCGGACTAAAAAATGCAGGAGCCACATTTCAAAGACTGGTGAACAGGATATTTAAAGGGATGATGGGCACAGTGGTTGAGGCTTACATTGACGACACGGTTGTCAAGAGCAGAAATAAGACTGACCACTTGGGACATCTCCGTAAGGTGTTTGATACCTTGAGGAAACACGGGATGAAGCTCAATCCAGCAAAATGCTCCTTCGGGGTGTCATCGGGACAGTTTCTGGGACACATAGTTGATCGGTCGGGCATTCAAGCCAGTCCAACCCAAGTGAAGGCTCTGCTCGAAACGAAAGAGCCATCCACACACAAAGAAGTTCAAATCTTGACCGGAAGGGTCGTGGCATTAAGCCGATTCATTGCTAGGCTGACCGACCGTTGCCGACCCATTTTCCAGGCGATCAAAGCAAGGAAGGGAGAAGTGTGGGGACCCGAGCAAACTAAAGCCTTGTCCCGATTGAAGGAGTACATGCTCAAGCCTCCCATTCTTGCAACACCCGAGCCCGATGATGTCCTGCTCTTGTATCTGGTAGTATCATCAGTTTCAACTAGCGCCATGCTCATCAGAGAGGAGAGGAACCTCCAGATGACCATCTTCTACACCAGTAAGGCACTAGCCGATCCCGAGACAGGGTACAACAAACAGGAAAAGTTGGTCTTATCCCTGATCAATGCCAAATGACGTCTCAGGCATTACTTCGAAGCTCATCATATCATTGTCCCCACTGCCACTCCCATTCGTGTACTTATGGCAAAGCCCGATCATTCCGGAAGAATTTCCAAATGGGCCATTGAACTGAGAATTTATGACATAACTTACGTACCCAGAGTCTCAATCAAAGGACAGGCCATGGCCAACTTCCTCTTGGAAGGGGAAACCGAGGAGGACGATCAGCCCATTGAGTTGGAAACATGGAAGTTATTCGTGGACGGTTCAGTGTGCGCCAATGGAGCAGGCGTCGGGCTGGAAATCCATACTCCCGACGGAACTAAGCTACAAGCCTCGACGCAATTACAATTCTCAGCCACCAACAACGAGGCAGAGTACGAGGCAATTATATCGGGACTAAGATTAGCCAAGAGCCTTCAAATTCAATCCCTATCCGTGTACAGTGACTCCCAGCTAATTGTCAGGCAAATAACCGGTGAATACGAGACAAGGGATCCGAAAATGAAATATTACAAAGCGCTAGTACTCAAAGAATCAGAAGGTTTTCAAAAGTTAACATTCAGCCAAATCCCTCGGGAAGAAAACACCTTCGCAGATCACTTGGCGAATCAGGCATCCGCAGCTGGTGAGGACATGACTCGAGTAGTCCTGACCGACTTCATCACTACACCAAGCATCCTAAAGCCTAATGAATTGATATGTCTAGTTCCCCGAGAACCAAGCTGGATGGATCCTATAATCGACTATCTAAATCTCGGGACTCTGCCGACTGATAAGGCAGAGGCAAGGAAAATTAGAATGAAGTCAGCCCGGTACTCGATCATCCAGGGCCAGCTCTACAGAAAATCTTTCTCGGGTCCGTATCTGCGGTGCGTATCTCCTTCCGAGGCAGAGACAGTAATGCAGGAGATACATGCCGGAGCTTGTGGAAATCATTCGGGTGCCCGGTCGCTTGCCCATAAAATCCTGTCCCAGGGTTATTTTTGGCCCTATCTGTCCCGAGATTCGGAGGAATATGTGCGCAGATGAAAAGCCTATCAGATGCACGGTGACGCTATACTGCAGCCCCCGGAGTTCTTGAACCCGACAATCGTTCCGCACCCTTTCGCCCGATGGGGAATGGATATAGTCGGACCACTTCCAAAAGCCATCCGAAAGAATACCCATGTACTCCTCGCCACCGACTATTTCACCAAGTGGGTTGAGGCCGAGGCTTACCCTTCCATAAAAGGGAGCCACGTGGTCAAGTTCATATGGAATCACATCATCTGCAGGTTCGGGGTACCTCGGACCATCATGATGGACAATGGCACCAACCTAGACTGCGAACCGGTCAGGTCGTTTCTGGCCCAGCACGGAAACAATCAAAACACCTCCTGTCACGCCCCAAATTCCTAGGACTCCGAAACCCGAGCCTAAGAGCTAAGGGAGTGAATGCGGAAGTAAAAAGAAACGAAAAACAAATGAAAACCAATGACTGAAAGTCATCAAACACCCACAAAATGGTAAAATGCTCTAATACCATACTGACACGTCCCTAAATTCCTAAGACTCCCGAACTGGGATATCCAAGGGATCCAGGATGTGATCATTATGATGAGCAACCAACTAAGATATCATTAGCCATGAAAACGTATGGAATAATGATGGAACGGTATATTTCATACCCAAATGAATAATAAACAAAGCAGCGGAATCTAATGAAAATCCGGCAGAATTCCGTTTGTAAATGGAACATCCGGATACACAACCACAACACAATAACCTGCCCAAAGCAATTCAATAATCACAATGGCTTCCAAGCCCTACATTCATCAATCCTAATAGGGCCGAGGTAGTGGAAAGAAACCAAAACCCCTCCAAACCCTCTAAAATCAACAGAGCCACAATTGCTCGAATAAAAATACAGAAAAGCACCTAACTGTGCGGAATAGATACAATACATCCTGAAAGAATAAGTACAGGAAATAAAGGATACATCAACAGGGATATGCCAACAGACTGGCTCCCAAAAAAGAATACATAACAATCCCATAACAATGGGTAGAGAAACTGAAAGCGGATACCTATCGTCCCCAAACCCAGTCGTGCTGCAACCGTAACCGCATCACCCAACGCAACTCCAAAACCTGTAACAAGGAAACAAAAGAAAGCTGTCGTTGCACTGCATCCTGCTCATAGCCGTATATTTCCTGCAACCTGGCGTGGAATACCAGGGGGCGAATGAAATTCCCCTGTGAGCAAATAAGCTTAGTGGGAAAAGATACTCTAACTACCACATCCTCTGGCAGTTTAGGTAATGCTAAACTATCTAGCAAGATATATATATAGCCCAACTAATCTCATTCACGCAAAACCCAAGGCACACGCTCATATACTACCGTACGTAAGTATATAACGGGGATATACATACATATACACATATATATATATATATATAAGAATAAATACACAGCATGAGTCTGTAATGTACAACTAAGACTCGTACTCCAAGTACCAAGACCAGTAGTTTACACTACTCTCACCAGCGTACACTAGGTACACGACACTAATGTCAAATCTAACCAATCATCCAGCGCTCACAACGCTAACCAGAAAATCTAAACAGAGGGAATCACACTCACCTCTAACATCCACAAGGATCAAAATCCACCACTAGTACCAAGGAATACTCATAACTCACTCCCCGAGAACACAGGAGGAAAAGTACTCACGTCCTTGCGTACTAACACAATCATCGTCTATATATATATATATATATATATATATATATATATATATTGTAAATGTACAATATATATATATAATACAAACCTCATCCCATTCCTAAGGAAAATCTACCTCTCAAAGGCTAGATCACCTCAATCATATCACCATACCATAAATCACATCGACCTCATAATACTATCATCGATAGGGTCAATCACATCACTAACGCTCTCACTGTAGGCGAGGGAAAACCACCAATCAAATCACTAAGAATACGCGAACTCAACTCACAAGAACGACCACCCAATGGTCACCGAAACAAAGCAAAGGAAAAGACTTCCCAATGCTAAACCAACAGATAACCGAGACAACAATGTCAAGGTTAAAACACCACAAGTGTTTAAGGAGAACACTTGGACAAGGAACCCAATCCACTCGGTATCCATGCCCACAACATGTGGAACAACTCGAATCACCTATGTAGTGACGTCAAAAACCAAGAAGAAAGGAAGGGCAACACTATATGTGTGCACTGAACAACACCAAGCCTCATACCCGAGACTTAGAAATGATAAGAAGCAAAGGTGAAACAATGGAACACCTTTCGAAACTCTACAGGATGAGATATTGAGAAAGAGGTCTCGAAATCTCAGAATCCCAAGAAAAGTAATAAAATAGTTTTCCTTTTAAGAAACCACATAGTAAAAATGACCGTCTTGCCCCCGGTCTCCGTCAGTTGCCATCACCGACTTTTAGAAGTTAAAATATTTGTTTAAAGAAGATCCTAAGATCATTTTATAAAGTGTTAAAACTTTTAGTTGCTACGGGGGTAGGCGAAAACGAGTTTTTCCTTTTAAATACAAAGAGTTTAGAAAACACCGTTTTCGAAATGACAGTCAAATAAGAGAAACACAACTCTATGAATTCCTGTAATGTCCGAGAGGACAGTAAAGGAAGAGCAACACGTTGGACTCACGGAAGACAACCATCCGTTCCAACTCCACCAATTCAAATGACACCACGAGGAAGAGGTTCGGCACCACACCGTAACCGACAACTCAAGGAATGACATACAAGTCAACGACCACGTACTAGTGTACAAAACACAGTACCAGGAATGCTTAAGGGAAGGGACTAAGCACTAGAACCAAGTCTGTCAAACTACAGTACCTCGAGTACTTAATAAAGTCACTCAACCATAACCTCTTCTCACCAATCAAAATCTCGACTACAGTTGATAGTCTATTCCTCAAAAGTGAAAGACACCTAAAGGTCCATACTACAACTCACAATCTCATCACCCACCTTCTCCAAGGCCCTAATTCATAACTGATACTAAAATCAATCTTTAATCTCCAATCTCCAACACAGTCACACGACTAACCATAATCATCCCAAAGAGATTACTACACGAATATACTTAACCTCCCCCAAGGGTGCGAAAGTATATATACTCACAAGTATAAAATAAACATTTCATTATACTTGATTTATTACCACATGTAATCATTTTCTTTCACGTTAATCATTATCAACTGAGCATTTTACAAAGATATGAATTTAAATTCGCAATATTCATACATAACATGCTCCAAAAATCCAACAGGCAATAATAACACATATTAAACCTGTTCCAACAACACATGTAATAATCTCACGTATACATGTCAAATGAAATCACATAAATGCCATGAAAATATAATGTGACTCAACACCACACTTTGCCTTATCATAGGTTAACGAATACGCACTCTACCCATAAATATGAGCTAACAGAGGGTCGCACCGGTACTTCCCAAGTGATTTTGAAACTTCTCACTTCAACAAGGAAGACGGTTTGCACGAGACGACCCGTGACCAAAGATTCGTCAACACGAATGCACGAGACGACCCGCGACTTCGAGAATGAGACGACTCACCCTATACCCCATTCACAGCTCATTATTCTGTAGGATGGGAACACCCCCTGGCCAGTTGTTGCGACGATTCGACACAAAGACACCCCACATGATTTCACAACCCACATATACCAATACCATGATTTAACAGTACATGATATTCTCAATATGCATCCAGGTCCAAATGACAATCATGCATCAACATAAATATGATTTCATTAACCGCATATACCAACACTATATGCATCTAGGTTTCAATGACAATCATTTCTCAATATAAATATGTAACGCATCATATTTATATATAATATCCACATGAATCCAATATAATTCTCGAAATCTCTTTTTAACATGCTTTTAAAATACAATAAAGCATTTAAATCATATGAAAACCATTTCATATACAACTCATGTTTTCAAATATATATTTTCTTTAATTCTTTAGAAAATATTTCAAATTCCCTTATCATGCCTTTAAAATAATTAAAGCAATTAATTCACGTCTCGCAAGGGAACCTAGCACAACGTCTAAGTTTTCACGAATCTCTACTAAATCATTTAATTCTCAAGGGAATTTCTAAACCGCCTATTCCTATTCAATTCAATTAGGAAATTATTTAATCTCGTAGGAAATAATTTAATTAATTTTCTTAAATTAATTCCTAAGTCCTATTCCGTTTCTAAACGAATTATAGATATTTAAATTAACGATTTAATATATCTATATTAAATTAAATAAGGGTTTTGCACCCCTAAACTACTTCAATAATGCAGAGTGAGAAATATAATTTCCCACCTGAGATTACGCTTACAGAACAGCCGTTTCGGGCCCACCGTGAACAGTACCGGCGCCCGAATACAACGCCCACCGACCAAAGTCGTTCGAAAAATATTTCGAATATATCGAAATGTCCGCCTCGACAACCTATACGATATATACGAAGCCCGTTAACAATAGGTTAAATAATTGGGTTAAATCTAAAATACCCCAAACGAAAACTATAACCTATAAATGCGATTTCCGGGCAAATCGTTCATCCTAAATTCACGAAATTAATATATAACGAATACATGGTAGAGACGAAGCTACTCACCGAAAATCGGCTCAAACCGATCACCGGAAGGTCGCCGAAAAATTGGCCGAAGCCCAGCCGGATCGCCCCTGCCCACGCGCGCCTCCCCTGCGCGAGCCCAGCTCTGTCCGGCACCACCCTACGCCACCACGGCCTCCCGCGCCGCCGCCTGGCCCAACCGACGACCACCATGCTGTCGCCGACCGCCGCCGTGCCCTTGCTCCAGCTGCGCAGCCGCGTCTGCCATGGAGAACAACCCGAGGTCTCTCTCTCTCCAGCCGCTCATCTCTCTCTCTCTCGCCATGACCGGCGACCGAAGATGGAGAAGTAGGGAGCTGCTTCAGTCGTGGAGAAGAAACGAAGAAGAAATGAAGAGAAATGGGAGTGGTGTCGTGTAGGAGAAGGAGCTCAGCAGACCTGTATATACATATACACATATATGCCCTAATTGCAAAAGCAACCCTCTAAATGTCCATAATTGCGAAACTGACCCTTCAAGTATCCGTAATTGCGAAATGACCCCAAAACTATATATATATATAATTAAATATATATATATATACAATAAATCCCGAAAAATACCGGGAACCCCAAAACGTAATCTCGCAAACCCGAAATAATAACGGGACGCCCAATAAAATATACTGGGGTAGAAACCCAAACGTCGGAACACTAACGCCCGACCAATTACGATGTGTCGTCATCCAATCGAAACACTAATCATTAAACGTTGAACGATATCGCGTAGTCGAGAATAAGAATTCACGTAATGTCGTCCAGTCGACTTTAAAACTAAACGCGAAAAATTTACAGGTATCAAAATACCAAAGATAACATGAACGTCATGAACAAGTGACGTCATAACCGAAATTAAATCGAGAATAATTTCAGTAAAAAGGATAATAACACGGGGTGTTACACCTCCTCTGTAGGGTACCCGCAAGCCAATGGACAGGCGGAAAGGACCAATCGTTCCATCTTCAACACGCTAGCGAAGAAACTCGAGAAGGCCAAAGGAGCATGGTTGGATAAGTTGCCGGAGGTACTATGGTCGTATAGAACCACTCCCCGACAACCGACCGGTGAGACACCTTTCGCCATGGCATATGGGGCAGAAGCTGTAATCCCGACGGAGTATGCCGTCCCGACGCTGAGATCACTGGCCTGGGAAGAGAAAACAAATAATCAACGCTTGTGTCACGATCTCGATCTACTGGAAGAAAAAAGAGAAATCGCCGGGATAAGGCTGGCAGCTTACCAACAACGGGTCAGGAATCACTTCAATAAAAGAGTAAAGAGGAGGGGATTCCAAGTTGGCGACATGGTCGTCAGACGAAAAATTGGACACGTGGGCAAACTCCAAGAGCCATGGGAGGGACCCTACACCGTCACTGAGGTAGTTGGGCGCGGGGCTTATCGACTACTCAGGAACTTTGATAATCGAAGGGAGCCTAACACACAGAATGCATCCCGACTCAAGAGGTATTATCCCTAAGGATACTCTATTTCAATTACTGTAAAGAAAGGCCACTAGAGCCCGAAAGATTACAATAGAAATTCAATTTCTTCCTGATCATATCTAAGCGTACCTAAACCGTCTCCATGATTATATAAATTTAAAAACCTAAGTGTTGAATCTCTCCATGGGCCCAAAGCGCCCGAGAGATCTTCACAGACCCACCAGTGATCGGGTTTTATCTGAAAACCTAAGTGTTGAATCTCTCCATGGGCCCAAAGCGCCCGAGAGATCTTCACAGACCCACTAGTGGTCGGGTTTTATCTGAAAACCTAAGTGTTGAATCTCTCCATGGGCCCAAAGCGCCCGAGAGATCTTCACAGACCCACCAGTGGTCGGGTTTTACAAAAATCAGTTTCAAACCTAAGGGTTGAATCTCTCAATGGGCCCAAAGCGCCCGAGAGATCTTCACAGACCCACCAGTGGTCGGGTTTTATCTGAAAACCTAAGTGTTCAATCCCCTCAATAGGCACAAAGCGCCCGAGGGATCTCCACAGACTTACCAGCGGACCCAAAATGCCCGACTATTATTGTCTGATGGCATCAGTAGTCCTACCAAGTTACAATTCAAAATCCCAATTTTTATTAATATTAATGAAGCATTGGATCATACATATTCCCAGCAAAATTTGAATAGGTGAATTCACTTATATTAAAAGGGCCCCAGTGACCAAGGCTGATACAGTAAAGCTTTGATAAAGTTGTTGCAAAATAAAAAGCAAAGGTCTAAGGGAAGAGCCCTACTCTTCCACCGGAGGGTCCTCATTGCCACCTGAGGCTTGGTTCTCGAGGGATTGTCCTTGAGGCTCATCCAAGCCACAATGACAAGGCGGAGCGGGCAAGGGACTCTGAAGGAACTCACCAAATGCCAGGTCCTCAGGTTCCGCCTCAGGATCATTATACGGAGGCCCCACTCCTATGCTGAGATCAAGATCTTCTATGGTCGGGATGTATCTGTCACCCTCAGGCTTTTGAAGCTCAGTTATGCATTCCCGCCAGCCCTGCTCGTAACGGTACTTGCTTGTCAGCACAAAATGAGAGATCATCTGGTTACCTCCCTTGTGACACATCTCTACCCGAAATCTCTCTACGCCTAGCGCATTCTCAACCTCGACCTTCTCCTCAAGCAACTGCAGCCCCGAAGTCTTTAACTTCTCAATTTCTTCGGTCAGGGCCTGCACTTGAAGAGTTAGGGCTTCCCGAGCCTGGACTTCTCGATTAGCCATTTGTTCAGCCTCCCGAGCCTTACCCTCAAGGTCGGAAATCGTTGCATTGGCGGCTGCAAGTTCTAAGGTCGCCGCCTTGGCAGATGCGAGCCCTTCCTCTGCTGCGACGGCCCGGTATGTCAAGGACTGAATCTTCTCATTGGCCTTCTTAAACTGTTCCAGAGCCTTGACGCACCCGGCTTTGTGGACCTGAACATCCCGATTCAGGGCGTTAATGACCCGGGCATCATCCTCAAGCTTGCAATTATACGCTTGTGTAGCATGAAGCATCTGAAAGCAAGAATGTTAGCACAAAAGATCAGGGGTGAAATAGAAGCCAAATACACGAGTGTAGAGAAATTATTACCTTCATTGCAAGCTCGGGCCCGTCCAGAGCCAGGCTCATCCTATCGTACCGCCCCATGGCCAACCTATCAGCCGGGGTCCATACCCCCAGGGCCATCTCTCGCAGAGCTTCAGGGTTATCGATCGTCTGGTCCGCCACTGCCAGATATGGATGGCCTTTTCAAGTATCCAGCTTGAATCGGGGGCCATGGGGAACGTGTCTCCCACTCTCAGCAGCTTTCTCGATCTCTCTATTATCCTGTTTCCTGACATTTTTAGAAATGGCAGTACGCAGCTTGGAAGGTCGGGATCGATCCTGGTCCTCGTCATCAGAGCCTAAGTCCCGGGCATCCGATACTGAGGAAGGAACACCCAGTGCAACGCTTCGGCTAGAGCTGGGTCTGACTGAATGATCTGTCCGAGGAGGATCTGCCCGAGGAGGACTCAGACTCACACCTCCCAAGCTCGGAACCTGGGCACGACCATCCCCGACCTCGGCCGCATCCGATGCACCAATTTGCGGACCATTAGTAGGCGGAGGTGGGGGTGTGACGGGATGACGCTCTGCCGGAATAGGAGGGGGGGGGGGCGTGCCAACAGGCCCTCCGGTGGATCCTGCCGGTTGACTGCTTGCTGGATTCTCACCGACTGGCGGGACATCGGGATTTTCGGAGACTGGAGGGATATCAACCCCACAGATGAAGGATGTAGAGCCAGTATCAACCCTTCTGGCCCTCTTGATCGAAAGTTGGGGCAGGCTAACCGCCTTCCTTTTCCGTTGATCCCCAGACATTTTTCTCTTGAGCTTCTTAGTTCCTGATGACTTGGACTTCAATCTCCTTGACCCTGACGTAGTCGCAGCAGAACCCGAGGCGATCCTTGATGCTGATTCTCCCGATGCAAACTCCTGCAATACAAATCCAGTCAGGCAATTCTGGCTATCCATTAAATCCTGACTCCACACTTTAGCACGCAACAATTCAAATCGAGCCCTTATATACCCGACACCCCTTTTCTCCCGAGGAGCCTTCAGGAAATCCATCACTTGCGTACCCAACTTATCGTTGCACATTTCGCAGTGGCAAGAGGCTTGGGTATGAAAACTCTTAAACTCAGGAAGTCGGGTTGGCTGGAAAACATGGTTGACAGGGATGTTCATAGCATCGGGATGCCTCCATTGACCACTCACTATTATCATCCTCCCTTTCCATCCCTTGTTGGATGTCGGGACGTTGTCACACAATTTCCTCTTGACATACGAAGTCAGGTTATACCGACCCCTGTTATCCTTTTGTTCTTGAAGTTTATAAGAGAAAAGAAGCTCGGCCAAACCTAAGTCTAGGTTCAATTCCTTATTAATGAACAAGATCATGGCTAGGATCCTATAAAAATTGGGACCGACTTGAAGGGGGGCCAAACCCAAAGTGGCCAATGTCAGGAGGAAGAAAGGATGAATGGGAAACTTTAGTATGGCCAGGTGGAATGAGGAAAACAATATCTCCCCGTCCTTCAGACCTTCCCCGATCCTAAAATCCTTGTCCCGAGGGTAATGCCTAACCTCAACCCCTTCAGGGATCCGGAGACTCCTAAGTTGAGCGTCTTTCCTATATTTGGCTGGGAGAGGGTCAGTACAGAAGTTCTCCTCCTCCTCAGCATCCTGACCCGTCTCGACATCATCCTCTACAGCCCGATCCCCCGCTTCCTGATTGACTTCCGGGGGACTAGACCTAGTAACCCGAGTAATCTCTACGGAGGGGGTGCTCACCGAGATTTCCAGATCAGTAACGGTCAGGTCAGTGTCTGCCACTTTCAAGTCGCTAACCGACCTGGTATCATCACTCCCGGACATACTTGACGAAAGGTAGAAAATTGAAAAGAACAACTTACAAAAGGTGAAGATTATGGCTGTCTCCCCTTGTACTCTTCTCCGGCTAAACGATTCACAGAAACCGGCAACTGTACCAATGATCAGGGATGTGTGCGCCCGGTCAAACTCTTCGCAGCAAGGATCAAAACACTCCGCACAGTGCAAAACTCAACCAAGATCGTTAAAATTCACAGGAATTGATGAGGCAATCTGGGGATTTTATAGGTTCGAAAGTGGGTTTGTGTTTGCTAATAATGCTTAAAGTATTGCAGAAGGGAGAGCAAGAGAGCAAATTCAAAAGTGATGCAAGTGTGGCATATGCGGATTATATAGATAGGTGTGACTTTTCGTCTACCCGGGTCAGGGTATCGGATCGACATGACCCGGCCCATCTCACGCAAATCTATGCCGTCCTAGCCATAAATTCAAAATCGTAATGATGACGACAGCTGTAGCATTTAATGCGTCTCGCGTCATCCGGCATGCTTCTCCTCATCTTCCGCCACGCGTCCCGCGCACCAACTCCGAGGACTTTTCGATGGGCCTTAAGATTCTTCCACCTAATGGGCCCATTGAATGCAGGCCCATGAGATGAAAGAGGGCCTGTGTATATGTGAGTTTTCCTGACCCATGGAAAAGTCCATCCTGACCTGATCAAGTCAAGAAAGACCCGAGATTATGACCCGACCATTGTGCCCGCATCATAACCCGATCGATACATCACCCCCATGGTACGGGAAGTATCACGACCCGACCATCATATCCATTGTTGCCCCGACCCGAAGAGCATTTTTGGAAGGAACTCGGAGGTTCTAGAAGATACTTGTAGCTCAAGGCAATGGCATGATATAGGATCTGCATAGCTGACGTGTAAAGTAAGATATCATGTAAAGTTGAAAATGTTGCCCTAATGGGCCAAAGGCCCATTGGGAAAATGTATATAATTCAATGAAAAATAATGAGAAATGCATCTTTTGTGTTGTGCAAATTTTGTATCTACAAACTCACTTTCAATTTAAATCTCAATTTCAATCCAATTAAACTCTAATTCTTTCCATTTATCAAAAACCCGCTTTCTCTCACCCATTTACTCCAAAGTTTTAATTCATTTCAATTATCACAAACCCAATTTCAATTTAAATTCTAATTTCATGTCAATTTCAATTTATAATTATATATATATATAAATTTATGTATATATCATTGTATATATATATATATATATATATATATAATTATATATGCACTCATTTACATGGGTTTGTTATATAATTTTATATATAATTATAAATTAAAATTGGGTTGAAATTGGAATTTAAATTGAAAGTGAGTTTGTGATAAATGAAATGAATTAGAGTTGAATTGGATTAAAATTGGAATTTAAATTGAAAGTGAGTTTGTGATAAATGGGGAGAATTAGAGTTTTGAAATAAATGAGTGAGAGAAAGTAGGTTAGTGATAAATGAAATGAATTAGAGTTTAATTGGAATAAATGGAAGGAATTAGAGTTTAATTGAAATAAATAAAAGGGTATTTTCGTAATCTTATAGAGAGCGGAGGGGGGTATTTGATTAAATTTAAAACTATAAGGGATTTTTGGAACCATAAGGAATTTTTTGAACAATTTAAAAAAATTCTTGATATTGTTTACCACATATTCTAAATACAAGATATAATTAATGAGCTGTAATCTATTTGCAATGATGTTTGTCGCACAATTATGGACCCTCAACTATAGATGATTTAGAGAGAAATCCATATATATTTATATACATGTTGCAACTTAAAAATTATAGTTCCTTTTCCTTTTTTCTATTATTTTTTTTTCTCTTAAAAAAGTGAGTGATATAAAAAATTATTATATCGTGCAATATTATATTAGTGGTTCAAATCAACCCAAAACTTATTTTCAACATCTAATAATCTCAGATACCCAATTCCATTATTTGCAGAGAGAAAATTTTATATCTATACATACCATGACTTTGGAGGTGATTAATTGTTATTTATTTTATAATAATTATTTTCTTCACTTCTGTTACATATATCCAACGACCTACATATTTGTATATATGTTGCAACTAATAAATGAGCTTTTTTCTTCTTTTTTTTTCCCTCTTGTTTTTTGTATCTTAAAAAAAGTGAGTGATAAAGAAATCATTATATAGTTCACTACTATATTAGCGGTTTAATTCAACCCAAAACTCATTTTCAACATCTAGTAATTTCTTATACGTACCCAACTCCATTGTTATCACAAACAGTGACTAATCAACACGTCCATGGCCATAAAGGTCGTAATCAGAAAACCAACATGAAAAGACATGCAGGCCCATGGGCACAATGGATCAACATGCTTGTGGCCAATTATTGCTCTCATTTTTCTCTTTAAAATATAGGTTATATTATCAAAAAAATACCCTGATTTAAAAAATGTTCATAAAATTTCCTGTAGTTTGAAAAATACCCCTGGTTTCTATATTGTTCAAAAGAATATTTGTGGTTTCAAAAATTCTTTATAATTTTAAATTTAATCAAATACCCCCTCTGCCCTTTATGAGATTACGAAGATACTTTTTTATTTATTTTAATTAAATTCTAATTTCTTCCATTTATCACAAACCCACTTTCTCTCACATATTTACTCAAAAACTCTTTTTTTTTTATTTATCACAAACTCACTTTCAATATTAATCCTAATTTTAACTCAATTCAACTCTAATTTCTTTCATATATCACAAACTCACTTTCAATTTAAATCTCAATTTCAATCCAATTAAACTTTAATTTCTTCCATTTATCACAAATCCGTTTTCTCTCACCCATTTACTCCAAAGTTTTAATTCATTTTAATTATCACAAACCCAATTTCAATTTAAATTCTAATTTCATGTCAATTTCAATTTATAATTATATATATATATAAATTTATGTATATATCATTGTATATATATATATATATATTTATGTACGTATATATAATTATATATGCACTCATTTACATGGGTTTGTGATATAATTTTATATATAATTATAAATTGAAATTGGGTTGAAATTGAAATTTAAATTGAAAGTGGGTTTGTGATAAATGAAATGAATTAGAGTTGAATTGGATTAAAATTGGAATTTAAATTGAAAATGAGTTTGTGATAAATGAGGAGAATTAGAGTTTTGAAGTAAATGAATGAGAGAAAGTGGGTTAGTGATAAATGAAATGAATTAGAGTTTAATTGGAATAAATGAAAGGAATTAGAGTTTAGTTAGAATAAATAGAAGGGTATTTTCGTAATCTTATAGAGAGCAGAGGGGGTATTTGATTAAATTTGAAATTATAAGGAATTTTTGGAATCATAAGAAATTTTTTGAACAATTTAAAAATTATAGGGGAGTTTATAAAATCATGAGGAATTTTTTGAATATTTTTGCAAATTATAAGAGAGTGTTATGATAACAACCTAAAATATAAACCACTTGATCTTCAAAAGTCACTAGTGTCCTTGAAGCTTCATTTCCTTTGTCCCTTAGCGTGTGTGGCCAACTAAACACAGTGGGTCCCATTACCCTAATTCGTGTCCAAACAGATAAGCACGTTTGACCCGCCGCCCAAACACTTTCAATACCACAAAGCCCCTGGTTTAATGTCCTCTTTACTTAAACCAACAAATCCATGACGTGTGTGCTTATCCAAACACAACTATATATATTTTCTTGTGCGTGTATGTGTGTGTGTCAACGACCATTCTCATCAAAACATTATATAATAAAACCTACCATAGTTATCCTTCTATTGTTTATCATGGTTCTCTTACTTGAAAAACTAGTTCATGCTCTCAAGCCCTCCTCCAAAATGGACCACCACCACCACCACCAAAACCACAATTCCCAACCTTTAATGGCCTCTTTGCAAGCCTTTCAATCCCATGTCTCAAACGACTTGAACCAACTCTCATCAAACTCACAACCCAATTCACCTTTCTTGTCCTTGACACATATCCACCAATGTTTGGACCTCATTTCCATTGTCAACAAGGGCTTTGCAAAGCTAGTGATGGCCATAGACTACCCAATGGCCCAATGGGATGAGCCTTTCATTGATGAGTATCTAAACCACAGCTTGGACTTGCTTGAGCTTCTAAACTCAATTAGTTCCTCCATTTCACAGCTCTCCCATTCTAGGCTTTTGCTCTCCCATGCACTAACCCTTGTTGAGAACTCACCTTCTTTGGCTATTGAGCATCTAAAGCCAATCATGCCAAAGAGTACTTGTAGCAAAGGTTTCAAAGAAGAAAGCAAAAGAGAGAGCAGAGAACAAAAAAGGTCTAGTGATACTGAAAAGGTATGGGTTGTTCAGCAAGCTTTGTTGGTGATGAAGAATGCATGTCTAGAGATGAAAAATTATGCGAATTCGAGTTTTGGCGCCAAGTGGGTGGTGGAGGAGGAGAAGGGTGTTTGGAAGGAGGCGAAGGAGGTGAATGATGCAGTGGCTTGCCTAGTTTCAGCTATGGGGAGGAAGGAAGGTGTCGACGGAGAATCGAGAGAATTGAAGAGAAGATTGGAGGTTTTTGAGAAGCTCTTGAATGGTGTAGGGAAGTGCTCGGATCATCTTTTCTCAGAGGTGTTGGCTGCAAGGAATGAATTGCTTGATTGCCTTAGACAAAAGATGTAGTTGATACAAGAATTGGAGATATTGTGTATTAATTTGTGTATAGGTTTGTATTGATTCTGATTTAATTGAGTCAATATTTCTGTATTTAATTAGGACATTTGACAAAATTTGTAATTTGTGTAAAGAAAGAAAAAAAATATATAAAACCAAGTGAACATGTTTATTCGTTGATTCATTTACACAGTAGATTGCAGTTTTTTATATATATGACCTTAAGAATAGAAAGAAAATGAAGGAAAGCTTTTATATATATATATATATTACTTTTAAGTTGGAATTTGCCACCATTACAAAATGAGGAGGAAGTTCTGAAATATACGCCCCCTAAAATAAAAACATGTGTGTATTGGCACATATAAGTTTTGAAAGCGTTGCAACTACTTTTCGGCTTGTTTTGACCGTTAAATGATCATTATATGCCATTCACATTATTTTTATAAACTCTTAAATACTTTATTTATCCTTTTAAAAATCTATTATATCCCTTACAATGAAATACCCAAATAATTAATATCAGTTAAGAAGTCAATTTCTAGCATATTTTTCTCGGAAAAATGAGAAGGAAAATCTTTCTAGCATATTTTTCTTGTAAACTTGAAGATTGTGAATGAAAAACACCAAATTTTCTCCTTTTTCCCCCAGCATCCGCCATTTTGAATTGAAAATTCGAAATACCCATATGGTTAATTTAGATTAGGAAGTCAATTGCTATAAGCTTGCTTAGGAAGTCAATTTCTAGTAGCTTATAGGATTAAGTACGAAAGAATATCCTCTTCAGTTTTTATTTTTTTAAGAACATACTCATAACCTAAAGGCATATATCTCATTTAACATGTCAGTCACCGGTAAATACAAAATGGGATCAATTCGCTCACAATATAAATATTTAGGGTGAAGTCAAACCATTGGAGGGTTATACACACTATATGCATACCATAGGTGTTACAAACTCGTGACCCTAGTTAAAATGTTTGTTTGGTAAAGACCATGTAGTCAAATACTTTCTCCTTTTTCATATCACAAAAAGGAACTTGTAAAGCCCTAATGTAGCTCATGAGCCCAATACAGAACAACTAATAATGACAAGAGTTTTACAGTGTGGTTCAAACATTCCAAACTCAAGAGAAAACGAACCGGATAAACCAGTTTCGATAAGTAACCAATACTGCAAAATCTCAATGATTGTAAGCCTCTTCGGCCTCTTTTGGAAGATCATAAGCAAATTCCAACAGTGGCTCAGAAACCGAGCGTGCCACTAAACTTATATCAGAATGTGTGGTTAAACTATTCTAAAAATTGGTTCAAATACAACATGAAATTTGTTTATTAATTTTGGTGATGAACCAGTTTCTACACTGCAACACAAACTGTATGGGGAGTTTATTTCGGCTAGTACTTTGCGTTATTCTACGGATTATTTATTTGTTCTGTCATGTTCAAACCCTAAACCTAACCTACCATGAAGAGCATGAATGAGTCTTCTTCAAGCACTCATACTTCGAGGATTTCTACCGACTAGTTGGGTTGTAAGAGCTATGATGATACAACTAACATTAGCGAATTTTCATGCTCAAGCGACAGAAACTAACGTCAGGTCTGTTTCCTCCATCTTTCTACAGACATATATAAAGTGAGAATCTGGATCTTCTATTACGAAGCCTGCAGGAAGTAAGCCATTTTCGGTGATAGGAACAGGTTCCAGGTATGATTTTACAGATGATGTAGAACCTGCTGGACTTTGATATCCTGGTCTAGCTGCAATAAGAAGTAATATAACAATCAAAAACATCAATGTTAGAGTAATTAATCTCAAACATAGAGCACAGAAAATGGTTAGGCAAGAGACATCATTAAGTGCGTACACTGACGAGCAAGACAAAGTTATAGCATTGCAAACTCTATATTAAAGCAACGATATGACAGAAGTGACCAAAAAATACGTTCTGCGATACGCTATACATGTACAACAAAACTCTGCTCAATTGATACAAAATGAAATAAATACTGTTATCAACTTAGCACAAAAACAAGCATTATTTCCAGCATGCCAATAGGTAGACTCATTTAAGATCATGCAGCAAAATTAGCTAGTACAATCATTACACGACTACAAGAAAGTGTTTCACGCATGAGTCCAGAAACTCAAAATAGAAGTGAAATCGACAGAATTCTGTTTTTTTGTTTTTACCCGGTGAACAAAATCAACATTCTCAGGTTAAGCTTCCACAGATATCTGGAATTCCTCCCAGGAGTGTAATGTCATTTAGGTTGTTCATGTACTCGTCGACGAGTGGATCTTGGTCCACGTTTGGAGAGACTTTTTCACATTGAAAGCTAATGAATTAATTTTCTTCTGCTTTTATGTTTTAAAGCTTTTTAATACATGCAACCTAGACGAGTTTCAGGAAAGAGAAAAGTCGAACAAAATAAATTATGAACAATTAGTTACAACTTAAAGTGAGATCCATTTGCAATGATGTTTAACTTAGTATTTTTAGCCACAGAATAGCCTCATTTGCTGATTCAATTCGAGTTAATTAGCTGCTTTACTCGTTTTTGTTCTTTATTTACTTTCTCTGGAGGGCAAGTCATCATTTTGAAATGAAATTCAAAGGGAAAATTCTAAACCCTCAACACATATGCCAAAGCGACTCTCAATAGCAACTTCTGAAGTCTTAATCTTCTTCATTTTCTCTTTTCGTAGCTTACAAGCTTTGAAACCTCACAATCAAATATGTTTCAACCTTTTTATATCCTCAAAAATCTTCAGAAACCGAACCTCTTTTCTTCCACAAACAAGCGACAAAAACACCTTCCACAAACAAGCGACAAAAACACCTAAGATGTTGGGTTGTGTGGTCAACCCTTGGGTCTAGGGCTTGAGAATTGATAAAGAGAGAAGAAGAAGAAGAAGAAGAAGAAGAAGAAGAAAAAAACACCCTAGTACTAATAACTATTCAAGCGCATTATCTTTCCTTTGTGACAGTAATCCAAAAGTCGCACCTTTTTCACCATTACAGTCCCTCAAACTCCATTTATTAATCAACTTGTGGCAACACATTAACTAACAATTATAAGTCTGGAAAGGCCATTGTAACGTTGGTCTTCACAAGTCTTCTATTAAAGCTTGTAAGATAATCTTTTTCACACTTGACCTAAATCTGTTTTGTATTTCTGTGAACGATTCTCGGTTCTACTAAAATCATATGGCTATGGAGTGGCTCCGAGAGCCAAAGCAAAATGATGAAACTGGTGTTAATGTAGCTTGTTTTTTTATGGGAATAAGACTAACAAACTTGTTATCAAATGATTATTGTCAATCTTCAAAACTTGACTCTCAGTATCAAAATATATAGAATAACTGTCCCCGTCATAATCTCTGACGAAACACTGTCCCCATCATATTCTGTAACTAGAAGAATGACATCAGAAATGAAAATCGGAATGTCCATGATGCCGAAACTATGGTAAACTTACTGTAACTAGAACTTTGAAGTCCTAGTCTACACCATTAATGAGCAATTAAGATTTCCATCCTCAACCACAAAAGGCACCAAGGCCAATAGCAATTCTAGTCCCATTTGTAAATAAAAACCCTTGCTTTGGACTTTATTTCCTATGGCATTTACAGTGATTGTATATGGTGATGTAAATTAAACGGACAGCTGACCTTTGTCTTTGGTTATAGTAGATACATGTTGAAACAACAGAAAAGTATCCAGAGGTAAATCAAAAGAATTATACTAAGGAGCAAAAAGAGCCATTTCAAACCCAGCTAATAAGAAGCTTGAACCTGAAAGTAAAGACACTGATGCCAAATAGGTGTTGTAGCAAAACAAGTCTAAATAAATTAGCAGCTACCAAAGGAGTGGTTGAGCCTTTTAACAACTTGCTCATCCTAGCAATGCATGAGAAACTATGTTATATGGACTCTTCTAAAATAGTTGAAGTACCTGTGTCCAACACTTATTAGTCGGGCATGGGTATGGATACGTGTCCGACACTTTTGGTAGATCATTTATTTAAATTCAGATCCAAGTGATGCTGTGTTGCTATCTTATTACTTCAAATGAGTGAAATATTTAGTTTGAACACTATATTTGATCAAAACAGTGTTGTACACTTTTAAAAAAAAAACACTAAATAAAATGAATATCTAGCCGTGTCCACGGGTCCTTCTATTAGATATTGTACACGTCCGACACACGGATTCATACCCCTGCCCGACACTCGTACCCGAGTCCATGTAACATAGATGAGAGATACCTCAAGAACCTGGGGCTCCATCCAGTAAGTTAGCTTGCATAGAAATTTAGAAGTTGATGAGCTTCTTTGATTGAGAGCAAAACTTAGCGTAGGTAACATTGCCCTACTGTGACCTGTATGTCACCGGTTCAAACAAGGAAACAACCTCTTGGTATGTGGAGGTAAATATGCTTACATCTCACCCTCCTCAGACCCCGAAATGGTGGAGCCTCAAGCACTAGGTTTGCATTTTTTATGAGCTTCTTCAACAATTATGAGGAGTAAGGCTCTAAAATAGGAAAGGTAGAACAACTAACTATTGTGAATACTAACTATTATGAACATTTGAGGTCAAACAGACCAGCATATAAAGACTTGAGTCAAACAAGACCAGCATAGAAAGACTTGGTAGCATGGCTCTAAAATAAACACCAATGGATAACCATTATATCCCATTTTCAATAGCGCAACTTGGGGGCATGCAATGAGAGGGCCATAGTCTCTACAAGAAGTTCAAGCAAATGAGAAGTCCAATAAAAATAGGACTTCTATAGACAACAAATGAATGTGAAGCATGCGAATTGAGGCCGTCCTATGGTTATTACCTCGGTATCTCAAGCAATGTGCTTCTTCAGATTGCCCAGACAAATTACTAGAAGCCACCATTACACTTTGATTCCCTTCACTTTCGACCATTGTATCGCATTGGAGAGAATTAGGGGGATACGAGACTACTTAGAAGAATGAGAAGCCCTAGCTAAGTCTCCAGCTCAAACAAGCAAGAAGTTCGCGATTATTCAACCACAAAGTGTGGAGGCAAAAATCCCACTAAAACAATTAACACTTGTACATGGCATCGACCAACTAGAGCACAACAGCTGTCATGCACATACACCAACTTGAATAAGACACAGGAAGCACTGAAAGGGCCAACAAAGCTGACCAGCCACTAATCTCCTTCAACGGCGGATGCCAACCCCACTGATTCAGTTATTGCCATCTCAAAGATAACTATCGCCCAATCAACTCCACTCTCCGAGGCATTAACTCTAATTGCTGAAAATCAGGGATTGAGAGAAGAAACCTATACAATGCAATAGATAAAAAAACCAAGGGAAATCCTGGAGAGGATGATGCATGGCCACCATAGTGGTCGAAGTGGTGGAAGGAGGTCCCAGTGGTGAGAGTAGTGGTGATTGGAGATTGTGGAAGGTGGAGAGGAAAACAGAATGTGGAGGGGAAGAAGAAAGAGGGTGAAGGGGGGTTATATGAAAGTTGGTGTTGGTCTTGGTGTTAAGAGGGTGGTGGCAGCATTAAGAAGTGATGACCGTGGTCGGGGTGATGGTGTTTCAGAGGCTTAGAGAGAGAGAGAGAGAGAGACTTAGATTTTTCTGTATTATTATTTGAAATAACTAAAAACGCTTGACAAATAATTAATATATGAGCCCAGCCAAGATAAAAGTAGATCAATGTTGGTCTTCCTAAGGTCGATTTAACTGTTTCCTAGAGAGGTGATCGAGGATGTGAATTTTATGCCATGTTCACAATTTTGTATGCCGTACCTTAAATCGATATGCTATAACACACCTTTTGAGTATGAAAATGCCAATACGCGACTTATACACCTAACAAGATGTTGATTTTTGAGAGAGAGACAGAGATAGCCCAAAATTATCATTTGGCTCATCGCATGGCTGCCAATTAGTTCTTGTTATCTAAAATTTATGAGTGAATCAATAATAAAAGACAACTCTATGGATGTAAACAGTCCACAATCAAAAACAAATTCCGAAAGAACTGGGTGATGGAAGTAGGTAGTACACTATACATCAAATGTTAGTATCCAACCACATCAGAAAGAAATTTAAGCCGATGACGTATTATGTAAAACTCTAGTGCTTACCAAAACATAATTAACTTGTTAAGGTCTAACATTAGGAAGAAAGAGAAAGATGACTGCATATGTAAAATCTGAAAAATAAAAAATCTATATAAAAGGAAATCTTTTTTCCTGATGGGTAACCAAATAAGAAACTTACGTATAATGTACAGTTCAATTTTCCAATTGTATACAGGTTGGTCTATATGAGGAATCCTCACTTTTGGATCACCGTAAGTTACCTGTAAATGGCAAGAGGGTAACAGATTATCGATCAAGGCTTCAAACTTAAATAGAGAAATTCACAATAATAAAGCTTCAAAAGGGATGGTTACCAGCATGTAGACCCCTCCAGGTTTTAGAAGCCTGCAGAACATAAAGCAATTGTTTCAATGATAGATTATATAATACAGAGGTAAATAATATTCATGTAACCACACACGGACAATTTTTATCTTTGACAAAAATCACAATCTAGAAAGGCTTTAAAGGCTCATGAAGCCTACAACCTGCTCACTTCTCCCAGCATTTGAGCAGCGCTAATTGGAGCATCCGTACCACACTTCAAAAAATCACAAGCATACATAAAAAATTAGATTGTGCCAGACAAAAATGAGGAGATACCAAGAGTGTTAATCAGAATCACAACTTACCATCAATGAATCAAGAGTTCCTAAATGAGGATCAGCAGATCATGCAAAGCAAAATTGGTGGCAAACAAATTAAAATCAGTTATAACACACTGATCTATTAATTGAAAAAATAATTAAAGAATTTCTCTTTTCTGAGAAAGCATGTAGTGGACGGAGAGATACCTTTATCAATGACACTGTGAAATGATTCGTCTGGGAAGAAGCTCATATCCCTAACATCCATTTGCATGTCTACTCGATTTCGTAAGGAAAATATACAAACTAAATGTGATACTTCTTCATAAGAACAATTTAAGAACTTCGGAATAGAATAAATTTAGAAGAGCTTCAGATAGGATACATTTCAGCTGAGGGATATGTTCATACTTCCTCCTCATCATGTCTATAGCCACTGAAGAAATGTCAATGTTCGTTATATCTTCGTACCCATCCTTAACCATGTCCTCAGACATCACTACAAAAGAGAATGTTTATAGTAAAATGAACAGCAAAGTAACTTATCCGGGAAACAAAAACAAAAAACAAACACAAAAAAAGGACAATCACAAAATAAAATTTGAACAGCAGCGTGGAAATGCTGGTGCTACACAGATCTTTTCCTAAAAGTGAGGGAGAAAATCGAAGTCAAAATTGTCTCTTGAGAGGGCAAGGGTAAAGTCATCTTTAGGGGCAATATGTGATCGTCTTTCTGATCTTTTTTAAGTGGACCACTAAAAGACACCACACCCAAACTTGAGAAACAAACCAAATTTACTTCAGAAGTTATCATTTTGTCATGATTTGATGGTGTCTTACATACCCTAATAGGTTAAAGAGATCCTGGAAACGCTGCACTACCATAGTAAGTTTAGAGTCATTGTATGATATGTATTATGTGTTGGTGAATTTGTTTCATAAAACCATATGTAACTGAATTTTTTATTTTCTTTTTAGTCATGTCCGATCTCGAGTATCAACTCGGAAAAACAAAGGATGTTGCATTCGATGACGCTCAGTAGAAACACACACATCAATGGTAAAATGTGAGCACGAAAACATTACATATCTTTCATATTTATAGAATATTTTGTACATCAAAACTAGAGTATGTATGCTTACTTATATTGCGACATTAGTTTTTTAGATGTTAGTTAGTATCAAGTAAGAGATACCGCACATAGTTAAACTCGCTAAACAAAGGAACGATCCAACCGAGATTAGGTAGGATTCTCCCTGCTGCTAGACAAAGTAAAAGTTTTTAGCTTTAAAGGGAGATCGTGCAAAATACATCCCATCAATTAAATCAGGAAACTGCACCATAGCTACATGCTCATTCTCTTGTGGATCTTTTCAAAGGAAATCGCACCACATTAAAAACAATTAAGAGATATTGTACATAGTGTTTTGAGTTAGTTAACTCACTGTATGAGGCCAAAATCTATGGCCCACGAATTCCAAGATAAATCCGACCCAATCCAATTCAGGCCCGGAAACACCACTTCGCTCAAACCAGCAATACACCAGAGAAAGAACTTTGGCCACATGAGCAAACCCAAGGGCCTTCGGGCAAACAAATCGAAGGTAGCCTTCAAGAGCAGACACCCAATCAGGGCAAGCGACCGAAGAGCCCCAAGGGCGCAGTTCAACTCAGTCTAACACATCCCAAAGGAGGTCTCCAGTTGACCGCGCATTCAACCAATACAAACCCGAAGTTCATCAAACATCACCGGGAGTCGATAGAATCCATCGGATAAACCCCTTAGCTCACTCACTACGTAAACTATGGGGTACTCATGTAACTTGTCCCAATAACTAGGAAAGGTATCCTCATTGGGGAATGGGCCAAAAAGCCCACCTCACCTTGTATAAATATGAAAAGATCTGCCCCAAATATGGCAAGTGATATTTGGGGCAGATCTTTTCACTTGCCCCTTTGATTTTTGTAAAGCTTTGCCTTTTTATTTTCTTTTATTATATCTTACCATTCAAAAAAAAAATGGCAAGTGATGTATTAATAAATTTTCTATCCTAATGAAAGAATTTTTCTGCACATACACTCACTTTGTCTGAGTTGTCAATTTATGAGAGATTTAACATCATTACAACTAAAGACATTTCGATTCTCTTTACATTTGCTTCAAAGAGTACCCCAATAACATATAAATTACCAGCACAACCACACCCAACACTTCTCTATTGCCATGATCCTCAGAAGTATATACATACACATGGCATACAAAAAAGGCTTGACATTTCTTTTTCCTTTTCACCTCCTGAATTTTAAGACGAAACAAAGAGAACCCACATTAAAATACTAAAAGATATAGATACTTTCCCTTTCATTTCGACGAAACAAAGATAACCCACATTAGAATACTAAGAGATATTAAAAATAAATAAAACATTTTCCATTTTCCATTTTCCCTTCACTGCTTCAATTTTCATAGAAAACAATACCATGAGATATACTTATTTTTCCTGTCACCTCCAGGAAAGGGACAGCACCCACATTAGAATACTACGAGATATACTTGTTTTCCCTAAGAATAGTACAAGATATTCATTTTCTCTA
The DNA here is from genome assembly GCA_963922005.1 of Cornus suecica. Classification (NCBI taxonomy): domain Eukaryota; kingdom Viridiplantae; phylum Streptophyta; class Magnoliopsida; order Cornales; family Cornaceae; genus Cornus; species Cornus suecica. The sequence continues at coordinate 33,704,502 of OY998242.1, forward strand.
TCACTTGTTCAATTTTCACAGGAAACAAACAGAACCCAGATGAGAATACTAGGAGATATTCATTTTCCCTTTCACAAATTCAATTTTCACAGGAAACAAACAGAACCCAGATGAGAAAACTTGGAAACTCAAACTAATACCGAAGCAAAAACCCTAAACTCGAATGATTGTGAACAATTCAATTCAATTTAAATCAAATCAAATCAATAAATATGAAAAAAAATAAAAAAATGAGGGGTTTCGAGGGAAATTACCAGCATTGCCACAACCGACCATGAGGACGCGGGAAGAGGGAGAGACGTACTTGCGAACAAAGGGTCGAAGGGCAGAGTAGCGCTGGTACCAATCGAAGGAACCAGCCTCCTGGACGTAACGGGCGTCCCAGTAGAGGGCGTCGCCGTAGTTGTAAGTGTTGCATGCCGAGACGTCTCTGGACATTGTCCAAGACTCACTTGTTGATGCTCGCGGGCGGCGGCCTTTTTGGTTTCTGTGTGTGTGTGACCGTGTTGTAGCGTAGTAAATTTTGTTACTGGTTTTGGTTGTGGTTGTGAGCTCGCTGTTTGTAGTTGAGGGCATCACCTTTGTATAGACACGTGTACATCCACTTGTACATATTAGGTGAGAAAAATACACACATTAGGTGAGAAGATATATTTTGAGTTGTAACAAAATATTATCAATAGAATATATGAATTCTAATAGGGGACCCGGTACTCTATATTAGAATTCTATGTCATTTTCCTTCTTTTATTTGTGGCTTGCATGACGCGACCACCATATATTAAGGCGAAAAAACACTCTTGGATCAAAAATTCTAAATTTATTCATATTTTTTAGTTTACCCTTTCTCTTCCCCACATTAAATTACAAGATGTCAATTGATGCAAACACTCTCTCTCTCTCTCTACATTACAAAACAAATGTGCACCCTTTACAAATTTTTATCTAAACTTATATAACCTATAATATATATACGCACACATATATATATAGTCGGCTCACAAACATTTTTCTCTAAATTGACATTTAATTTACACAATAAATGTGTATATCACTATCCATTTTTTCATATGAAAATCTTGAATTCATTATTTGTATCATTTCTCAACAGTCCCACACATATATTGATAGACATCTCAAACACTATGGTACCATAACAAAATACATATAGTGAATTAGAGTTTTTAAATTCAATTTTGGCATAACAACAAGGTCTTTAAATTCATAACAGAATACATATAGTGAATTAGAGTTTGGTAAAATAATCCGTCCTTTGTTGCCGCTACAATCTTGCTCTTTAAATTCATCTCATTAGTCTTGCCCCAAAGAACACCCAACAACATTGTCACAACAAAATCAAAATCAAAATTTTCTGCTAACTAATATATATACACACCCTATTACTAAAAATTAAATGAATTTATCGTATATGCACCTGATGTTAGATGAAAATAACCATCAATCATATAAAGTCGCAAGAAGGAAAAGATTCGCCTAGATAATTGGATGTCATTACATTAAAATTCAAATCAATAGTCTACAATAAGAAAAAAAAAATGGATTGTTAGAATCTTGTGCAAATGACTGAAATTGTGGATATTGATGACCCATCCAAGCATAGTTATTTGGTGTCTCACAATTCTGAAATATATATCAAGTTAATTTATATTTAAATCAAAACTATAAGCTAAATTTATTAATTTACAATACTAACCCCAAATGTATGGTATATGGATGACAATGTATCTCCACTTCCTATATTGCATCCCAGTGAGGTATAAGGAGTCTCAACACTCTAAAATATAAGTTATTAACAAAAAATTAAAGCAATAAATTCAATTAAAGTTCATATTCGTATTTTAAAAAAACTGTGACAATTAATCAATAAAAGTACCTGATGTGGTCGACTTGAAATTTTCTTATTTTTTTGTAGAGTCTTCTCCACCCATGACTTCAATCTTCTTCGTCCTTATTTAGACGCTTCCTTTATCTTGATACCCCTAGGAATTACATCATCCGATAGATTTATTTCATCTCCATCTTCACCGCAAACAATGAAAAAGGATTTTGGGCCACCATTTTGACACTATTCACCAGTTAATTTGAGTTTTCGCATTTTATCGATAACCTCTTTCATCTCATTTGCATTCTTAACTGTCATATTGTATGTTTCATCCAATTCTGTTGCGGCAGTTGACATGGAAGTATATAGGTAACACAAGTTTCTAAACTTCGTCATTACTAGGGGTAAAACCATCACTTAAACCTAAGGGAAGTCATAAATATTACCGAACATCAAAAGAAAGTGAAAGGGATTGAACAACCCATCACACCGACCACTCAAAGGTCACATGTTCACCTAAGGATAAAATGGTCATTTTAAGTAAACATATGTACTTTCAAAGGTTAACCCACCTATTTAGATATAGGTCAAACCATAGAAATAAACATAACCAAATTCAAAGCCCTAATGCGAGAGATATTAATTTTTTAAAATGGCATTGGACAACGCCGACCCAAACAGAAAGTTAAAGTACCCATCTTTCACCAAGGGTAAAATAGTTATTTCAAGTGGACATAAATTATTATATTTTTTTATCAAATATTTGGACATAGTAAAAGTCCTAGAAACAAATAGGACCTCAATCAAAGTCATGAGACGAGATATATGCATTTTTGAAAACAGTATCGGATAACGCCAACAAAAATGAAAAGCTGAAGTACCCCTCTTTCACCAAGGGTAAAACAGTCATTTCGAGTTCAATTAAATGATTTCAAGTTTCAAATACAAATTTTCGTACCTAGCACAAGTCATAGGAACAAACGTAACATAAATCCAAGCTCTGAGGTGAGAGAAATGAATTTCCGAAAATGGTCGAAACAGGGCTAACTTACCATGGTAGTCGATTGCACAAGGTCGAAACTCACCTAAAAAAATGTTGAAATGGTATTTTGAAGGCCCAGTCGACTGCCAAGGTCTGAAAATTTGCAAAAATGACCTAAAACCACTTTAAACTCTTATGAAACATGAGGGATAGCCTCAAAACTATTAGGGAACTTTTGAAATGATAAAAAATATCATTTATTCTCGGTTTAGTTTTATCAAAAACACTTTCTTGAAAATCCGTAAAACTAACCGTCTTGCCCCCGGTCTCCGTTTTGTACACCGCCGACTTTCAAAGGTTAAAATCTTTTATATAATGAATTTAAAACCATTTCAAAACTCAAAGTTGTTGTCGGCATTATGGGGGTAGGCGAAAGCGGTTTTTTCACTTAAAGACCGAATGTACTTAAATACAAGTCTTATGAAAAATCTGTTTTCAGGAAAACAAACCGAAACACCAACGGAAAAATCAAAGCGAATTGATATATGCTCAAATGGAGCAAGTAAATGAAGAAACGAAAGTGAATGGTATCTCAAAAGAAAAAGGTAAGTGGTTATACACAACGACACCAACCCTAATCCAACCACACTTAGATCCACATTCAAACCCATAAACCCTATAATGACTTAACCAAGAATAACCATACATTCGATGACATTCCAATCCTAAAGATCGCTAAAGGGAACCTAGTGGCCGTTGCCACGGAACCAACTAGTTTCAATCACAACCTCTCCCGATTCTTTTAAACCTCAATTTCACATTTGAAACCATATCACTTAGGTTTCTAACAATATCATATGGCTATCACTACACAATCGACTAGATTCACTCATAACCTCGTTTATCATAACCAGAACATCAATATTACGATTAATGCCACGTTGCTATACCAACGCTAACTAGACCACAAAACCATCACCCGCCTTCTCAAGGCTTCAACTCCTAATCAATGCTATGACCCATCACCGACTTTCTCTTAGCACAAGAAAGCCATTAAGCCAACTCATATCACCACACAAGTGACTATAAGCACATATCAACAAGTATAAACATTTATCTCACATTATACTTTAAAACAAAGCATACAAATCATATTTTCACACCCTTCAATTTCCCTTGAACATTTTAATAACAAATGAATTATATATTTCAAAATCCACATTAAACATGTTCCTCAACCACATAGGATAATATCATGATCCATATCTAAACATAAATCACATATTAGCAACTCAAATGCAATGTGACTCAAACACCTCATGATACACACTTTGCCCAACACAAGTTAACGAATGCGCATTCCACTCATTTATAATGAGAAAGAGTACTGCACCAATTCTTCCCAAGTGATTTTGACACGTCTCACTTTCAAAAAGGAAGATGATTGTACGAGGTGACCCGCGACTTTGAGAATGGGGTGACCCACCCTATACCCGATTCTCGGACACATTAGTTCCTTAGGTTGGGAACACCCCCTGGCCAATTGTTGCGATGATTCGACACAAGACTACTCACCCATAGTTACACGACCAAGCATAACCCAACACCAATTGAATTCTCAATACAAAAGGTGAACACCACATGCACTATGTCTCAAAAGACCCATGCACCAACACAAATATCTATCTCATCATATTTATGAACGACATTCCCAAAATGCCAACACGAATGTTTTTCATCATTTAACATGCTTTTAAATTTTATTTAAAGTAATAAGCAACAAGGATGCTTTCTCATGCACCATTCATACTTCAAATCATCAAGTTGTCCATTAATACACAAGGATAACATTTTCATTCATTTAACATGTTTTTATTTCAATTAAAGTATTTAAATCACAAGGATATATTTTAATGCACAATTAATGTTCCAGGTCATCAAATTATCCTTTAATTCACAAGGATAACATTTTCATTCTTTTAAACATGTTCTTAGTTCAATTAAAGCAAGTTTATCACAAATCAAATCTCAACCTAATATCAATTCCTAACTTAGTAAATATCATTCACAAAAGGGAAACTAGATATTTGCTCTAAGTTGAGATACCGAGTTACACCAATCATATAGTATATCCTCAATGGTGTAACCCAAAGGAGCTAGCCTAATCTTATTCTAAGGCTACATCCCTAACACCTACATACACATATGTATAATTACACTTACACATCTACACAACTATACCTACATACATATACACATATATAGGCATACAAACATACTTTAATATGGAAATTCTCAAGACTATCCACCTAACTAGCATGCATCATAGTCCTAGAAATATCATCACCAAGTACTCCATACACAATGGTTAATTCACATAATCATGTTTAAATCCTAATTTCACATTTTCAATGATACACTTAACAATTTCATCTAAGGATAGGAATCCTAGAATCAAATTCTCATACCCACACAATCAGAAGATGAGCTAGTTAAGAAATTTTCCCCTACCTCAAGTAAAGAACATAACAAACCACAAGGCAAAGCCCATGAAACCCTAGCTCTCACCCAACACCGAAATTAAAGGAGCAAATCGGTGGAAAGCTTCACCATAGCCTCCTAACCATGAATCAAACTCCAACACAAGAGGAGAACAATAATTATGAAGTGGTTTAACAAGAACCCCAAAACAAGGGTTTGAAAGGAAAACACACAACGAAGGAAAAACACTTACCAATCCTTGGCTCAAACCAAAGAGAAGAACACCATGAACATCTTCCATGTTGATGGCCACATCAAACTCTCAACTTAGGGTGATCAAATTAATCCATGAGTGGAGAAGAAGCAAGAGGGAGAAAAGAGAGAACAAGAGGAAATGGAGAGGAAAAGATGAAGTCTTACAATATCGAATACTTGTAATATGTAGAGATCCTCCACTTACACCTCTCACTATCCAATGACCAAGCTTCAAGCTAGCAAGTGAAGACTTAATCCAAGGGCGAAAAAGTAGTCTTGCCATTGGAAGACTTAAACCAATACACACCACTCTTGTACACTTGCCAAACAAGGCCTTAACATCCAAGGATTATGATTAAGGCAATGAAAATGAATAAAGGATCCAAGGGTTGACATAAAGTCTTGCAAAGTGGAAGACTAAGAATAATGCATTCTTGCATTTAAGTGTCATCCAAACAAGGCCCCATGATCCAAGGGTTGAGAACAAATATAGGAGATGAGATCTAATGGCCATAAGTGAGACACCACATAAAAGAGGAAATAACTAATTTATTCCAAACTTAATGTTAATTACAAGAGTGTCGTCATGCCTCTTAATTACCCTTCCACCCCTCGTCGTCCTCTCTATTTACCACTATGTCACTCATACCCCAACACTTAACCAAATTTCTACACTTTCCACTAAGTGCTCTAAATATAAAAATACTCATTTACCCTTTGGTCATTTCTTTCCCGAAATCATTTCCGATAATTTTTATTATTCATAAAATGAATATATAACAAGTAATTCACATAAGTGCTACACCGAAACGTTTACAATAAACTAAAGTAACACGTTCAGAAATGCAATAAGATTGTCAAAGCTTCAATGAGAAAATGTTGCCACGAACTCACGTATTCGTCAACAAACAATAAATCCCGAAGCTGGAAACGAAAGTTCACGAAGTCGTCTCGCTAAGTCCAAAACACAAACACAAAAAATTTACACACACCAAGATTACACAAGATGTCGTGAATAAGTGACGTCACAAAACGTTAACACTTGGAAAATAATTCCAGAAAGGAGAAATGAAATGCAAGGCGTTACAATAGAAATGATCCCAATTGAACCTTTAAACACACCACTTAGATGTTTCATTGCATTTTTCATTATATGTCAAATACAAAGATGATGACATGTCTCGAGCATCACAACTAATATCGTTTTTGCCATTACTACATCTTAGTGGTCAGTGAAGATTGTTTTAGGGTTTGTCTTAGACTTTGCCTTGAGAAATGTTCCAACAACCAAATAAAAGATTCAACAGTCTCATCATACATTAAGGCAAATCCAAATATAATGGTCTCTCGATGATGATTAAGTCCAACAAAGACGCCAAATGGTTAATTCGCTTTATTGGATCAGTAAGTTGTATCAAAAAGTCATAACATCACCAAACTAACCAAAATCCATAATCATTTTCGTATCGGCCCAAAATATATTTGTTATTTGATCTTCACTATCTAGTTGAAAATCATAAAAGAAATAATGATTCTCCAATATTTGCTACTGAAAATATACCAACACACTTCCTACCTCACCAAGTGCCAAATCTCGCTGTCATCTAGATCTTAAATAATTTTTTTAATCTAACTTTGTGAAACCAATTGATTTCCTCCCTCCCACTTGTCTTCCAAACATTTCATATGCAGATCTTAGGGGTATCCCAGAATCATTAGCCAATTCTAATTCAATAGTTTGAACAATAGAAATTCTCCTTTGTGAAGGCATCATATGGCTACATTCAGGTATAACAAATGGATGATTGTGTGTTTCTACAAACTTATTTATGTAATATTTTCCACTCTCTCTACTTAATCGAACATTGATTAAAGCATTACAACCGGTCCTTGTCTCAGCCCTAAGGATCTTTGTCATAAAATCTCTCATGTCTTTAACTCGAAACCCCCGTTTGGAACAAACCAACAATCTTGATATATAACCTCTCCTATAGTGCTCTTATTACAATGTTCATTTCTTACACTAAATCCAACTCCAAGCCCATACTCATTGTAAAATTTATAAGCATCTTCTATCATATCAAATATCATTCCATTATGGGGTTCACATTCTATTTCAATAGTGGAGTTATCCATGGATTACACTGCTCAAATATTCACATTCAAAAAATACAATTTACAATAAAAATAAATAAAGATAGTAAAAAAATATACGAATATAAAATTTCTAAGAATAACAGTCAAAGAGTTACATATGTGGTCAAATAAATTAATTTATTCTAAATTTAATTATTTCTTACATGATTCGGGAGGTGTAAAAGAAGCTTTGATCCAAAATCTACTTCACCTAGAAAAACAAAAGTTAGGATGCAAGCTATAAAAAATTAAAAATTAAAAATTAAAAAAAAATTAAACTAATTTTGTAAAACTAAATAACAAGTATATTTTTATAAATAACTAAAATTTCAATACCATAATAAAAAAATCTTACCATGCATGTGTTAAAAAAAATGAAATCGAAACAGAGAAGCCCACAGAAGAGAGAAAAAAATTTGTATGAAGCCAAAGCCAATTAGTTGTAGTTGGAATTCATTACAAAGTAAAAGGAGTAATGAGCACTAATGCGAAAGAACAAATGATTCACCAACCAATTTTGTCATATTTAATTGTAAGGGTGCACTTACACGAATTTTGTAATGTAGATAGAGAAAGTGTGTTTGCATTAATTGACATCTTGTAATGTGGAGAGATAAAGGGTAAAATATGAAATATGAATAAAGTTAGAGTTTTTGTTGACTTGCAAGAGTGGTTTTTTTCCTTAATATATGGTGGGCACGTGGCATCATACAAGCCACAAGTAAATCAATGAAGAGCAACTGAGAGATAATTCTACTGTAGAGGATTCGGGTCCTCTGTTAGGAGCATAAAGTCTCTTAATTATTAAGGGCACAAGTTTATTAATTTTGTGTCAAAATAAAGTTGTGCAAATTTACTAGTCTTGTAAATCTAATTGAAGGCTCCAGAAGAACCCATATTTTATTATCATATGGACAATGATATATTTTGATGATACATTATTAAGTTTACGAGCCCTAATAGTTCAAACTCTCGAATGCAGGAAAATGTTCCCATGTATTTGATCACTAAGTCGAAGTAACCTTGAGAAATGTATTTGTAAGGCCTAAATTCAGTTCAGGTCCAGATGAGCGTCAGTAACAAGCCCACAAGCCTAAGTCGCCAAAGGAAAGCCCAAGGTCCGCGGTCATGACTTTCCAAAATCAAGCAATTAAGGAATTTGATCACATGATCCAAGCTAATTAGCAAAATTATCCATTCACTCTACATGTATAAATACACTTATTGTCCTCTTAGAATCTTATACAAATAATATAATTTTGTACAACATTTTCTTCTTCATTATATGTTTTCTCTCATTAATTTAATTTTCTCTATTATTTCACTTTCATTATCATGTTTGAGTGATGAAGTTGTGGAAGTTTGTTCGACCGATCTTGATGTTCAGATTTCCGCGCCTACAATTTGGCGCCGTCTGTGGGAATTTGAGACAAGTTTTTTTATGGTGGACTAATAGAGAGAATGGAGGAATCCCAAAGATGATAAAAATGAAGAATACAACATAGTATTGATCACCATTGTTAATCACGCATGTTATTCCATAAGGCTGATCCCCTGTACTGTTGTTGAAAGCGAATCATCCGTAGTGATTCCGAAAACAATCATCCATGCCGAACACCGAAGAATGACACCAAAGTGTAGATGTACCTTTTTGCACACACTCAAAATAATCTTATTTAAGCTCAGAGGCATTATTTATACAAATAATGTGATTTCTTTAGCCCATTTAAAATCAAATTCGGAATCATCTTAATCCCTTAAATTTAGGGATTACAATTATGTTTAAAATGCATCAATCCTGAACCCTTAATTATGGGAGTGATTGGGCATATCCAAAGGGATCAATTTGGAACCTTTAGAGAGTGCACTTGATTAGGTGGACTTTGCTCCTTTGGGTTTGTCTTTATTATTGGGCCTAGAAATTCTAGCATTTACAATGCCCCCTTCGGATCCAACTCATCTTGATACATATGAGTTGGATTCGAATGTAAATTGTCCGATCTTCTTATTTCTGTTAAGGTTCTCTCATAATTTCACTTGGGCTCGAACACGTGCAAGTATTTTCCTGCATTTAAAATTTTTAATCATAAGAGTTCTTAGTCTCACTTTTGGCTTCTATATTTATGATTTCTTGTACTTAGATATTTCGTTTTTCTTATTCTTTTTTCCTTGTATACTTAGCGAAAATCAATAAATTAAATTAATTTTGCTTACTTTGATCTTAACAACTAACTTTCTTAGTGCATTTCGTCTTAATCTTAGCGATTACCTTTCTTCGTGCATTTTTGCTTTGATTTTTAGCGATTGACTTTTCTGTGCATGTTTCCCTTTTTCCTCATCTCAGCAATTGACACTCAAGGGTGATTTGTCACTTTGATCATAGGGACAAACACTTTGATGCAATCGGCCATTTCTTTATTTTGCGGAATCATTTTTTAAGTATACACGTAAAATACGTTATACTTTTTTTTTCAGTAAATAACTTTCTTTGACTAGCGTCATCTACCAATAAAATTGGACTCACCTTTTAACTAGTATATTTTATAATAGCAATTTTTGTTATAAAAAATAAAAAGTGAAAATACTTATCTGTTATATTGGTCATCTAGGTGGCTAGATGTTTTACGGCTCTGATACTTATCCACCTCGGTTTTTTATCTTGGCTTAGCTTTAGATTTTTTACTAGGCTTCAATCTCTTCAGCTCGGCTGAAACAGGAACAAACTTGGCTTGAACCAGGTCCCATTGTTTGGCAGCTTCAGAAATAGTCAGCAAATCAACTCGACTGACACTCAGCTTGGCTAGTTTTGTTGTCAGCTTCGAAGACTCCAACCCATCTCTCTCTCTATATATATATATCTACACTCATATATGTATGTTTGTATACTTAACATATGAAAACACATAATATATACTGCATATATATTCATTTTTTTCTCTGCCTCTGGTAAGTGATTAATAATAACTTTTTCCACCATCTACCTGATCTATATTGGCATATAAAAATATACGTGTAAGGCAATGTAACCCTGACAACTATTGTGTGATTTCTTTGTGACATCTCTTTTGAAGGAGAGTCATATGCATTCAAACACTTGTAACATGTATCATTCCCATAGATGGTGCCAAAGTGTAGATGCACTTTTTTGCACACACACTCAGAATAATCTAATTCAAGCTCAAAGGCATTATTTATACATGTAGTATGGGATTTTTGACCCATTTGGAATCATCTTAAATCCTTAAATTTAGGGATTATAATTATGGTTAAATTGCACCAATCCTAGACCCTTAGTAATGGGTGGAGGTCAATTTGGAATCCTTAAATAGTTCACTTGATCAGCTGGATCAAGATCAGTTTCGGGTTTGCTCCGTTGGGTTTGTCTTCATAATTGGGCCTAGATATTATGGCACTTACACTACATGATCCAAGCTGATTAGCAAGATTACCTCAATTCCCTCATTCACTAATAAATCATGTCCTGACCATACTCTCCCTACATGTATAAATATTAAATACACCTATTGTCTTATTAGAAAGATATATAAATAGATATACAAAATAAATATATTATTCTATACAACATCTTGTTCTCCCTTCTCCTTTGTGTTTTCTCCTCCAAATTATTTGTTTTCTTATTTATTCTTCATTATCTTGTTTTGAGTGTTGTGAAATTTTGTTTGACCGATCTAGGTGTGCAAATTTCCGTGCCTACAATTTGGGCCGTCAGTGGGAAGTTCAGACATAAAAACTCTTTTATGGTGGAGTTATAGAGAAAATGGAGATGATGTCCGTCTAGGGGTGATAAAAATAATGGTTAAGAACACACCCTTAAGATAGCTTAGATTTTACCCATCGCAAGTGCACGAATCGTATTGAGTACAGTTCGGCTTGAGAAAGGTTATCGATCCACAAAGACTAACTCGTATTCTGAATTCTCGTAAAATAATACTCTTAAATTGCGATAAAAAGTATAGTTAGTTAACTAATAAAGCAAGTAAAGATAAATTAAGACAAGAAAAGTATAAATAAAATCTAGGATTTCCATACTCCAACACGAACCGCATAATATAGTTCTCTCATTTCTCAATGGAAAAAGGGCGATCTATCACCGTGAATCAGGTCGTACTGCAAATAGTCGAATACGTCCCAAAAAAGGATACTATCTACCGGATTCGCTACAACCCATCTCCGAACAGAGTGTAACTAGTACGTGCCATCTACTTTACTCTAATATACTCCTATAACATAAAATTAAACTAAAGCATGTCTATATTACCTCGCCGAGGTATGACCTGTGTAAACCTAAGGTTTCAAGTATTAAGCACCATTGTGTAGAAAATCATGAATTAAGGATCCGAGTTCTAGCCCATAGTGAATAATCATGATTGAGTAAAATAATATATTCATTCAATCTGAGACAATAATTTAGAACAAATATAAGATCTTGTGTCAAGAATAAAAATGGTCACACATCTACAACAATCATAATAGTATAGTCACTGCTTCCCCTCATTACAATTGAAAATAAATTAAGATCTACATTACTTGGCTAGGGTTTTGCTAGAAAACCTTAGATACCGAATTAGTTGCTCATGGTAGAAGGAGACAGCATCGTTAATGTAGAATCGCCCTCTATGGTCATCTTCTCCGGATCTCTAGGTCTTGAATGACTCCATTATTTAAAATATGTAAATCTACAGAGATAGTGCTCTAAAAATTATGTCAGATAAGTCCCCAAAATTTGTAGCAGACCTTGGTATTTATAGGCAAAGCCGAGGGAAACCCAAACTTGCATTAGACTCCTCCTATTGAGAGTATGATTCCCCTTTTTCGTAATTTCACACCAAATCTGAGTCAAACCCTTCAATATAATATATAATATGTCATATACACATGCATATAGGTGTTGGGGTCGAACACAAAGTCATTCGGGTCAAAACGGATTAATTCGGGTTAAAATAGGATTTTGGCACGAATATGAAATTTCAAGCCTTTTCTTGCAGACACGTCTCACTATTTTGATCATAACTAGAGCTACACATATTGTATGGAGGCGTGTAATAGGTTGTTGGAAATATAACTTCAAGTTCTTGATGTTAGGCTCAAGAATCACTCCATTAGTACCTATTTTGACCGAGATATGACCCTTCAAAGTTGACTGGAAATTTGGCCTACTATATGCGCCCAACTTCGGCCTGAAATATCAAAATCCGACTTTTTGCAATTCTTCATATTTTCAGATGTCGTTTGTTCCTATAGCATGTACATCAATATATAAGGCATGTTTAATGTCCTTTTTTTCCTTCGAAATACGTCTTTTGGATCAAAACTCCGTTTCTTTTCTCTTTTTAATTGGTAACAAATAAAACCTTGGTTAATTCACCAAAGTTAACTTGTTTTCTTCGTTAAGCTCCTGAAACAAACTTAGAAATGCAATTTGGATAAAAATACTAAATAATAGAATGTAAATACAAAACAATAGCAAGATAGGGTCTTAAAATGGTCAACATTCGGCACCTATCACACCCCGAAACTTAAATATTGCTAGTTGTCACAGGGGTCAATTTTTAACACCAAAAACCTTGCCCTATGATGGCCTTGGCTGCACACCAAGTCAGCCAATCACACATGATGGCCTTGGCTGCACACCAAGTCAGCCAATCACACATGATGCCGTTGAGAATACACCAAGATAAACACTCAACACACACACAATGTATATATGCAGAGTAAATATAGAAAAACTTACAATTTACAGAAAACCACAACAATGGTTTTCCAACCTTTTTACTAAAACTCAAATAGTATAAAGGATTCTCTCTCAGGCCACATTACAGCATTCACACAAGCATTATTTCTCTCTGAAACTCGTTGCTTCTACAAATGCTATACATGTGTGCCTATATAGGCAAATACACAAAACTGTCTATCTGTGTGGATGACAGCCCCATCCACCTAGGCTAAGGGCTTTTACCATTCAGAGGCTGCCAACAGTTGTCACACAGTTGCACTCTCAACTGTTAGGATGTTGTGGAATGCTCCTTCAATGCCACATTGTCGCTTGATGGTATGAGTCAGTTGAGTGTCACCAAACTGCCCAACTGCTTGTCTGAGTTACCTTGACCTTGACCAGCCTTGCCTAAGTCTGAGCCATGCAGCACCATCATGAGCCATCTTCATGTCAAACATTTTCCATTAGTGCATAATGCTTACATTTGTTGAGCCAATGCCAGTGCCTCAGCTCCTCTCAAGCCTACGCGCACTTGAGAGCATTTCCAAGTCTGAACCAATGTCTTCACCATTAAGCCTGCACCTAGCCATGCCCATGTCTTGGTTCAGATAATTCCTTGGAACATAAGCCATGTCATGCCATGCCCATGTCTTGAACCAACTTGCACCAACCATTGTTTGTCTTAGTGTCATAGCCTTGCCCCAAGGGCAAGCCAAATTTTGGTATGCACATGGCTTGTCGAGCCAAGTGCATTGCATGCACACCAATGCATGCCAAGCTAAGGCATCACCTTGCCAAAGGCAAGTTGTCACACTCGTGGGCATGCACACATAACTTTTCAAGCCATGTGTGCTCCAACTTAGTCCACTATGTTTTCACCGAGCCATCTCACCAATCGTGCCACCGAACCATGTCTAAACATGCCAACAAGTTTTCTTATACATGCCTTAGCCAAGGCTTGCCCATGGCCTTGCTAAGTGGTTGAATGTCCACTTGGGTCAGAGACCCACCCCTCCCTATATATGGAGAATTTACAAATACAGCTCTAACCAGAACAAATATTAACCCTGCTTGAGGAGTCATAATGGCCTTTTTCGAAGTTCCCAAATTCCAAATCCGGATTTTTTTTGATAGGTCATCTTCTTATGATATAGAGCATCTCCAATTAAATCTCCATAATTTTCCAACACTCCTAAGCTCGACTTCCAAAGTTGGACTTATTTACCAAAACTACCACTGTGCCATCCTCCCATGTCACATTGGCATGCCACACCTACATCAAGACTTCACCGGGTAACAAACCTACCCCACTTGAAGAAGTCCAACATCCTCATTGGAGCAAACCCATTATGTGATTAACCTCTGTGGCTACAACCCAACACTCTATAATTCAAGTGTTGCCCAAAACCTTAACCTCAGCTTTTGAATCAGTAAAAAGCCAGCACCTCCATGCACAACTTCAAACAACATCTCTACAACAAACACTGCTGCACATTTGCCTTGATCACAAATTCGAACTCCGCATCAATTTTTGAACAAGTGTATCATATTCCTTAGCCAAGAATCCGGCCTTCGCATCAATTCTTGCCAATTTTCAATCAAATAATGCCAGTCAAGGATCCCCTCATCCACATCAATTCTGACCAACATTTAATAAGAAACACCATGACTTGTCTGAATCCCATCATCTGCTTCAATTTTGACTAAGCCATCACCAATGCCACGCCTTGTCAAGAGTCCCAACCTCCGCATCAACCCTTATCAAGATATACAAACAACATGATTTGCATAAGAATCTCAACCTCCGTATCAATCCTTGTCAAAACATACAAAATACCATGGACTTTGTTTCTGCAGTCAACAACCCATCACAATAAACAAGAGGAAATATAACATTACCAATACACTGACAATGTCATCTTTTTGGTGAATATCCTTGCACATCCTTTCTTTGCAGCCACACACCCACCACAACAACTCTACTTCACTTCTTGGCACGTTGGTCTTCAGCCTGCCCATCATCCACCATCATAAGTGGACTAAGTCGAATAGAAACACCACCACCCCTATCCGAGTCAGAACTTCCCTCGTCTGGACCATCCGCTGTCATGGCGTTCATTTTCTCCTATTTTGGACAATCTCTGGCCCTATGCGGTCCTTTGCAAATGAACCAACCAGATTCATATCTTGGCTTCCATTGACTCGTTGTTGCCTCAGTCTTGCCTTTGTCCTCCTCAACCAACGGCCTCCTGGGCTTGTCACCGAACTTGCCCTTCTTCTTTGCCTTGCCTGGGTTAGGATTGAACTTCTCCATCCGCAAATCCAGTAGATTGTCTGCCGCAACAATGGCAGAAGAGAGGTCAGTCACACCCCTCCTCCTTAACTCGATCTGAGCCCATGATTGCAAACCCGCCCTGAAATTGAACAACTTGTCACCCTCTGACAAGTCTTTGATGTCCAACATCAAAGATGTGAACTCATTCACATACTCATGCACCGAACCAGAGTGCTTGAGATGTTTTAGGCACCCCCTTGCCACTTAGCTTGAATTCGCTGGCAAGAACTGCTCCTTGAGTTCCTTCTTCAATTCTGCAAATGAATTGATCCTTGGGCGTGACTCGTCCTCCAAACGTGTCTGCCACCACAATTTCGCATCACCAGTCAGATACATGCTAGTGATTGCAATTTAATCTTCCTCTGGAATATGGGCAGCCCAAAAATACTAATCCACATCCCATAGGAAATTCTCTAAATCTTTGGCACTCCGCTTCCCTCCAAAGCCCTTTGGTTCAGGGATTTTGATCTTTGACGATGGTTTCTCCCCCACCATTGTCTGGTTCTGTACAACCCGTTTAATCAACCCGTACTCCCCTTCCAGATCCCTAACACTTGCCTTGAAGACATCAACAATGACAACAAAGTCCTTTGAGACAACCTTCATCTTGGAATTCATGTCAGTCATGTATTCCTCTATCAACTTGCTTAGGGTTTGTAATTCCACAACTAGCAAGTTGGTTTGCACCGACAAAGGGTCATCACTTTCAAATAATGGACCATCCACCAAGGTTTCCAACTGAGCAACTCTTTCTCGTAGTGCTTCTGTAGCATTTCCAACAACCATTTTGAAATTCAAAAGGGCTCTGATAGTAACTGTCACAAGGGTCAATTTTTAACACCAAAAATCTTGCCCTATGATGGTCTTGGTTGCACACCAAGTCAACCAGTCACACTTGATGCCCTTGGGAATACACCAAGATAAACACTCAACACACACACAATGTATATATGCAGAGTAAATATAGAAACACCCATAATTTACTAAAAACCACAACAATGGTTTTCCAACCTTTTTACTAAAACTTAAATAGTACAAAAGGATTCTCTCTCAGGCCACACTACAACATTCACACGAGCACTATTTCTCTCTGAAACTCGTTGCTTATACAAATGTTATACATATGTGCCTATATAGGTAAATACACAAAACTGTCTATCTGTGTGGATGATAGTCCCATCCACCTAGGATAAGTGCTTTTACCATTCAGAGGCTGCCAACACTTGTCACACAGTTGCACTCTCAACTGTTAGGATGTTATGGCATGCTCTTTCAATGCCACCTTGTCTCTTAATGGTTTGAGTCAGTTGAGTGTCACCAAACTGCCCAATTGTTTGTCTGAGTTACCTTGACCTTAACTAACCTTGCCCAAGTTTGAGCCATGCAGCACCATCATGAGCCATCTTCATGTCAAACATGTGCCATTAGTGCACAATGCTTGTATTTGCTGAGCCAATGTCAATGCCTCAGCTCCTCTCAAGCCTACGTGCACTTGAGAGCATTGCCAAGTCTGAACCAATGCCTTCACCATCGAGCCTGCACCTAGCCACGCCCATGTCTTGGTTCAGTTAATGCCTTGGAACATAAACCATACTGTGCCATGCCTATGTCTTGAACCAGCTTGCATTAACTATTGCTTGTCTTAGTGTCACAGCCTTGCCCCAAAGGTAAGTTGGCCTAGCCAAAGCTTGGTGTGCACATGGCTTGCCGAGCCAAGTGCGTTGCATGCACACCAATGCATGCCAAGCTAAGGCATCACCTTGCCAAAGGCAAGTTGGCACACTCATGGGCATGCATACATAGTTTGCCAAGCCATGCGTGCTCCAGCTCAGCCCATCGTGTTTTCACCAAGCCATTTCACCAACCGTGCCACTGAACCATATCTAAACATGCCAACAAGCTTTCTTATACATGCCTTAGCCAAGGCTTGCCCATGGCATTGCTAAGTGGTTGAATGCCCACTTGGGCCAGAGACACACCCCTCCCTATATATGCATAATTCACAAATACAGCTCTGACCAAAACAAATATTAACCTTGCTTGAGGAGTCATAATAACATTTTTCGAAGTTCTCAAAATCCAAATCCGGATTTTTTTTGACAGGTCATCTTCTTATGATATAAAGCATCTCCTATTAAAACTCTATAATTTTCCAACACTCCTAAGCCTGACTTCCAAAGTTGGACTTATTTACCAAAACTACCACTGTGCCATCATTCCATGTCACACTGGCATGCCACAGCCTACTTCAATACTTCACCGGGTAACACTAGTAGAGCTGGCAATTTCTGACACGAATTGACCCGTTTGACACAATTATATTTATTGTTATATTTATTTGCTGATTTTTTCTATTCTCTAATTGGTCATGGATTGAAATACATTAATAAACTATTACCGAATTGTGTCAAATTCAATTTCAATTTCATTTTTATTTTTTATTTTTTATTTTTCGTGTTGGATTGTATCATATTTAAAATGTTTGATTTTCGTGTCAACTAGTATCAGATTGCCCTGTTGACCCGTGGGTCGACCTGTTGACACGAATTGCCAGTCCTAAACACTAGTCCATTAGTAATGAACTCAGGAAAACTTTTAAACCTCCCTTGTGATGATTGTTTCCATTCTAACTATCCTACACTAATCTCTTATTTTCGTAAGGGTCGACGATTACACTTAGCACATGTAATAAGTCTTTTAAACCCTCGGCAACACCGAGTGGAGGAGTGAAGTCTCGTGAGGATTAGCTATACTACCCACAACTTCTCCATTCTTTATTATCACGCATTCATACATTTACACACCCATTAACCAAACCATATTAAAATGTGTAAGATAACATGGATGCAAATATTCTCACTTTCTACCGAACAATAATTATCTCTAGCTAATGTTATGAATGTTCCCCGCTAAAGTAAATAACTTCGTTAATCTCTACTCCCAATCCGGACAACCTTCCGTGTTTTTGTGATCATTCTCATATGGTAAATCAATCTTTCTTCTTCTACTTCATTGATCAAACTTTGTCATTTTATATGTAAAACTCATTCTTTTCATCTTCCCACTTTATCCCTTTTTGACTTTCTAAGCTCCGAACTTTCCAACGAGGATTTTTAGTCCCGAGCAATTGGGCCCGAGCTTTTTCCATGGGATATATGTTCATTAGTTTTCTCCCATTTTGACGCGAACACTCCTACTTTGTGGTAAAAAGCCCGGTTACTCAGATCAAAGAACCACTTTTTGCATTTTTTTCAAAAAATAAATTTTCAATTTTTCTCCATTCCAACCATATCAACTTCCCTTCTCCCCTTTTATTGTGACAAAACTAATTTTTCAACTATATAGTCAAATATCAATTAATTGTTCCATAGTGAATATGTGCATGTGCTTATAGGTCCAGATCGTCCTTTTTGGTTTCAATTTCACTAATTCATTCACCCATGTAAAACCACATCACTTCACTAACTCAATATAATCATTACTCTTATGAGTGAAAATATCACATCACATATTACTCATGCATCATAAACACAAATTTAATCAACTTGTAATGCAAAACACTCATGTCTGAAAACAATAAACTTCTCCAAAAGTTTTCACTTTGTTTTTCCAATCATTCCCTATACCAACTATACCTTCCCCCCAAACTTAAATTAAATTATGTCCCCATGGTTCACAATCATACTCATGAGAAAGAATATAGTTATCCTTGAAGCGCAGTTCCGGAATTTCAAGAGCAGTTCCGGAATTTCCTCTTCATGTCTGTTCTCCCCCCCAAACTTGAATTGAGCTACGTGTAAAAATATTCAACAAAGCGCAAATACCCAATAGCATAGCAAGGGAAGAAGAAATACAATCATCGATTTCCTGAAATCATTACTCAATATAACACAAGTATTGAGTTTTTTTTTTTTAATATAAACAATGGTTTGGCCTTAAGGGCCTACAATCCTACGAAATTGAAATTGCAAAGATTTGGCCTTAAGGGCCAACAATCCTAAGGAATTGAAAATTGCCTAAATTAAATTACCTGTTATTCTACAAACCTAAGCTAGAAACTAATTTTCACAGCCTAAGACCAATGTTTAACGTCTTTGGCATGACGGTTCTACAAAGGGCTATCCAACACCCTTTCTTTTTGCAACACTTCCACCACATGGCGAAGCAAGTGTGGGAAGTAGATCAGTCCACGGTGTCCATTTTAAATATTCAATAACGAGCAAGATATCAAGCACATAATAATCGTCATATACTTTCTCTTTTTTGTCATGTTCTACCTTCATCTCATGTTTAGTATTTATGTCCAACGATTCTTCTCTCACCGAATAAGGTAATGGGTCCTTCATCAGCTTATCAATCCCATCAATTATGTAGTACTCATCCCCTCCTTATTTATCTTCAAAATACAGCTCATTGAGACATTGGGTAAATATTGTTTCAGGTTCATATGGTCTATTTTGGCTCTTGTGGTAAAGGAATAGTTTGCGTACTCTCGTCATATGCAATGTCACTCTTAATTTTAGAATGTTCCTATATTTCACTGTACCCATCTTCCTCATCTTCAAAATTATCTACCACTTGATTTGGCAATTCCTTCATTCTCATTAAAGTATCCACTAGTTGCCTTGCTTGGGTTTTAACCTAACCCAAGTTTGAAAATTAGAGTTCAATTGATTTTTAATCTCTCTCAAGGTGCTCATTAGTTTATCTCCATCACTAGTTGGTCTAGGCAACATATTTTGATTTTGAAACTAGGGTGGATTTTGGTTGGAGGGTTGGAATGATTAGGTATTATTGGACTGAAAATCCTGAGTACTGAATAGTTGTTGGCTTCTATTAAAACTTGATTGATGATTTTCAGTATAAGGAAAGTATGAATTATCTCTAGTATATGTGATATCCTCACAATTTCGAGGGGTTGCTTCGATTTTGCTCAAAGATGTTAGGAATTTTTCTTCAGAAGATAATGACTTCGGACAGGTGGTTGCTCTTGCTCTAATTTCACTCAATTTTGCTAAGAATTTATCTTCAAAAGACAACGGCTCCAGATACGAATATGTATTTGACTCAAATTGGAATTGATTCGATGGTTGAGGATAATAATCTTGACTATACGGTCGATACCCTGATTCATGATCAAAATATTGTGGATCCTCATTGAAGCTTTGATATGAATTTCCTATACTTGATTGTTGGTATTGGAAATTGGGATGATTTATCCAATCTGGGTTGTATGTATTATAATATGAAACACTCGTCGAATTGGTATAACCATTATACATTTTTTTTCTGACAGTTACAAAATCGTAGTTTTGAGGTCCTAAACGATGTGTTTCGGCCTAAAATCAACTAGGCTCACTACTTAAAGTGAGTTTTGTTCAATGACCATTTTTCACTCAAAAACCTCTTCTCTTTTGCGAAAATCGAACTTTCTGACAGTTTACACAAAAATTGCAGAGATTTTTTTTTTCTCTTTTTCTTTCATTTTTCTTTTTTTTTTAATAAAAACTAACTACCTCTAAACTAATCTAACTATGTACAAAAAATAAAGCTAAACTTGTGCGTAAAATTAAGATGCACTACAACTCACAAGTGGTCCAACGATGCAATCGTCACTGCCTCGCCGGTTCCTTTCACGTTTTTCAGTGTACCTCGCAAAAACACGCAATCCAACTTTAGATACAATATAAAAGACAATTCAGGTATACTAAAATACTAAAATTCAGATTATCCGTTAGTCCCCAACAACCGCGCCAAAAACTTGATGTCCGTCTAGGGGTGATAAAAATAATGGTTAAAAACACACCCTTAAGATAGCTTAGGTTTTACCTAATGGTAGAAAATACTTTAATTATAATTACATTCTTGAGGAAGACGCCTGTATTGAAATAATAGATTGTAATAATTCACTTTAATGATACTTATTTGAATATAGTTGTTGAAATTTAATATTTAATTAATTTTTATAATATTATAGATATATATAGATAATTATTTAATGTAAAATATAATATTATGATTTAGTTTGAAAAAGTATATTAGTGATATAAGATATTATAATTTAATTTAAAATAATATATTATGTGATATATTATTAATATAAATATATTAAAATATATGTGAACAGTAACGGACTGGACCAGATTAACCGTATTATCAAAAATGAAATTCAGGATCGATCCGTAAAATAGCGGATTCAGTATTTTTGGATCCATGTCCAATCCAATCCATAGTGAAACCGTTCTAAAATGTCCAAACCGGATTGGTCGGATTGAATTTTCGGATTCGCTGAATTTTTGTCCACCCCTAGTAAGTATTATGATAAGTGATATGTTAGTGTGATGATTATCCTATTAGTAGTCTGTTGTTGCCTTTGATGGTATGATTTGAAAATTTTGGCGGATGGTATGTTAGAAACATTAATATTTATAAATTAAGTTTTCTATCTCTCTAAGAACTTCTAACGCATGCAAGCAATTTTCACCTTTTATTAATCACTTCAAGAAATATTATTTATCAAAGAAGATTGATCATTTTCTTCTAAATAACTTTTTTTTTTCTACAAATAACAAAATAACATTTAAACCTCAAACATATTTTGAACTAAAATTCTAAATTCCATGCATTATGCTTAAAAAATTCAGCATTTGAATTCAAATGTTTGTCACCAATATTGTACAAACATAGCATTTCGATCTTGTGATATAAATAAAGGATAAAATATTATTGAGTAATGCTAATAATTTGTTTCTGATTTGACTTTATGTCCAGACTATATGTATTCAAACACAAACTTAAATATTAGTTGATTATTTTGAGTGTTGGGGTAATTAGTTGATTAGTTGGAAAGTTTGTCTTTCATCAACTTTATAACAGTACGATCAAAATATAAAAAAATTATTTTTATTTTTCTAAAAATGAAGCGAAAGAATAATAATCGACGATGATTCATTTCAAAAAGTCAACAAAAAAAAAGGATATAAAGAGTTTTTGCTTAGTAGTTTTACATTTCTTTTTAATCCTGATGTTACATAATTGTTTTCAAAAAGGTAACCTATTTTTCATGGGATTTTGGTTCATGCAAATTTCATTATAACTCAACTCTTGCATGCAAAGGCTAATGTATTACACATGCTCCTGTTTCAAAAATCTTTTTTATTAATATTTTGATTAATTTCTTAAGATGAATAAAAAACATGAGAAAAAACCTAATTAGTTATAGTTATCTTTTCATTTGTTTTGAGTGTTAGTATTACAAGAGAGAGAACATGATGAATGTGATTCACTAAATGAGTATAACAACCTGAGAATGCACTATAAAATCCAGTAATCCATTAATACTTTCTCCTTGCTATACTAAAATAACTACATCGATTTAAGAAAATAGCAAATCCTCCCCCTCCCTCTCCCATAACTGAGTTGCTCAAAGCTGAAACAGACTTGCACAAGTATTCTTATGAAAGCAAAACCCTTCGTGAGAGACTACTCAGGTATAAAAGAGAGAAGACGAATGTAGATATGATTTTATGAGACAATTTCTGGAGTACTATGAGGATGTCCAGGGTGAAGATACTCAAGATGAAAAAGGTAGTGATGATGCTGAAGAGGAAGGTGGAAGTAAAGATGATGATGAAGTTGGAGGTGAAGCTGGCAACAATTAGTTTATTTAGGTTGGGCTGGGTAATTTAAATTATCAACTAGTCTTATTACTATAAACTCAAGTATTCTGAGTGGTGGGTTAGTATTATATATGGGACTTATCATATTAGTAGTTTTATTATAAAAAAAAGGGTAAATTACACTTTCACCCCTCTTGTTTGGACATATTTCATGTTTCTCCCTCTTATTTGGATAATTACACTTTGACCCCCTCTAATTTTATTTTTGGTCTCACTTTCCCCCTCCGTCGGACTTCCAGCGTAGTCAACGCCGGTCAAACACATTTTTGGAAGGGAAATGACTAATCTACCCCTTAGTTTGTGGGTTACACTTTCCCTTCACTTTACTGTTTTCCTATGGACCAAAAAACCCCTTGTATATACCCACCTCTTCCCTCTCTATTCATCCACACACAGCAGCTTCACCTACCCATATATTGCAAAAATATATCATACATACATACTTACATAGCCATATATATGAATACATATTGATATATGTATTTTTTTGATGATTTCCAAATCTTGCTAACATGCTTCACTAATGTATTCACCTTTTTTCCCAATTTTGAACATAACCATTCTAAATCCCCCAAAAATTTACATATATATACATATACATAATTATTTGCAGATGTGATTTTGGCAATTCAAAATTTCCTAAAATGTTGCATTAATGTAGTCACCACCATTACAATGGACCATGGCCTCTCACCACCACAATACTATGAAAAAACGCCACCACCATTACCACCACCACCACCGCCACTAGTTTTCAACCCCCCTCGCCGCCGACTCCAGCGATAAAAATAATCTTAGCCAAAGAAGAGGAATTGGGTCTATGTTGTTGGATCCTGAATTGTAGGCGTATGTATATATATGTTATACACACACACGCATATATATATGTAATAGATATATACTTATATATGAAAGATGTATACATCTGTATATATATAGATGAGGGATTGAGTGAGATGAAGAGAAAATTGTTTCAAAAATTGTTTGAGTTCCTTTTCTATCCTCATCCTTTACTTTCTCTCTCTAAAACCATGGTTGGTTTTAGTTTCTCTCTCTAGAATTGTTTTGTAAAGGGAAAATGAAAGCAGGTCAAATAGGTAAATGCACATTTAAGTTATTTTTGAATAAAATTATAATATATTATGATGGGCATTTAAGTAATTTGTAATTACCGGTCACCGGAAATGATTTAGAGGGGGTCAAAGTGTAATTATCCAAACAAGAGGGAGGAACATGAAATATGTCCAAACAAGAGGGGATGAAAGTGTAATTTACCCTAAAAAAAAAACCGATGTCATGTTGTGGACTCGTAACTATCCTTATTTATATATAAATTAATTTTTGGTTTTATTTTTTGCATCAACTTTGCTCTGTTATTAAAGAATCCAATTAAATTAAATTATATATTTCATAGTATATACCAACCTGATATTTGCATTTAATCAATGATTTATATTTTATTGAAGAGTTTGATAACTTTATATTTTGTTCGTGAGAATTTTGCATAAAAATGTGATTACATGTTTTGTTACATGAGTGGTGAACTGTTACATGAGTGTTAAATGAGTGGTGAACTATTACATGTTCTGTTGTCATGCTTTTTTGTGTTATCTATTGTTAATTGTTCAAAATTGGTATGACTTACCTTTAGAAGGTGGATCCAAGAACATGAGAAATAAATCTCTTCCATGGTTAAGATATATAACAGTACATGAGAACGTGATAGACATGAGTTTTCACTAAAAGTAATTATATTTTGAAAAACATATTTTTTTATTTTTATTTATTTATTGTTGAATGTTCAAAAATAGTGTGACTCTTCTATGATTTTATTGGGAGGATATTAGTAGAATCGTCTTTGAGAGATGTAAACATATAAATTATTTTTGAATTATTTATTTATCAATTAGATTATGGTTAATTTGGTTTTAAAAAAACTACTATATATCATCTTCTCTGGCGTTTTTTATATAAGAGCCGGAAAAGGTGCTGTTATTTCCGGCACTGTGCCAAGATTTGATCTATAGACATGAGATTGAGACAATAACCACCTAACCATCTATGCTACAAAGCATTTAATGCATTTTTGTTGTTCATTATGTCATATAAATGCTGCAACGATTTTTGTAAAATAATGGTAAAACTAAAAAGTTTTCATGCTTTTAGATGTTCATTAACTTGATATAATTTTTGAAAACTGTTATTTAAATAAATAATAACAAAAGTTCATCTCCAATCTATATTTATGTGTATATAAATAAATATAAATATATCACCACCTCCAATCGCTAATCATCATCCTTAAATGGCCCCACCTCCGCCACCGCCGTTACCCCCATCACTGCCAATACCCCCAATCTGGAGGCGGATTGAGCAAGGAGGCCTGATCGAAGGTTGACCACTGCGACGGTGTTGGTGTCCATGGGGAAGGAGATTTAAGGGATAGCTTTGGTTTTCGTCCCATATCGCGTAAAAGATATATAGATTTTGGATCTATATTATGCAAAGAGATGAAGCCTAGAAATAAGGAAATTTGGTGATGGCGGTGGGTGTTGTGGTTTTCACAGATGGTGTGATGGTGAAGTTGGTGATGGGGAAGGGAGGGTGTGTGGGTGATAAACTGATAATGGTGTGGTGGGTTGAGACGTGCAGGTCGGGACTAATCATTTTGGATTTTGTAAATCTAACTTTTCTGATTTCACCCGCGTTACTTGTGAACTTTGATGGGATCGCTGGTAAAAGAAATCTAGGCGGCGGTTTTTAGAAAACCGTCAATATTTACCGGAGTTTCATGGAAGTGCCGAATATTGTTACCGACGGTGGCTTTGTCGGTGAAAATTCTGAAGAACGGTGAATGGTTTTTCGGCAATTTTGTGAACTTTTACCAACACGAAAAAGTGCCAGTGATTGCTACAATTCTTGTAGTGGCAATTTAGCGCATATGGTAGTAAGGGAGGAATGGGGTAGCGGCGGCTATGTAAGGTTAGGGTTTTGGCTCTGCTTCCAAGAAAAAAGTGAAATTGTATTGTATTAAACTTATGTGTATTACATCTGCTATTGATCTCATTATATAGATACAAATAGAAGAAGAAAATAAAACAAATAGAAAAGGAAACAAGAAAACATAAGGAATAAAATAAGTCATAAATCCCATGATCAAAGACCTAGAATCTATTAACAATCCTATCTATTTTTATATCTATCTATTATTAGTATTTACAAAAGTATTATGTGGGTGTATTACTTATATCAGTATTATTTTACTTATTACTATCTTAGAAAAGAGAACTACTCTAGGTGGGTTATGGGTTAGTATTATGATAAGTGATATGTTAGTGTGTTGATTATCTTATTAGTAGTCTGTTGTTGCCTTTGATGGTATGATTTGAAAATTTTGTCAGATGGTATGTTAAGAAAATTAATATTTATAAACTAAGTTTTCTATCTCTGTAAGAACTTCTAATGCATACAAACAATTTTCACCTTTTATTAATTACTTCAAGAAATATTATTTATCAAATGAGATTGATCCTTTTCTTTCAAATAACTTTTTTTTTCTAAAAATAAGAAGATAACATTTCAACCTCAAACAAATTTTGAACTAAAATTCTAAATTTCATGCATTATGCTTAAAAAATTCAGGATTTGAATTCAAATGTTTGTGTTTCCTCTTAAATCAGCTAAGTCGGCCGATTATATCGATTTGCGCGGGCGTGCCAAGAACCTTGACCTAGGCTCCAAAGGTTAGTCGGAAAGCAAAGATAGTCTCGTTGGATTCGATTTCTCTAGCGATACGTAAGAGAGAGAACATGAAACTCTTACTTTGGATTTTTTTTCTTGCCTCAATGAAGAGGACTTACAATGGTTGAGAATGTAACATTGGAAATTGCAAATTTCACACAAATAATCAGCATGTTTAGATGAAAAGTGATGAATGTAGAGTAAACAAAATAATGACTTGAATGAAGAACTTGAATCTAGAGAAAAGCTTTGAAAACTTGAATTGAAATGGCTTGAACAATTAAAATAGTAATATTTAATGAAAGCAATGACTAGGAAATGAAATGATTGATTGAAATATAAATATCAAGGCTTGATTAAACTAAAAGAGTTTTAAAAGTAAGACTTTGCAAGAAATAAAAATAATAACGAGAGTTTGGAAATTAAAAATGACAATTGTAGTAATTGAAGTGTTTGATTGATTGGTGTGAGACCCTTTGCAAAGTTGCAAATAGGTCATTATTTATAATATTACAAAATAACGGACTTTCTAAAAATGATAAAGGAATAACAACCTTATCTGATTTTAAAAGTACAATTCAAATTTTAACCAAGGTTAATCACTTCATTGATGCAACAGCTTTATCCTCAACTTTGACCCTATCCATTATGTTTGAAGTAATATTGCTTATCCAATTGACATGCCTTATCCCTCAACTTCCAATTCAAAGTGTAATTCCTTACATAACTCATATTTTCAACAACTTAACATTGTATTCAATGGGCCTCTGCCTTGCTAATAATTATTGGCCCATCTTGAGCAAAATTTCATTTCCTTGTCACGTCACTTGTCAAATTGGGGTGTCAATAATGCCCCTTAATTTCAAAAATAAAAGGTTTTGCCTCCCTTTTATTCTTTTGGAATTATCAATCCCCGATTTGCTCTCCACCTCAATTAATTGATAAATACCAAGAGTCCCATTGATTATCACTTAAGGCTTTAACTGTTAATTCCCAAAATGTTGTTGTTTTTATCATTAATCACTTATCTTATCCCTACACACCTATATTTATATATATACCTGCGTATATACATTGCTACCATACACCAAACACATCCTCACTCTAACTTTCCTTTTCTCTTATGCAAACCCCTAGCCGAGTCAGCTTCGAATTTTACCTTCCACAAATTCAACCATGGCACCCAAAATTGATAAGACTGAACTTCCATTAGAGTCACCAACTCGTGACCCTAATTCGAGTGCAGCCATAATCCACAAAGTCATTGATCTTCTTCCACCAAATCGGCTTTATCTCGACGATATAATTCCCTTACATTTTGGTTCGTTTGGATTAAGGCCAACGTTTACCTAATATTCCCCAGTTAAGTTAGATCCTCGCTACCCTCTTACCCAATCTCGTCTCCCTTTCGTTCATGCTCGAACCCAACTCTAGAACAACACCAAAATTCCAATAAATGTATGAAATTAGCATTCTCAAACTCCTGATTGGATTGCTTGGGTCAACTGGATGGCCTTTGTGAAATCGGCAATATAGAAGCAGCAAAGGATTCATGATCCCATCCTTCTCAACCGATATACCATGGCAGCCACTCAGGATCGATCCCTCTTTTGTGTGGCTTCCCACTTTTGGTCCTCTACCACTACAAGAATTAAGGGTATCACTGACACTTTTAAGTGCCGGTAAAAGTCCAAAAAATTGCCAGAAAAAACATCACCAGCAGTTCCAAATTCCGCCAAGAAAGCCACCGCCAGTAAGCTTTTTCTGGCAGTTCTCATCAAATATCGGTGCATGCTGGCACTCTTTCCATGAACACTATTGCATGCCGGCACTCTTTCCATAAACGCCAATAAAAACTAATTAAAAAATTAATTTTTTTAAAATCTACCTAATTATTTCATAAATTTCGCCAATCTTCACTAGATTCTATAGTGCCAACTACACATACCTTCAACCCCAACCGGCTAACCCCAACACATACATTCACCCTCTGCCATCACCAAGCTCTAGATATATGAAGGACCCTCTGCCATCACCAAGCTCTACTTATATGAAGGACCACAACAAGTTTTCTTATCCTACCATTCTCCATAATATATACCACAAGAATGCATATCTTTGAACCGATGTGAGACTCCTCCATGGCCGCCTCCGATCAGGCTTCCCTGCTCGATCCATAATTTCACACCCAATTTCTCTACTCAATCCGAAACCTTCACACCTAATTTTCGTCACCTCCGCCGACAACTTCGCACCCAATTTTCGTTGCCTCCGCCGAGTACTTCGTACATCATATAAATATATACTTTACCATCAATCACGGATCAAAAATTGATTTGGCAAATCTCTAAATCAATTTGAATCGATTTAGAGTTAAGGGTTTGGATCGAGGGGGTGTTTACTAGTGATGAAAGAGGGAAGAAATCTCCCTCGATTTGTGCCCTAGTTTATCTATTTCCAGTGAACAATTAGAGTTTGAAGAAATTGAAGGTGTGTGATAGATGGAGATGGAGATGGAAATGGTGTCTGATAGATGGAGGTAATCGAGAAAATGGGATAAATCGAAGCCAATTCTTATATATATCATATACATAAACATTATATATATATCATAATGGTTATATATATAACCATAATAAATAATATATATATATATATATATATATTTATATATATTTATATATAACCATAATAAATAATTAAAACTAAACATAAATAATCTACACAAATGCGTTGTGGCCCAGTTGGTTATAGTGACAATCTCCTACCCCAGTATCTGGTTCAAGTCTTATGCAACAAATTTAAGTTCAGAATTTTTATCACTGTTTACCCACACTTTTTTAAAAAGTGTCACTATGTACAAAAACAGTTTTGAAAATTATATAAATCTAATAAGCATCAAAACAAAACTAAAAATGCCTTGTAGTGTAGTTGGTTTTGATTATTAGTACTCACACCAAGCTCTCAGGTTCATGTCTTGGTAACATAGTTAATTTTTGGATTTTTTCACTATTTACCGACACTTTGTTAAAAGTGCCACTTAATTTTATATTTTATCCTCCCGAATTATGGAATAGGATATGATCCGACTAATGATGATTACAAGGTGGTAAAGTTGCAACAGATATGACCCGCGCCCTTTTTTTATTATTTTAAAACAGTTAGCAGCGTTTTTCCTAATAGTGTCGTTGTGCGTACAAATTATCAACGTTTTATTACAAGTGTCGTTGTACGTACAAATTACCGGCATTATTTTATAAGTGTTGTTGTGCATACAAATCACCGGCATTTTTTAAAAAGTGTCACTGTGCATACTAATCACCGGTGCTTTTTAAAAAGTGTCGTTGTTTACAAAAACAGTTCAAATAAGTTAATGACCATAAATTTAATACTAAATGCGTTGTTACTTAATTGGTCATTGTGGTTGGGTCTCACACCAACGTCTCAAGTTCGAAACTTTGCAATTATTTATTTTTGAAATTTTATCATTATTTATCGGCACTTATTGCAAAGTGCCTCTGTTTACAAAAATAGTTCAAGTAAGTTAATGGTCATAAAAATAGAAGTAAATGTGTTGTTGTTTAATTGGTCATTGTGGTTGGGTCTCACACCCATGTCTCAGGTTCAAAACTTGGCAATTTTTTTATTTTAAAAAATTTATCATTATTTATCGGCACTTAATGCAAAATATTGCCACCTTTACTAGTGTTTTTTTGCAAAATGCCAGAAATCAGTGACATTTTTCAAAAAAGTGTCGGTAACAACTACTTTTCCTGTACTTGAAAAAAAATGCCGGTAAAAAAGTGTCGGAAAAAGTCATAAATCTTGTAGTGTACTACCAACTCCTTCCATTTTGAGTGCGGGATGATGGGACCTACAATGAGGGACATTTGTTTCCTCATCGGCTTAAAAACCATCAGAGAAGAAGTCAATTGCCTCATGGATACCCCAAAAATCTCTTTTGAATTCCAAGAGAAGACCGATGGTGCCAAATCGACAGAGGGTTTTCATGGACCTTTCATCACAACAAAGAAAAAAGATGAAGGCACATCGATTGATGATGATGAGCACATTGTTTTTCTCCTATGCTGGCTCAACAAGTGTTTACTTTGCGTCCCAGCCATTCCAGTTACCAAAGAACTCATACCTCTGGCCAAAGGATTAGCTGTTGGCCGAACATATGCCTTAGCACCCCTAGTTTTGGCCAATCTTTACCAAGGTACGTACGACCTTCAAAACAACAATTTCACTCGCACATAAGGCCCATTGTCGCTCCTTCAAATGTGGTTTCAGTTATACTTCCCAAAACTTGTTCCACCAATGAAGGCTTCTGCTGGGGATCCTCTCATTTTTTTTGTGCATGTGCACAGATACCCACTCCAGCCTATTACGTATCTGAGTATTTTGATTTTTTTCTTTACTAAGTGCAAAAATAGATCCCCTCTTCAATTCATGTCGTTTCTCAATTGTAAAAATGCTCCCTCTTGGCTTTTTAAACCATTTAAAACCTCATCTGATCAAGAGAAGGAAT
Organism: Cornus suecica; assembly: GCA_963922005.1. Lineage (NCBI taxonomy): Eukaryota > Viridiplantae > Streptophyta > Magnoliopsida > Cornales > Cornaceae > Cornus > Cornus suecica. The sequence goes on from OY998242.1 coordinate 33,736,219, forward strand.
AATTTTATTCTTGTTGGGCCTCCTGTCTTCTCAGCCGAGACTTGCATTATGGTTCTACAAAACCTAGTCCCCACTATAGCCAATCAAGGGTTGAGCAATATATACCTTCCCAATTTGCTCAGCAATTTAGCTTGACTCAATTAATCCCTTTAGCCCCATACCTTTCTTTCAATCAAAATTTCCATCGTAGGGTAAGATTTGATTCTAAAGAACAAGTTTTAGAGGTGACCAACAAATTCAATCACTTGAGACTGGATTTTGTCTTCAAGGAGTTCGCCGTCACAACTGTTGCCGATCCTTACTTCACCCGATGGTGGTCAGAATACTGGGCTCAAGCAACTGTTTTCCCTTAGAATCCACAAGTATGATTTTTACAAAATTATCCCTCTTTGGTCTTTCTGATGCAACCTTAATGTTGTTTAATAATCTTACCTCTCAGCAACAAATTCCTCAACAATAAGTTCATCAGCAAGCTGGCTCTAGTTCATCAGCTCAAACCGAATCATTTCCTGCTGTCAAGATCCCATCAGCACCAGCTAATCGAACCAGATCACGGGCCAAAAAAGGCATAAAACTTTCCCAAAGGCCGATTTGATCTAATTAATTAATTTACTATGTTGATCTTTACTTCTTCTATTTAAGTTGTTGATGCTAAGATTGTTGCTAATAAATCCACCTCCCAATAAGTTAATCCTTGATCGGTGGTCAGACCTCGATTGGTTTGACCTACTAGAAAGGGATGATAAATAATGATGATAATAATAGTGTGTGCAGATAAACCCTTAAAGTTGACATAGTTTTTCCAATCGCAAGTGCACAAATCAATTATAGTATAGTACCAATGAGATAGGGTATATCGAATCCATAGAGACTAATGATTCTTCAACTCTATTATTATTACTTCTAACTAAATTATTAAGGATAGTTCGTTTGTTTTATTTTCTATAACTAATAAACATAAAATAAATATGAGAGATAATTGGTTTTGATTGTGAACAATGGAGATAAAGATCTAGGATATTTCTAACTCCACCACTAACCATTTAATATATTCTCTAAATTATTTAATTGTAAAGGGCTGTCCATCATATGTGAATTAGATATAGAGTCGCAAACCTTGGCAAACCCTAATCTTAAAAAAGGAACAATTCATCCATCATTGGCACAGGCCATCTCTAATCAATCATAACTAGTACATGCATCTATTCTAAATTATTCCTACTAACATAAATTAAAAGCACGTCACTAATTATCCCTTTCAAGCATGGTATGTCTAAATCAAGATTACATGTTAATAACCACTATTGTGTAAAAACTCATGAGTTAAACATCCGAGTTCTAGCCCATATTGAATAACCATGATTGTGCAAGATAAACCTTTCATTCAAGCTAAGACAAGACATAGAATAAACGTAGAATCTTATATAAAATCAAATGTAATCACTCATCTACACAATCATTACATATGTGTTTTTCAGTTTCCCCTTATACAATAAAAATAAGAAAGAGTATACATTACTTGGCTAGGGTTTCGTTAAAAATCCTAGATACCGGTTTAGTTATTCATGATAATGGTTGTCTGCATTGTTGATGTAGACACGCCCTCCATTGTTGATATTCTGCTCCAAACTTCAATATAACACCAAGACAAAGCTCCAATAATCCTCTTTGTTGTAGGGGAGATCCCTCTCTTTTATAGAAAAAGAGGCGTTTTTATTTAGTAATCTGATTGTTTTACGGTTAAGTCAGGAATGTATCTTGTGATTTATATTGAAGAATGATATATAATCTATTCATATATGGTCAATATTGCATCTAAAATAGCCTAGAGATCATTTCATGTTGATTTGGGTCGGAACAGGTCCCACAGATGTTTATATAGATTGTTGAATTTATTGGTCGCGTCAGGGTTTACAGAGTACTCGGTGAAGCCTCTACCGAGTACTCAGTAGACTTCAGGTCCCGCGAAAATGAACGTAAGTGCGCTAAAACTCTCGAGAAACTTTTCCTTCCTCCGCACAAGTGCGCGGTCTTTCGCATTCTACCGAGTATTTGGTGAAGGATCTATCGAGTACTCGGTAGTTCTTCACCTTGAGTTTTGCACTTCATCTTCGTTTCTCCATTTCTCTTTTTAACTTCATTCTTCTTCAGTCATTTTATATCCTTGATTTGTTTTTGGTCTTTTATAAGTCTTTTATTCATGATTTAGGCTCTCGAACAATCTTGAGTCACATATCCAGTTAATTCACCGGATTAAACTCAGTTTACAAAGCATTACCTGAAATATCTTAAAACATGAAAACCGTATAAAAACACCAATATAATGATAATTATAATCATAACAATATATAATTAGGAGCATTAAATATATGATATTTGGCTCCGATCAAGCCCCCAAACTTCAACATTGCTAGTCCTTTAACAATCACTTCAAAAATCAAAATTGGTGATGATTGTGTTTTTATACATCTAATTAAAATCTATTTAATTAACTAACTAATTGACTATGTAACTAATATTTTCTTTCGTAAAAGTGTATGATTACACTTAGCATGTGTAACAAGTCTTTTAAACCCCTCGGCATAACTGAGTGAAGTCACGTGAGGGTTAAATATACTACCCATAAATTATTTCATTCTTGTATGCTCATGAAATTAAATAATCATTAACTTATGCAATGCCATAATTTTGTTAGAGTAAAATGCATACAAGTTATCTTCACTCACTTATAAGTAACAATTTTCATGAATTAAACTTAAAAGAATGGTCCCTACAATAGTGAAATAAACTTGCTAATTTTTACAACCGATCCATATAGTCTTCCGTGTTTTTGTGAATATTTTCTATAGTAGACTAATCTTCATTCTTCTACTTCATTGATCAATATTTGTCATGACACAACTTTATTTTTATCCCTTTTTGTCTTTCTAAGTCTCCGGACTTTCCAACGGCGATTTTTAGTCCCGACCAACTGGGCCCGAGCTTCTTCCATGGAATTTATGCTCATTAATTTTCTCTCATTTAAACGCAAACAGTGATATTGGTGATACCAATGCCCGGTTACTCAGGTCAAAAAAGTACTTTTTGCATTTAAAATATATATATATATATATATATATATTTTTCATATAATTCATTTTTCATTTTTCATTCTTCACTACTCCCCTTCTCCCATTGTCATTGAAACAAATCTATTTTTTCAACTATATAGTCAAAGGTCAACAATTGTCCCGTAGAGAATATGTGCATGTGTTTATAGGTCAAAATTATCCTTCTCGATTTCAATTTCACTCATGTGGACCATATCTTAAAATTTTAATTTAATCAAACTATTACATACTCATGAGTGGGGTGGTTGCATACATAGTACATTTCTAGTCATAACATGTACACAAATCAACTCATACTTAATATCAATTACATATTTCGAATGAAGAACTTGATATAATTTTAAAAAAAAAAAATCAATATTTTTATTTTTCTAAGTCCCTTAAAACTTTGGCAAATAACTAATTCCCCCCCCCCCCCCCCCCCCCCCCCCCCCCAAAAAAAAAAACTTAAATTGGACCAAAGAAGAAATCGTTACCACCCTTGAAGTGTAATTCCGTTTTGTGCATTGTAGTGCTCGTATCTCCCCTAAACTTGTTTTGAATGATCTATTAAAACATACAACACTACGCAATACCCAAGATCATATCAAGTAAAGAGATAATAATTAATGAATCAAAATATAAAGTTTAAAGCAATTTTTCAAGGGAATAGAATTTTATTTAATAAAAGCACACATGATTTGGCCTTAAGGGCCTACAATCCTATAAATCTCAAAACTACAGAAAAATAAAAAGAAAACAAAAGATAAAACCAATCCTAAACAGATTTGGTGGGAAAACAATAAAAAATAATAAAAATACTTAAAAATTCTACATCTATTCCCTTATTCCTACGAATTTTCCTATATTCCATTCTAGCCACTTTGATTGATTTTAGTATCTTCTCTTTCTCTCTCCTCTCGATCCTCCTTCAGCAAGTATTGCTAATAACTACACCAACAACTCCTCTCTTCATGGGTAAATCGGTTCATAAACTTCCAATGGTAATAATCTCGAACATAAATTACCCTTGCTTCCAGAGGTGATAAAAAATCCTTTCCCAATTGTTGAGTGATTATAGCTTGAATTAATAAGGGATAAGGCAATTTCCAGTCTTTTACCCATGAGCATGGTGTAGGAACCAACCATCTCCATTGGTTCACCATATGTTCATAAATAGCTGAAGGAATAGACACCCACTACCTAGCTTGAAATTGATATAGAATATCTATTACCTCGTACTCACACTTATCTTTTTACTTTGAAGGGCACACCTGCTTTGTGAGTAAAGTATTGAGAAACCATAATTCAGGGTTGAGCACAACCCTAGGGATGCTGCGAACGTAAGAATTTGGCTCATAACAATCACATATCTCTCAAACCATGTGGAAATAAGAAAGATATGGAGCATTGTATGGTCCGAATTTACCGTCAAGCTCCGGAGGTTCCTCATGTGGAATCCCATGCCTTAGCAATTATCTCGGGGGTAATCTCTATATTTTTCTTACCTCCTTGTATGTGGGTGCATAGTATAACACCATTCTCCACATTGTCAAAGCGCATATTATGATAAAAGTCACGAACAATGTCGGGAAATATGAATTCAGAGGCCGTAGTGAGTAACGGTACTAACCTCCTTTCTTATAATTTGGCCATTGTCTCCTTTATTGCTGGTTTCGAATAATTATCCGTATAAAACACACGCTCACATATAATCTACCAATTACTCAATGGATCTTCACCTTGGACAACCATAGATTTGAAGAAACACAAAGATTCCTACTACTATCTCTCTCTCAATAAGATGATGAATTATAATAGAGTAGAGATGAGGGATCCTATATTTATAGAATTAAATCTAAGTCTATTCTAGGAGAGGAATGACTTAATTTACTGTAGAAATCTGGAATAGGAATTGTAAGAATGAGAAATTTTCGAAAAGGAAATAAAATTTAATGTTAAAGTGTCCATAATTGAAAATGATTTCATATTTATGAAAATTTTTCATAACACTCTTGTAATCCTTCATTATATATTATTAACACTGTATACTATACTATATAAGTTGGTCAAAATCCTATTTTGAAAGGAAAATCAAAATTGCATAATTATAGAAATTGATTTTCGGTTTTAGAAAAATATAGTTTTTTTTTTCAGGACTCACCGAGTACTCGGTGATAAAACTACCGAGTACTCGGTAGTTTCTGTACCGAATTTTATTTTTCAAAAATACTTTTATACTTTTAAAATAGTTTTTAATAAAAATTACACATAAAATATATATAAAATTCATTATACATAAACATATATATTTTCAAACTAGATTTTTATTTTTAAATAAAAATACTTAAATATGTAAATATAAAATTATACATAAATATTTAAAATGTTAGTGAAAACTAAATAAATATAATAAGTTTTTTTTAAAATAGTTTTTATATAAGTCATATCATTCCCCCAAACTTATTTTTTTATAATGAAAATAGATAATTCAAATAATTTGCTCATTTTAACAAAAATATTCATTCTCATTAAGTTTCGAAAATCATAGGGAAATGGAATCTAAAACAAAAATAAAATTAAAAAGAAATCAAAATGCATATTACAAAATAACGATTCACAGTACGGCCTAAGGCAATATATAGAATAAAAATCTATGCCAGCTCGTGATCGTACTTTCTCAAAATCCTAATCTAAGACAACGGTGGTGGTGGTGGATGAGAAGTAGAGTCGGCGCCCAAACGCTCCATGATAGCCTGAAATCCATGAGTTATCTCAACTCGGATTTCTGCCTACTCTTTCTCTAACCGCTCATGACGGGCTATTATATTGTCATACTATTCCCGAGACAGTCACAGTCTCTCTCTGTCTAGGGGCCTAAGGCATCTTCTCATCAGTAGCCTTGTCATCATCCCTACTCTCTCATCCCTTGTCCTCAGAATCATTCTCCTCCTCAGTCTCCTCATTTGTTGCCTCAGCATTGGTACGACTCATCTTACCGTGTGAACGGCTAAAGTCCTTGTACTTCATTGGCGCATCAACTACGCGTTCCTCCTCCATAGCTCTCATTTTCTTGGGTGCCATTAACTTAGTTTCGAAAGGATTTGAATGAATTTGAACAAGATTGAAAGTGTATAAAGGCGCCTATATATAGCTTCGAAAATGCAAATCCAAGAAGAGATTTTTGCATGTTTTTTGGACAAAATAATTGGTGGGTTTTGGTCGGATTAGGGCTTGGATGAAGATATGAGTCTTGATTTGAGCTTAAATGGTTGAAAATTGAGGATTCGTATGTGAAAACGAGGGTATATGTGTGTATATATATATATATATATATATAAAGGTGTATATAGATTGATACATGCGATTCAGAGGATTTTAGAGCTTGATTCTTGTTAGATTGAGAGTAATAAAGGTATAATAGGGCTAGGGTGTGAATATTGGAGAGAAATGAAAGCTTAAAGTGATTTGAGAGAGAGAGAGATGAGCCCTAATAAGAACTACCGAGTTGCCCGGTTCAGTTCGACATTTTAAGTCACCGAGTACTGGGTGAAATTTTTACCGAGTACTCCGTAGTTCATAGTTGCTGAAATGTTTTTGTCTCAAACTCCTTTTTAATTTCTAATTCATTTACTTACTCCTATCATTATATCTCCTCTAACTTAATAAAAACATAAATTAATTAAAATTACTAAAATTAAATAAAAATAAAAAAGTAATAAAGTTAAAATCATATAGTTACGTTTCGTCTAAGAGAAAATGATCTCTCTTAGGCGGTGCCTCTATTTAACGTCATTGGCTCCACGTTCATAGATATTTTAACCGTTATCATACGTTGGATCTATTAGATCGATAGATTCCACACATCATATCTTGGGGTTAAATTCTACGCATCTCTTGAGTCGTTGTCCATTTACCTTAAATCTTTTACGTTTTCTTGGATCCTCTACTTCCATCACTCCATACGGAAAAACAGTGATTACGTTATTTGGTCTGTCCCACCTTGAGCATAGTTTTTAGGAAATAATTTTAAACGAGTATTGAACAACCATACTTTATGACCAGGTTCTAAGGATTTTCTTCGAATTTTTTTTATCATGAAATGCTTTCGTTTGTGCTTTATATATTCGTGCATTTTCATATGCATCATTATGAATTTCCTCAAGTTCATTAAGTTGAAGTTTCCGATTAGAGCCTGATTCTTTTAGGTCAAAATTTAATCTTTTAATGACCCAATATGCCTTATGTTCTAATTCAACAGGAAGATGACAAGCTTTACTATAAACTAATCTATATAGTGTAGTGCCTATTGGTGTTTTATAGGTCGTCCTATATGCCCATAGCGCATCGTTTAATCTTGTTGACCAGTCTTTTCTATCAGTTCGTACTGTCTTTTTTAAGATTCGCTTGATTTCCCCATTTGATACCTCAGCTTGACACTTGTTTGGGGATGATATGACATACCTACTTTGTGTGTAATGGAATATTTAAGACAAACAATTTATATAACGATTACAAAAATATTTTTCATTATCACTGATTATTGTGCGTGGTATACCAAATCGCGATAAAATATTAGATTGTAGGAATTCAATCACAATTTCATGGTCAACTTTGGTTGATGCTACTACTTCTATCCATTTCGAAATGTAATCTACCCCAACGAGTATATATAAATTATTGTTTGACATTGGAAATAGTCCCATAAAATCTATCCCCTAGACATCAATTATTAAAATTGGGGATAGATGTGTCATAACTCTCCAAGAAATTGAACCTAATTGTTGGCATCTATCACATGCCTTACAGTAATTGTAGGAATCTTTGAATAAGGAAGGCCAGTAAAATCCACTTTGTAATATTTTAATTGTTATCTTTTTGGCTCCAAAGTGCCCTCCACATGTTAATGTGTGACAGAATTTTAAAATACTCTATGTTTCATGCTCAGGAACGCACCTCCTAATTATTTGGTTAGAAAAATATTTGAATAACTCCGGATCTTCCCAAATATAGTATTTGATTTGACTGAAGAATCGATCATTTTCTTGTTTCGACCATCCTGGTGGTATTTTATGTGTAGCCAAGTAGTTGACTATATCAGCATACCATGGTAACTTATTAACTATGTTAATGTTGCATATTGTGTTGACATTCTCAGTCTCAAATTGTGTTGGTTACTCTTCTTGTTCTATTATCAATGAGTCTATTAACGTAAAAAGTGATGGTGTATTCGAGGTGATAGGTAACGACTTCGTTGGTTTCTGCCATGATTCTCCATATAATGCTCTTTTATGTCGTCAAGATTAGATTATAATTGTTTATCCCAATCAATGTTAGTGAAACCCTCTTTTTCCTGCAGCAATTTATCCTTCCTATCCGTAATTTGATCTTCTGTTATTTGATCAAGACTAAAACAATCATCAATGGTTGTACATTGACTATCATTCTCAAACACATTCAATTTTACTTTCAGATTTCTGAAAGATATACCCATAGCCCCCATTCTACAATTTATGCAAGCATTAGTTGTTGCTAAGAATGGCCGCCCTAATATTATGGGTATAAGTTTCTTTGGACTATGGACAAGTTATGTGTCTAAGATTATGAAATCGACAGGAAAATAGAATTTGTCTACTTGAACTATCACATCATCAACTATCCCTCTTGGTCGTTTGATTGATCTATTAGCTAATTGAAGTACAATCGATGTTGGGTTTAATTATCATAATCCCAGTTGTTGATAAACTGAATAAGGTAATATATTGACACTGGCAGCTAGATCAAGGAGAGCTCGCCTTACTTCTTGGTCTCCAATTATGCATGATATTATTGGCGCTTCTGGATCTTTAAACTTAGGTGTTGTATCGTTTATCAATAATGAACTTACTTGTTCAGTTAACACTATTTGCTTTGGCACCTTAGCTCTACTTCAACGTTTTTGCATACATAAATCTTTTAAAAATTTAGCATAAGGTGGTATTTGAGATATGGCGTCTAACAAAGGTAAATTGATCTTTACTTGTTTAAATACTTCTAAGATTTCATTCATTTTATCACCTTGTTTTCCACAATAGTTTGTTCTATGGAGACGTTGAGGAAATGGTGTTTTTGGCTCATAGTCCTTCTCCGTAGTTTTCTCAAGTGTTTCTTTAACTGGTTATTCTATTGTTGGATGCGATGTTTCTTTAGAAATGCTTTCCAAGACTCTTTCATGTTCTAACTTTTCCTCAAATTTTTCCTCTACTTTGTTATCCACTACCCTACCACTCCTTAAGATTGTAATCACTTGCACAGTTTCATGAGTCGGTTCTTGTAGAGTTCCTAAGGGCCCGTTTGGGAACTTGGTTTTGGTCTTGGTCTTGTGATTTTGGTTTTGGTGGTCTTGGGTGATTTTAGGTAAATCTAAAACCTATATATAATGTTTGGTAAGGAGTTGGTCTTGGTCTTGGTCTTGGTATAATTATATATATATACTAATATGTATTAAAAATATATAAATATGAAACATATATATATAAAATTGGAAAAAAATATTAAAATGAAAATATATATATAATTAAAAAATATTTAAACTTCCCGAAAACATTTGACATTTTTATTTTTTTTATTCCAAAAAATATATATAATCGAAAAAAATATTTTAAAATGTGAAAATTATATATAAAATTCAAATAATATATCTTAAATTCGAAAAAATATATATAATTCAAAAAAAAATATAAAATTCTGAATAATTTTATTATATACTGAAAAAAATTAAAAATTTAGAAAAAAAAGGATATAAAATGGGGAAAAATAAAAAATTTCCGAAAAATAATTTTTTTCCAAATATTATATATTATTATTTTCAAAATAATTCATATTTTCGGCCATATATATATATATAGAGAGAGAGAGAGAAAAGTCAAAATTGATAGGCCAAAACCATGGTTTTAGTGGTTGGTTTTAAAAAGCCCAAAACCAAGTCCAAAACCCACCAACCAAACATGGTTTGGTCTTAATATCACAGACCAAAACCAAAACCAGGCCCAAAACCACCTATCTAAACAGGCCCTAACTCAACCATGTGTTGTCCTTTAGGATTGATCACTAGTTGACTTGGCAATTTACCCTCTTCTCTTTTGTTAAGCGTATTAGCTATTTGACCCATCTGTGTTTCCAATTTTGAGATAGCTTGAGAATGTGTATGTAACAATTGAGTATTAGCAAGGGCTGCTAAAACTTTATCTTCAAAACTAGTTGATCTTAGTGGTGGATTAGTATTTTGGACTTGATTTTGAAATTAATGTTGATTCGATTGGAATGGTCGAAATCCTTGTCTATTATTTTTGGAAATTTTGAGTATTATTGAATTGTCTTGGAACTTTGTTGAAATTTTGAGTACTGTTGTTGAATTGTTTTGGAACTTGATTGAAATTTTGAGTTTGGACAGGATTTTTGATGTTTTGAGATCGATATGATAATAAAGGATGATTACGCCAGCCTTGATTGAAAAAATTTGAGTATGGATTATGTATGGATTATTATTGGTAAAGGTTGCGTTAACATCACATGGCGTTATATTATCTTCTTCAAACATTAGTGGACATCCACTAGCTAAATGAGAGGGATCAAAATAAATCGAACAGACTTCTATATGAGTATTTTGAGTGTAATTCAAAAATTTGTCTAATTTTCTACTTATCTCGGCCACTTGAGTCGTCACGTCGTCAGTTCTATCTATTTCTTTAGCAGTTTCCATCCTTCTAAGGTTATTAAACATTGATCTAGCCCGTATTCTGACGCGTTTTGTTGTGAATTTTCACTCAGTCTTTCAAATATTTTCCAAATATTTTCGACTGGTTCTAATGCAAACGTTCCTCCACATGCAGCATCTATACAATATTGTTATATTTCTCCTAGGCCATGATAAAAATTACGCACCAAGTCATATTTTGTAAATTTATGATGAGGACATTTATCCAAGTGTTCTTTAAATCGTTCCCAAATTTCATGGAATTGTTCTCCGGAATTTGGGTAAAGATTATTATCGTTGTTTGGGCTTCGTGTGTTTTTCCCATTGGGTAAAATTTATGTAAGAATTCTTCCTTAAGCTTCTCCCAATCAGTCTTCACCCGTTCTTCTAAACTAGTGTATCATTTTTTAGCTATTTCTTTGAGTGAAAAAGGAAATAGTCGCACACGTAAAGCATTAGTGGGCATCCCATTCATTTTAGTTGTTGAACTAATTTATATAAACTCCGTAATGTGTTCATAGGGATCTTCATGTTTGTGTCTATAGAATTTACGCAACATATTTAAAATACTTGCTTTGATTTCATAATGAGACGTTATTTCTCCTGGTATAACAATGTCCGCTGGTGATTCGAAATTAGAAGGTGTGTAATAATCTTTCAAGGAACCTGGTGGTTGTACTTGAGGGTCGCCCATATCGTTAAAATTTAGTGTATCTTTTTCAATCCTTTGTTTATTAGTTAACTTTTTATGATAAGTTCTATCAACTTTAGGATCAAAAGGAGCAATTTCTTTAGATACAGAACGCAAACCCCTCATACAACGATGAAACAATTTTTTATATAAAAATAATAAACTAGCTAAAAACAAAATAAATAATCAAAATAAAAGAGAAATTAAATAAGAAAAGTAAAGATAAAACTTGTGCAATAATTTAAAGTACAATAAAACTCACAACTAGTCCAACCAAGCAGTCGTCGCCGCTTTTCTGGTTCCCTCTGTTAATCTCACTATACCTGTCAAAAATCATAAAGTTTCGTCTTTTAAAAGAAGAAAATAAAGATAAAGCAAATAAAATAATCTAGCTATAATAATTATGCAAGAATATAGAAAATCGTTTAGTCCCTAGCAATAGCGCCAAAAACTTGATCGGTGGTCAGACCTCGATTGGTTTGACTTATTAGGAAGGGATGATAAATAATGATGATAATAATAGTGTGTGTAGATAAACCCTTAAAGTTGACCTAGTTTTCCCTATCGCAAGTGCACGAATCAATTATAGTATAATACCAATAAGATAGGGTATATTGAATCCACATAGACTAATGATTCTTTAACTCTATTATAATTACTTCTAACTAAATTATTAAGGATAGTTTGTTTGTTTTGTTTTCTATAACTAATAAACATAAAATAAATATGAGAGATAATTGGTTTTGATTGTGAACAATGGAGATAAAGATCTAGGATATTTCTAACTCCACCACTAACCAATTAATATATTCTCTAAATTATTTAATTGTAAAGGGCAGTCCATCATATGTGAATTAGATATAGAGTTGCAAACCGTGGCAAACCCTAATCCTAAAAAAGGAACAATTCATCCATCATTGGCGCATGCCATCTCTAATCAATCATAACTAGTACATGCATCTATTCTAAACTATTCTTACTAACATAAATTAAAAGCACGTCACTAATTATCCCTTTCAAGCATGGTCTATCTAAATCAAGATTACATGTTAATAACCACTATTGTGTAAAAAACTATGAGTTAAACATCCGAGTTCTAACCCATATTGAATAACCATGATTATGCAAGATAAACCATTCATTCAAGCTAAGACAAGACATAGAATAAACGTAGAATCTTATATAAAATCAAATGTAATCACTCATCTACACAATCATTACATATGTGTTTTTCAGTTTCCCCTTATACAATAAAAATAGGAAAGAGTCTACATTACTTGGCTAGGGTTTCGTTAAAAAATCCAGATATCGGTTTAGTTGTTCATGGTAGTGGTTGTTTGCATTGTTGATGTAGACACGCCCTCCATGGTTGATATTCTGCTCCAAACTCCAATATAACACCAAGACAAAGCTCCAATAATCCTTAGCGCTATAGGGGAGACTCCTCTCTTTTATAGAAAAAGATGCGTCTTTATTTGGTAATCTGATTGCTTCACGGTTAAGTTCGAAATGTATCTTGTGATGTATATTGAAGAATAATATATAATCTCTTCATATATGGTCAATATTGCATCTAAAATAGCCTAATGATCATTCCATATTGATTTGGGTCGAAACGGATCCCACAGATGTGTATACAGATTGCTGAATTTATTGGTCGCATTAGGGTTTACCGAGTACGTGTGTAACACCCCGTTTCATTTTCCTTTTTTTTCTGAATTATTCCCGATTTATTTTCGGTGATGACGTCACTTGTTCATGACGTCATGGTTACTCTGTGTATTTTACGAGTAAATTTTTCGCGTTCACGCTTGGATTCGATTGCGCGACTTGGCGATCATCACCTTAACGACTTTGTGGAGTATCGATGATGACTATGTGACTTGACAGTAACGTTTAGCAGTTCGGACTTGGTGAAACCTTTATGTGTTCTTGTTATCAACTACGTGATTGAGTTGTGACGATTGACAGCTAGTGTTATCGACTAAATGGATTTGTTTCGACGCTTGACGTTTAGGGCTTCGACTTAGTGATTTGAGTTCGGTAGTTAGTGCTTTAGGGATTCGACGTTTTTGTTTCTCCTAGTTATGGGGTTAGTACGTGCCTTGTTTAGCTGACGTGCTTAGGAGTATTGATAGTCCTTTCGCTCATTTTATTTATGTTTGTATATACGTGCTCTGTGTGTTGATGCCCTGTGTATTGATGTGGCATTAGGTGCCCTAGTTGTTTAACTTACGTGCTCATGTGTATTTGCATTATCTGGTTCGTTTTTCATGTTTATACGTACGTGATAAGTGTAGTGCGATTTTGTTTAAACCTGTAGCATTTAGTACTTCGACTTGACGACACGTTTGGTTAGTTCGGCACTTATGGTTTTGATTCGATTAGTTCGTTTATCGTAATAGTGCTTATGGTGTTCATCGTGACATATACCCTATGTTTCGGAGTTTCATACCCCAGATTCTATACTCCGTTTATTTTATTTATTCGGCATTGCAATTTAAATCAGAATTATTAACGATGCGTTTGGCTCGTGGGCTTTATTGTTAGGGGCTACGCGGTTTAGTTTCCACGATTGAGTTTAGTGTTTTGACTAGGCTACGATCAGTGATTTTAGGAGTCTCGGTGAGTTCAGACTTTATTCGGGGTTTCGGTGATTGGTTTCGTAACCCGGAGTATTTATTCGGGCTCATATTATTTGATTGGCGTCCTGTGGACTTACGGGTTCATGTGTTATTATTTGGAGGCTTCCGATATATTTTGGGATTATCGGGTATCCCGTTTATTCTTTTGAATTTGCGTGAGATACGTTGCGAGTCGATTCGGGATTTATTTTAGTTTATATCTGACTATATAGCTGAATTATTTATTCCGGACGTTATTAGTTATTCGGAGTACCGTGGAATTTTCGGTGAGTTAATTGGTGGAAGAGATTCGTACCCGGAGTACTTGTTTAAGCTCGTATTATTAATTAGAGTCCGGTGAATTTTATGGGCTCACGTGGAATTATTTGAGTGTCCCCGGTATATTTTACGGGACTTATTTTATTTATGCGAATTTAATTATGATTATATATTTATGGGTTTTATATCCTAGATTATTTATTTCAGTTATATTACTTATTGGGCGTCCCGTTTATATTTACGGGCTCGTATGATTTTATTTGGAGGTTCCTGGTGCATTTTGAGATTTATTGTATATATATATATATATATATATTATTAATTGAAATTATATATATATATATATATATACTTGGGTATTTATATATATAAATTAATGGAAATTATATATATATGTATATAACGAATAAATGGTGTTTGTGGCTGTAAATGAGCCAGCCTCTCTTCTCCTACACGATTATATCTTCTTCCTCCTCACGACCACCAGGTTTCCTTCTTCATCTCCATCAATTCTCGCTGCCAACGAGGGACAGGGTGAGAGAGAGAAAGAGGTACGGGTAGAGAGTTTCCGAGCAAGAGAGGAACTGCGACTGGTGGATTTCACCGACTAAGGAGCGGCGACCCGACTTGAGGTTCACAGGTCAGAGGCGACTAGGGTCTCTGGTGGCACGGTGGTGGCGCCGGTTCGCTCTAGTGGTGCAGCAGCAGCTGGTCGCGCACTGTAGCAGTTCGCGCTACAGGCCATTTTCGGCCAGGAACTTCAGCTAATTATTTGGATGCCTTGCCGAGCTTCGATTGAGCTAATTTTCGGAGAGTAGATGCGTCTTGGTGTCAGGTACGACGTGTAAAAATTTCGTAATATTCCGTTGAGCGGTTTGTCGAGAAATTCAATTTGAAGTTTCGAATTTTCGTTTGGGTTATATTAGATTTATTCAAAATTATTAACAAATTAATAATGGGCTTCGTATATCTCGTATAGGTCGTCAAGACGGACGTTTCGGTATATTCGAAATAATTTTCGGACGACTTTGGTCGGCGGGCTCTATATTCGGGCGCCGACACTGTTCACAACGGACTGTTCAGGACCGTTTGTAAGCGTATTTAGTTAGGTGGGAATTTTATATATATATATTTATCTAGCACTCACTGATAGTGCGTAGAAAATGCTAAGCTGCCCCGTTGTATATTTATGGATAATAAAAACGTGAAATTAAATTTCTAAGCGATAAATGGAATTTAAGAATTTTATAAAATTCACGAAATACCCATAACCGAATGAATGAGGTCGGGAATAGAAATTCCCTGGGAAATTAAATAAATTAATTTCCCTGAAATTATTTTTTAGAAATTAAATCCTACTTAAATTGGATTATAATAGGCGGTTTAGTACCCGTGGACTTAAAGTAGGATTTTGTAGAATTTTTGTGTGAAATTAGAACCTGTAATTAGCCCCCGAATTATATGTAACTGAAATTAAAATACAGTGGGGGCGGGGCAGATTTGTATTGAGGGACATTATAGACTTGATTTTTAGTTCCCTTGATGATTTTCTCGTAAATTATAAATAAATTAAATTGCGAATTTAATTGTCTAATTTTCCCTGAGGCGGATTAATTTAGAAATAATTATTGGGAATTAAATTAAAAGCATGTTGTTATATAAAATCTATGAAGATTGAGTAATTGAGAACCCGATTATTTCTGTGATAAACGGAACTTTATTTACTGTATAATTGAAATTGTGAAGCATGCGTGGTATGAGATTGCTTGGCTTCTATGCCGTGTTATTGAGCATATTAAATTCATATGGAGGGATTTTGCATTCATATAGCACCAGGTTATCTGTATATTGTTTCGGTGCACGTTGCATGCCTCAGTTATATCATGTGCATGTCTGGTTTGTTTGGAATGTCGCAACAACTGGCCAGGGGGTGGTCTAGCACCCAGGGAGCTAGTAACTCTCAATTCTCTAGACATTTGAGGGTGAGGGCTTGGGCCTCACTTGCCGGTTCCCGGGCGGACTTGTGGTCCTCGCACTTTCTTTGGCGACGCCCACCCTTCCTGTTGTGGGTTTGTTGCCCCAGCAGTGAATGGTTTGGGATTCCTGGATATTTGTTTCACCCTTTAGTGGCTAGGGTTGCATTGTCATTGCATTGATATACATATTGAGCATTCATTCGTTTATGGATCTTTTATATTGTCGATATTTGCTGTTATTAAACTGATGATATTGGTAACTTTATTATAAATGGTGGAAATTAATTCAATGTGATTAAAAGTTAAAGATTTTAAAATTTAAAAGAAATGTAATGTAATAATGTTAAAACCTGGATTAGTAGAGCCATGGTTGACATGTATTCCAGGTGGTTACGTGGATATAAATGAAAAGAGGTTTTGATAATTAATTGTTTCCCCCTTGAGGGAAGTTGAGTTGAGTTGGCTAGTCATATATTGAGACTTGGTTGTGATTGGTGATTAGTGTTATCACTGGATGATTATTAGACCACTTCAGTAGTGGGGATAGTTGTTCAAGTTAAAGGTCGGGTAAGACTCGTTAGTCTGTCTTTGTTTCTCTTAACTTGTGTATTTTGAGCTTGTCGCTCATCTTTCCACTTTAAAAGTGTTTCGAGTAGTAAATGGTTTTTAGTCGTGTGCCTTGAAAATCTCATTTCCTGTATGTTCTGGTAAAGTTAGTGAACTCTGGACATGGTTTGTCCTGTTCTTGAAACTCGAGGTCAGTTCTGAGATCTAGATATGTTTTTAGAGTTTGATTGTTTCAGATTCCTCCGAGTTGTTCCGAGGAACACTTGAATCACGGTGTTGGTTTGGTAACCTTTGAGGATTTGTTTATAAGTTCCTATATTAAGTTGAAGGTCTTAGAGCCTATTTCGAAATAAGTTTGAATGTGACTTTGAGGTGATATTCGGTTGAACTCTAGTAGTTCTTTTCCCCGTGTTATTGTTTCTTGGGTTTTAACCCGAACATGTGTTTCTAAGGTTTCATTCATTAAGGTAAGAAATATGATCATTCGTGTTTGTCGGTGGATCTTCTCGGGTAAGAGAAGTGAGATTAAGTTAAGCGCATATAATGCGATTCCTAGTGTTTGGTTGGGTTGAATCCTTCGGGGTTCAACATTTTTCTTTAAATACCCGAGGGCCATGGCATCTGTTTGGGACTAAATGACTCCAGTAACCCTTTCTTGCGCCTTGATAAGCGGTATGAGTTAGAGGTGACGTTGTTGATCTGTACCCTTTTTAGTGCCTCGATAGGCAGTGTGAGTTAGAGATAGTTCGGTTGGTTACCGAATCCAGTGTGGTGATAATATATTTCCTTGTGTATTTCTTTGGGGTGAATGGATTAGTTCACGAATTTTTGTAAACAAAAAGGACTTGTATTGAGGATACCATTGGACTGTATTGAGGATAGAAATTGTGAGAGTGAGACTCTCTAGGTATGATCTGATAGAGGTGATGTGTAAGAATTATAAATTAATTGTGGACATGATTATGGTTTTTCTCTTCTGGTAGTCCTAGTGAGTGATCTTACCTCCTATAAATCTTGAGTGGCGTGCTCGGTGCACGGTATAATAGATAATTAGTTCTGGTTGTATCCCTAGACGAGAATGTGTATTCGACTGGGTGCTTTTATACACTAGGTGCTAGGATTAGCTGTTTACGGGACTTTATGTATATATGTGTGTGTATATATATATATATATATATTGATTAGACATGCGTATATACGAGTGGTAGATATATCTTATGATATGTGTTGTTTTACGACTCTTGAGTAGTTTCGAGATTAGTTGTGAGGTTATTGTTGGGTGTCTCAGATTGGCGGGGGTGCCATGGGAAACGATAGTTTGACCTAGGATAGATGCATGCACACGGGATGGTTAGCATTTTCTAGACGGCTATGAGTGTGATGTTTTGATATTATGGTGAGCGCGTGGTTTTTTGCTCACCCCCCACACACAACAATTTCAGGTTTGCAGGTGGATGCAGCACGGCGCGTACGGCGACGATGGTACGGGTGACTTGGGACGTTTTCAGTATTTTATTCCTTTTATTCGTAGATATCCTTGTGTATATTCATTGTTCTCTTGGGAGCCAGGCTGTTGGCATATCCCCTTGTGTTGTATCCTTTATTCGGTGTATTTATTATTTTCGGGGTGTCTTTGTATCATTTCGGCACTACCCTTGAGTTTTATGTATTCTTATTTGAGCTTGGTGGCTCAGTCGGTAATTGTTGTTTTGGGGTGCCTTTATACCTTTTCGGCATCGCCATATGGTTTTCTTTATGATTTCATTTGAGCATTTGGGGCTCTATTGATTTTAGAGGGGTTTGGAGAGGTATTGGTGTTCTTTTCCACTACCTCGGCCCTACTAGGTTTCTGGAATGTTGGGCTACGTGCCATTGTTTCTATTTCTGTTATTATGGGCAGAATCTTTCGTTGTGTTGTTGTTGGGTTGTCCGGATGTTCCATTTACAAACGGAACTCTGCCGAATTTTTGTTAGAATTCTTTACTGAGTTTCTTTCACTCAGGTGACATGGAATACTTCATTTTCATTCATATTCCATGTATTTCGATGTCATTGTTAATCTTGGTTACTGTTTTCGGTGACGTCATACCTCGGGATTCGCTGATTCTCCAGATTGGAGTCTCAGGAATAACGGGGCGTGACAACTTGGTAGACTCCAGGTATTGCGAAATGAGCGCATGTGCGCTAAAACTCTCGGACAAATTTTCCTTCCTCCGTGCAAGTGCGCGGTCTTTCGCATTCTACCGAGTACTCGGTGAATGATCTATCGAGTACTCGGTAGTTATTCACCTTGAATTTTGCACTTCATCTTTTTTGTTCCGTTTCTCTTCTCAGCGTCATTCTTCTTCAGTCCTTTTGTAACCTTGACTTTTTTTATCTTTTATAAGTCTTTTATTCATGATTTCAGCTCTCGAACAATCTTGAGTCACATAACTAGTTAATTCACCGAATTAAACTCGTTTTACATAGCATTGCCTGAAATATCTTAAAACACAAAAACCATATAAAAGCACCAATATAATGATAATCATAGACATAACAATGTATAATTAGGAGCCTTAAATATATGATATTTAGCTCCGATCAATCCTCAAGAAACTATTCCAAAGCCCAAGGTATTTATATTTTGACTTAATCTTTCCTCATTTTAATCAGCCTAACTTTATTTTATCTCAGCCGAAAAGAATCAAGAAAACCTCTTTGGGTCCCAAAAGTGCAAAACAATACTATGAGGGCCGTGAAGTGGACGTCCTTGGGTCTTCAGAAGATGAAATTGATCATATTCAACAAGCTCCAGTAAGAAACCTTCTCCTTTTAGAACAATATTGTTGTCTCTCCTTGAATTGCAAACTTACTATTGATTTCCATATAAAACAGGGTAATCTAAAACCAGAACCAATGGAAACATCCCTAGTGAATAAAAACCAAAACCCTTTCAAAGGCCCAAGCTCTTCAATTACAGTAATCACTGACACTCCAATGTCTCCTTCTCAAGAGGCTACAGATCCAATGGGCAATTTGTTAGAAATTCAACAACCATCAACAAGCTCATCAACAACTCAGCAGATTCCTCAATAATTACCTCATTCTTCTCCTCAAGCAGCCACCGATTATCAGCATGAAGTTCCTTCGGCAAAATTTACTCATTCAACTCAGCAACATTCTGATACTCAATCTGCACAAACTTCTGAAGTCTTAGTTAATTTCGAATTTTCCACTAGCAGTTATGATGACCTGTTTAAGTCGTTTTTAGTTGAAGTCACCGAAGAAAGACCTCCCTCTAAATCAATTGTTGATTCTGACTCCACCGTAAAGGCATCCCTCAAGGTCCAGCTCCTGCAACTCCTAAACTCTGGTACCAGAACTTGGCCAAGACTGGCCAATGAGTTCAAGTCATCCCTGCAAAAACTCATTGCTTGCAGAAGCATCTCTGCCGATCTCAGAGCCACTACTAGTGAGATTTTTCTTAGACTCCCTTCTTTCACTACCTCTTTGACCTCTGCTTTCCAACTGCAGGACTCCATCACTTTAAAGGAAATGACTAAATCAGCTTTGCAACAGAAAATCTTATCCTCTGCTCAAATTTATACCGATAGAAGAAAAGAAGATGAAACTCTGGCTCAAGAAGAGAAAGCCTTGTTATAATCTTTAGTCGAGGTGAATGCAAAATAACACGTGGTGAGCTATCATCTTAACCAATTAGCAAAGGAAGCTAAGCAGGACAGATAGAAGCATCGATCTCTTATAAATGAGCTCCAATATGTGGAAATCGAAAAAGGCATTGCTTTTGCCTCAATTTCAAGGGCACAAGCAATCTGGGACAATCTGAAGTCTCGAGTTTTGGAGATATAAGCATTTTTCAGTCCCTTATGTTTTTGTCACCTTATAGGGAACTGTTATTTGTTGTTTTAGATGTCATTTTCAGCTTTCATATTTGTAACTACAAACATTTTTGTGGAAATCAAACCATCTTTGAAGAGGCACGATCAAGATATACTTTGGATTTAATTTATTGTATGTATTCATCTCCAACTATGCCAAACAAGTAACAAAATTTGGTTTCAAAAGACAAATAAAGAAAACAAAGAATAAAAGAAAAAGAAATACAAATGATTGGTTACTGATGTCTGAAGCTATCCTCTTCACTCATAAAGATTAGGCCGATACTGCTTCAAATACTTTTCATTAATCGGCCTTGAGTGCTATGTTCCATTCAGGTCTTTCAACTTATAAGCTCCCCCTTTTAACACTTCAACCACTTCAAAAGGACCCTCCCAATTAGGAGTCCACTTCCTCATTTTTCTCTTGATCTTTCCTAAAGGTAATGTCATTTTCCAAACCACATCTTCTTCAGCGAATCCTTTAGGCTTAACCCTTTTATTGTAAGCTCTCATTACCTTCTTCTTGTGAGCAACTAAACGATCAAGAGCCTCCAATCTTATATCTTCTACATCTTCTAACTCAGCCAACATTGTTTCATTGTAATCAGCAGGAATCAACTTGTGTTGCAAAGCTACCCTTGTCGATTTAATATTCATCTCTATCGGCAACACGACATCATGGCCAAAAGTCAATCGATAAGGAGTTGTGCCTGTGCTTGTCCTTTTTGAATTTTGATAAGCCCACAAAACTTTTTGCAAAGTATCATGTCATCCCTTAGGCTTCTCATCGATCATTTTCTCAATAATTTATATCAACACTTTGTTAGAAACCTCTGCTTAACCATTTATTTAGGCGTAGTATGGAGTAGAAGCCAACATCTTCACTCCTTGACTTTCCACATACCTCAATACCACATCTTCCCTAAAGGCCGATCCATTATTGGTAGTAATTATTTCTGGAAAACCATACCTAGTAAAGATATATTTTTCTAGAAAATTAACCATTGTATCTTGGGAGATGGATTTGTATGGAATTGCTTCTACCCACTTTGTGAAGTAATCGGTTGCTACCAAGATCCAATGATGACCTTTTGATGAATGAGGATTGATTTTGTCGGTTATATCCATAGCCCACCCTCTGAAAGGTCATGGCTTGATAATCAACTGCATTTCAATTGTAGGAGTCCATTGGATCGGCCCATGTTTTTGACAAGTTGCACAACCTCTGACATATTATATGCAATCCATTTTGATGTTTGGCCAATGGTAATTGTACATTCTGATTAGTCATCTCATCTTTATTCCTGCTTAATGGGCTCCACAAATTCCTTCATGTACTTCAGCCATGATTTTAAGAGCTTCGGCCTTACTGATGCATAACAATAACTCATCTTCCACACTCTTTTTGTATAGTTCTTTATCAATCAGTACATACTGTACAACAAGTCTTCTAATTTTTCTATCGGTTTTGGCACTTGGATGTTTTAAGTACCTTGCAATGGGCGTCCTCCAGTCATCATCATCATCCAATCCTTCTAATTTGATGGCAAATGTGTCTGCCATATCATTATTTCTCTCTTCTATTAAGGGTAAACTCCTCCTAGAGACTTTGACTAATCTCTCATTTAAACCATCTGGAATTTTGATGCTTGATGCTAACTCAGCTAAATCATTAGCCTATTTATTCATAGCTCTTGGTCAATACTCCAATTTTACTGATATAAACCGTTGAATCAGTTGAGTTGCCATTGAATGGAAAGGCCTCAAATGCCAACTTAGGCATTTAAAATCTTCAGTGATTTGATTAAGGACCAAGCTTGAATTTCCCATTATATGCACATCTTTTATTGTTATTTCCAACAAAATCTCCAAGCCGATTATTAAGGCTTCATATTCAGCTAGTTATTTGAGCACTTGAAATAAAGGAAGAAAGAAAAAACTATTTTTATTCTATTTGGTAAAATTATGACGATTTCGATTCCGGCTCCATTAGTGGTACTAAAACCATCAAATTTCAAAACACATGGTACCATGAACAACGCATCCATTTCTAACTCATCAGGGACAAATGGCTCAACATCGTTAAAAGGATGAACATCCAAGAAATCTGCCAAAGCTCTTCCTTTCACTGACTTTTGTGGTAAATAAGTAAGATTAAACTTCATTAGAGCAATAGCCCACTTACTTATTCTACCTGTGATCAAAGGCCTAGACAACATATATTTAATCAAGTTAGTTTGACACACGACATACACTTCAACATGCATCATGTAGACCTTTAATTTCATTGCTGAAAAATACAAAGTCAACACATAATTTTTCAATTGGCATATATCGGCCTTCAATAGGGGAAAGTGTTTGGCTAAGATAATAAATTGTTTTTTCTTTGCCGAACTCATTATTATGTGTTAGCCATTGTATCCTTGTATCCAATGATTAAGATTAATCCAACTGAGTTGTACCAGCTTTTGCCTAACTCATGGGTTACCTCTTATGAAAAGATTCATCAGCAGCCCCAACTTGTTCATTCTAGTAATCCAACCTGCATCACCAAAACTGATGGGACTGTATGCTACCAATTGACTTATCTGCTATCGATAGATATAATTTCATCGATAAATTTTTCCTTGGGGGCATGATAACTGGCGGATTTGACAAGTACTCATTGATTTCATCAAAAACCCTCTGGTATGCTTCTTCCCACTTGAACTCTTCTTCTGACTTCAGCTTCAAAAGAGGTGAAATGGTCGTGTCTTTCCGACGCAATTGGTGATGAAGCACCTAAGAAAATTAATTTGGCCAAGGAACCTCTGTAATTCTTTCTTGGATCTCGGCTACACTGTTGCCTTTATTGCTTTAACTTTATTCCTGTAAATTTCGATGCCTCATCGATGTACCAAAAATCCCAAAAAATTGCATGCCAATACCCCAGATCCACACTTTGTTGGATTCATCTTCAACTTGTGTGATCTCATCCTTTCAAAAATGGCTTTAAGATGTTCTAAATGTTATTTTTCGGCCAAAAATTTAATAACCATGTCATCAATATATACTTCCATAAATTGGCCCAACATATGATGAAAAATCGCATTCATAGCCCACTGATAAGTTGCCCCCACGTTCTTTAATCCAAACGGCATGACTACCCATTCAAAAGTACCTATTGAACCTGGGCAGCGGAATGCCATTTTGGAGATGTCTTCCTCAGCAATATAAATCTGGTTGTACCCCGAATGACCATCCATAAAAGTCATGATCTGATGTTTGGCAGCCGCATCTATCAATTGATCGGCCACGGGCATGGGATACTCATCTTTGGGTGTCGCTGTATTCAAATTTCAAAAATCAACACATACCCTCAGCTTCCCATTTTTCTTGACGGCTGGTACAATATTTGATATCCATTCGACATACCTTGTTGTTCGAATGAATCTAGCCCCAAGTAGCCTTTTAATTTCCTTTTTGACCTTCAATACCACTTCTGTCGACATCCTTCTAGGAGGTTGTTTGTAAGGTTTGAAGCCTTCATTGATAGGTAACCGATGTTCAACCAGCTCTCTTGATAAACCAGGCATTTCTTCATAACTCCAAGCGAAACAATCTTTATACTGCTTGAGTAATTCAATAATCTGATGATGGAAATCGGCTTCAAGTAATGCACTAATATAGACAGGTTGTGGGTCTTCTTTAGTGCCCAGATTAACCTTCAATAAAAGATCTTCCACCTTGGCCTTCACATCTTCCAATTTAGCAGGAACAACTTCAAGATCAGCCAGTTGGATTGCATCCAGCCGATCTGTATCATCCCCTTCGACTTTGGCCATATTGGTCGAATACAACTCTTCTAAGCATTCCGCTCTAGCCACTATTTTCTCGGTAAAATACGTTTTTAATCGAATACAAGCGGCCCTAAAAGCCTACTCATATTATTATTTCTTCTCTTTACTCAGTTTCATCATTAACAACAAGTTTAGCAGCATA
The DNA here is from genome assembly GCA_963922005.1 of Cornus suecica. Taxonomy (NCBI): domain Eukaryota; kingdom Viridiplantae; phylum Streptophyta; class Magnoliopsida; order Cornales; family Cornaceae; genus Cornus; species Cornus suecica. The sequence goes on from OY998242.1 coordinate 33,761,042, forward strand.
GGCCTGAGACAAAAGCATCATCGGCCTACTTCCATCTTCCATTAACTCTGAAACCTCTAAACTTACCAACCTACGCTTGATGATGGCCATTTTTAGCCTACCTTCTTTATCGGTTCCTTCAAACCTAATCGGCACACACCTTTCATTATAAAATATTGTTTCACCCAAATACACCCTTGCTACAAAGGGTTTATTGTCCACCTCAACGATCTTGACTTCATTCCCATCCCAGAATATGAGCATTTGATGTAAAGAAGACATGATGCACATATTCGGATATATCCAGTCCCGGCCCAACAACATATTATAAGAAGTTGTTGAGTCAATAATAAAAAAGGCTGAAATGGATACTTGTCCCCAACTGATACTTCTAAAGGCAGCATCCCCCTGGTGTTGGTCACACTTCCACTAAAGCCACTAATAGCAACCTCGGTTGGTATTATATCGTCCAAAGTCTTTCCAAGGATCGACAAAGTTGAAGAAGGGATGACATTCAACACAGAACCATTATCAATGAGAACTTGGTCTATTGGCTATCCCTCAACCCATACCTTCACATACAATGGTATGAGTTGCTGAGTCATAGCTAAAGGAGGTTTTTCAAATACAATCTTCTCTGCCAATTTTGGCTGTGCTGATTCCTTTGTTTCTTCCTGCTGATTAAAACCCCCAACCTCAGCAACAATCACTTCTTTTCCCTTCTCTAGGCTTTTGTTTGATGCCTGAAATATGGTTGGTAGAAGAAAAACCATATTACAACTTACGTCCTGGAAAACGGTGCCAAAATTTAACCTGCGCTTCAATGAGTGTTTGGGATCTTGATCCAAAAACTCATCACTATCGTCATCACCCTTTAAGATCCTAACCACTTCGGTTGAACACTTTGAATTGACAGATTTTCCTGATTCTTCAATAACCATAGGGTCTTCCTTTTCTGGTGATATTGATTGAGCACGTTCCATCATCTTTCTTTTATACTCCGTTATCTGCCTTTACATCCTCCTCTTTTGACTCCTGGAAGGCCATTCTGACCCTTCTTCCCTTGGCGTAGGGAATTTGGGGTGTCGAACTCTGGTCCACTTATCAGTCGACACAATTGGTGGTCGCACTACTATCGGTCTATGATAATCCGTACCCCTCTACATCCAAACCTCTGACCGCATCATGGGTCTTCGCGCTGGTAAGTGATAACAATCTTGCCTCCTGGGCTCGATGCTTGCCTCCAATCGAGGACCAAAGATAACTTATCGGCCCCTTGTCTGGTTATAGTTGAGACAATCATGAACACTCCTCCTGGAATCAGCAGGACTCCTAATCTGAACTGAAGTTTTGTCGTGATTCCTACAATTTGGACATCTTCTTTGGGCTAGAACTACACAAGCTTCTCGAAGCTCTTTCTCCAATTCCTTCACCGTCTTTATTAGTCCACTTGATTCACCTTTTTCTTATTTATTTTTTGGTTGATCAGCCAAAGTAATGGTATTTGCTGACGCAATCTTCAGGAAAAAATCTTCATCCACCCCTATAGCTTCTTTCTTCTTTTCAGGGAACTGCAATGTGTCATCCTCAATGGCCTTCTCTAAAGTATTCCTAAAAACAGTGCAATTATTAGTGATATGTGTCCAAGAATTATGAAACTTACAAAATTCTTTTCCTTTTTGTTCATTGGATGTAGGAATTTTATGTCCCTTAGGCAAAAAAATCTGTTTGTCAGCAAGCAAATGATCAAAAATCTGTTTGATCTTAGAAAGGTTGAAATAATAATTCTTCCATGTATCAACAAATCCCTTCTTGAATGTTGATCCTGCCAATTGACCACCTCTAGTAGTTGGTTTTGGTTTACTTAATGCCTCACATTCATAGGGCTTCTTAATGCACATCTCTGCCAAATTCGCATCCAGATCTTCTTCTACCTCAACCTGAAAGGTTTCATAGTTGGGATCTCGGTAATAGGTCATATTTGAAGATGTTTTGTGCTCCTTCTCCTCTTTCAGCAATGCTTCATACCTCGAGGCTTTATCGGCAAGATCAAATAAATCATGGAACTCTATTCCTTCAAACCGCTTCCTTGTCTCAAACTCCAGGCCATTTAAAGCAAGTCTCACAAATTCAGCTTCTGGCAGATTAACTCGGCATCTCATCTTTACACGCCTAAAATGGGAGATGAAAGTTTCAACAGTTTTGCTCGGAAATTGGGTTAGACGAGAAATATTAGCCAATGTTGCTTCTGTCTCCGTTCGATAAAATTGAGCATGAAATTGCTCTTCCATTTGCCGCCAATTGAAAACTGAATTAACTGGCAACTTGATGTACTATGTAAATGTCGGTCCCGTCAATGAATTCGGGAAGAGTCTCATTTTTAAAAACCGATTATTGCTTGTTTCTCTACACTGAACATTGAAACGACCAATGTGCTCGATCGTTGATTGGTTTCCCTATTTACTGATTATACCCCCTAGGGTATTCATACAAATCTACTTGCTCCGGGTACGGCTTCCTGTATAGTGGTTGGCCATTGTGTCTCATTCCTTGGCCAAGCTCTTGCTGAATCAGATCTAACACTTGCCCCCTATTGAGCAAGCCATTACGTGGAACTGGCTCTACCAAAGGTATAATTGGTTGTTAAATCGGCACGTGTTGCCCCCCAGGCAAGGGCACATTAATGTTGTTATTCCTCTATCTATTTTGGTTGCCCCTAACATTGGCGGGATCTTGTGCAGGATTACCTTATTATCTCTATTGGTTCTGCATTAGTGCGGGCGACTGATATGGTGGGACCACCGGTTGGAGCGGAACTTTATCCACTGGAATTGGAATTATAATTGTAGCAGAAGCTGTTGGGTTCGCCGGCATGTTTATTCTTTGTTGATGTCCTGCTGTATGCAAAACTGTAAAATCAATATGTGGAATGGTTGAACCCTGAGTACTAGATCCCTCACCAATAATCGCCCTCCGATTAACTATAGATTTTTCACGCATTTCCTTGATTTCCTTGCCAAGAAATCTAATCATGTTAACTATTAAGACCAAACTATCCTAAAATAGCCATAATGGTCATTGAATAGTGGTTTCATTCATCGGTTCCCGTGACGTTTCCTCCGTTTGTTGTTCTGGCAAGAATTGTACTCCATCTTCAGTATCATCATCTTAAAAAAGCCTAGGACTTCTCCTAGGCGACATGCTTCCAATGTCACTCCCAACGGGTGGTCCCGGGGCATGCCAAAAATTGTTTCCTCTTAAATCAGTTAGGTCTGCCAATTATGTCGATTTGCGCGGACGTGCCAGGAACCTTGACCTGGGCTTCAAAGGTTAGTCGGAAAACAAAGATAGTCTTATTGGATTTAACTTCTCAGGCGATACGTAAGAGGGAAAACATGAAACTCTTACTTTGGGTTCTTTTCTTGTCTCAATGAAGATGACTTGCAACGGTTGAGAATGTAACATTGGAAATTACAAATTTCAAACAAATAATCGTCATATTTGGATGAAAAGTGATGAATGTAGAGTAAACAAAATAATGACTTGAATGAAGAACTTGAATCTAGAGAAAAGCTTTGAAAACTTGAATTGAAATGACTTGAATAATTAAAATAGCAATATTGAATGAAAACAATAACTGGGAAATGAAATGATTGATTGAAATGTAAATAGTAAAGCTTGATTAAACTAAAAGAGTTTTAAAAGTAATACTTTGCAAGAAATAAAAATAACAACGAGAGTTTGGAAATTAAAAATGAATATTTAAGAAAATGGCAAATCCCCCCCCCCTCCCTCATATATATTATTTTTTATGAACGTATACAAAAACAAAAAACTTATATTTCTATATTATTGCCAATCAATAATTTAATGGGATTTGACAATATAATTATATTTATATTAAATATGATTTAGTAATAATTACTAATTTTAGTGAGAATCTGAAAAACATTTTGGAACATGAAAGTGTAAATAAAAAATAAATAAATTGTAACGAGAGTAAACACTATAGAAAAGATATTTTCCTTTGAATTTTGTAAGTAGTATATAGTTTAGGAAAATTTTGTTATAATTAATATATTTCTTGAGAAGTTGAAAAAAAATAGTTTAATTGAATTTAATAATATTTAATACATTTAGTGGGATGTCCAAAAGAACATTGTAATGTTTGGTGTAAATGTTAAGTAAATGAATAATTATAAGTATTTTAATAAATAAACAATATAAAAATGTATAAAAATATAAAATTTACTTATACATAAATCACTAGAGTAAAAAAATAATTCTATAAAAAACTAAATTACTTTGACTTTTATGAGTAACATATAGACTATAAGATTTAGTATTAATTATTATATTTTGTGAAAAGATCAAAATAATGTTGAAACAGTTGGTATATAAGTAAATAAATAATTATAATTATTTCAATAAATAAATATTTAAAAATGCATGAAAAAATAAAAATTGCTTGTACTTATATAATAATTTAGATATAGATATATATAATAAGGATGTGGTTATAAGGGTGGTTGAAGTAATGGGTGAAGTGTAATGTTTAAGCATGTGGTAACTTAGACTTTTTGCATGAAAATTAAAATAATATACAAGGGTGTCATTGCAACACTTTGTAAACCTCAGGGGGTGTTATTGTTCATAATCGGTTGACCGACATTTAGATGGAAATGACCGAAAGCTCAGGGGTGTCAGTGCATTTTACCCTTTTAATTTTGCTTATCAAATAAATGAATGATGTACATGTTCATCCCATTCTATCTTGCACACCAAATGCAGCATTACCTTGCTTGATTTGTGTGGGTAAACGATATTGGATCCAAGCTCCGGTGAAAGGTTCCAAAAGACAACGCAACCACCCGAGCGACTCCATGAACAACTACCACGAACAAGACAGGAAAGCCAGACCAAATGCAAGTAAATAGTGAGGAGTAAAAGTACAACCGCTAGTATAAGCGGGAGACCATGAGAGTCATGGAAGAGATGATCTCTTTATCATTCCTATCCACTCCAAATCTGCTACCTTGTCAAAAATCAATGAAACCTCCCCCATCTCCCCTCACATTTACTATTATATAATATCTTACTTTGTTATACACACAACTAACAACAACCTCTCCAATAGTCCACTTGTCCATTGTACATGCTATAAATCATACTAGCAACCAAGATTGAGTATTCCATTTTGAAGAATGGTCCTTCGTATGCTACCAACATGAGAAACCTACACCCCTTGCATCAAAATCACATGCTTCATCAAGCATCACGCTATTCATGTGTTACGACTACATAGTGCCTTCGACTAGTCGAATCATCATGCACCATATCAGTCCAAAGTAATCCTTTTCATGTGTGCACCTACTATAATATGATTATGCATAATGGTGGAAGACACCCTCAGGATACCGCCACAACGTCAAAAGATAGGAACAAAGTATGAGCTCGCCCCCAATGTGTATTGTTTGGCTCGCCGAGCTACTCTGCCATAAAGATAAACTATTCGGATGACACAATGTCAAAAGATAGGAACTAAATATGATGAGTATAGAGTTCATTAAGTCGTGTTCTTTTATTATTATTTTTTTAAAATGAGGAATTGAATTAGGTTTTAGTTCAAATTGGGTTAGGAAACACAATTGTTTTTTAGGTCTATAGTAGTAGTACTTTTTTTATTTATTTAAAATGAGGCCATAAATTGTGAAATTGAAATAAACTTCAGTTCGAATTGGGTTAGAAAGCTAATTGATTTTTTTAGCATATAGTGTACTAATTTAAAAAAATACATAAAAAATGGGACTTTCTAGGCCCGAGATCCTAGGCCATGCCTGGGTGGCCTAGGCTTAGGTCTAGTCCTGCCTCCTAGCCATGAACCATGAGATGATTCACTCGTATATTACTCTGGTTAAACTTTCCTCCTCCCACAGTTTGTAATTTTGAAACAGTTTTAGGCTTTATGAAAATAAAAATAAACTATTTTATTGAATTTTCTGAAAATTATTTTTTTTAAAAATTCAATTATAAGTGAAGCAATTGTGGATTTCACACATTCTACATCGGGAAACATTATTGGTTGCAACAGTGATACCACGTCATCATGTTGATGAGGTATCAACAATCCAATAGAAATTTTTTGATAGGTATAATACATATTACTATATCAACATTCATATATATATATAAATAAAATAAAATAAAACCGAAAGACCATTTGGCCTAATGGTATAACCTATTCTTTCAATAGGGAGACAAAATGGGTGTGAGTGAGAAAAAAAAACTCCTTACCTTTCAAAAAAATGAAAAAAAAACAAACTAATAATATATTTTTCTATATATATCTAAATTCTGACAAGGTAATATGTACTACATATGTCAAAAATATGAATTTTTATTGGATTGGTGATATGATATCCCATCACGCAACCAATAAGCATTGGAATTTATTTATTTATTTTTTATCAATTCGGTACTAAAGAAAATATAAACATTTCAAATTGGGTATTACTTGACCCATTTCACGCCCCATCAAATGTCTCGGGCCAATCTGTACACGTGGCAAAAAGCAATTGGATCCATGACGGTTAATAGTGTCTAACTCCCCAGATCAGCTCAACCCGCTAACAAAAACGCAAGAATGGAAGAACTCTAACAAGAGGAGATCAGAGACTCGCACACTTATTTAACCCTTCTCTTTTCTCTTCACGATCTGTTCTTTCTCTCGTCCCAATCACACACAAAAACACACACTTCTTCAATTCCCAACCCCAACCCCAAACCCTAGACTCTCCTCATTCCTCACTCTACAGATCTCCAATTTACATATATATAGATATATATATATATATATATATATATATATATATATATATATATAAATCTGTATCGATTGGGCTTTGACTATGGCGTGTATAAAAGGGGTGAACAGATCGGCGTCGGCGGCGTTCGCGCCAGACGCGCCGTTCCTGGCGGCGGGAACGATGGCCGGGGCGGTGGATCTGTCGTTCAGTTCGTCGGCGAATCTCGAAATCTTCAAGGTCGATTTCCAGTCCGACGATTGGGACCTTCCTATCGCCGGTTCGTCGGCAAGTTCGGAGCGATTCAATCGCTTGTCTTGGGGTCGGAGTCCCACCGGCTCAGACGAATTCTCTCTCGGTCTCATCGCAGGAGGGCTTGTCGACGGCAACATTGGGCTTTGGAATCCTCTTCGTATGATCAAGTACTCATCTTTTATCTTGTTCTCTATCTTGTTCTGTTTTGATCTGTAATTAAGTGGACTGGAATTGAACGTCTGTTTCTGATTTGATCTGTAATTGAGTGGACTGGGAATTGAATTAGATTGAATATTCGTAATTTATTTGATTGAAAAATGACTAATCTAACATTTTATGTATTCGAAATGAGTTAATTTTATCGGCTTCCTGGAATGAGAATGTTATATATATATATATCAGTATATGTATGGATGTATATATGTCCACTAAGAATGCTATAGTGTTATATGTCAATTTGTTTCTTGTTTACTGGCAACTTTTAGTACCATGTTTTGAAATTGAGCTGCTTTTGGCTTACTGTGATGTGTATGCTGTTACTGCGAGTTTTGGTTGATGAATCACCAATCTTTTACCAAGAGAACAAAATCTCGTGACTTTCTTTTTGTTGTAGCCAACTGCGTCCGTTTTCTATTGAGATAAATTAATCCTGTTGTGCTGATTTGTTAGGTTTTACGAATTTTATTTTCTGGCTACTTGATTTTTCGACAAGAAGGCTTTTGCATTGTATATTGAGCATAACGTGAATGTCTATGGGTCGGGTTTGGGTTTAATATACATGTTTTGTGGGTTGTGGATTATTTTAATCTGAATGAATTCTCTTGTCTTTTGTCTGGTTAGCGCTTTCTCATTTCCATGAAGCTCTGATTTATTTATTTTGAGTTTTTTTTTTCGTCAGTCATGAAGCAAGTGAAACCACTCTTGTCGGACAACTTTCGAGGCATAAAGGGCCTGTAAGTGTTTGTCTGAAAGCCAGTTTCCATAGTAGTTCTTTGTTTATCAGGCATTTTAGTGATAGCATGGTGTTTTACTCATACATCATCTCTCTCTTTCAGGTTCGTGGTCTGGAATTTAATTCTCTTTCACCAAACCATCTCGCTTCTGGGGCTGATGAAGGTGAAATTTGTATATGGGATGTGGCAAAACCAACTGAACCTACTCATTTTCCTCCTCTCAAGGTATATGGCCACTTTTCCTGATGTTCAGTGCACATGAATGTACTCTCTTTCATTTTGAAAATACTTAAAATTAACAGATAGGATAATGAAGTACTTTTGGTTAGTAGTATTTACTGCGACGGAAGATCTAATTTTTATTAAGAAAGGAAATATTGATTCTAGTTTCTTCCCTTATTTTTTGGTTTCTGTTTCCCTACAATTTCTTCATCAACTCTACATCTTGTTATAATTGAGGGCCCAATTTGAACGGTAATGGTCGTAGTAGTCGATACCCATTGCCACAGAATGAGTTCCCCCCCTCCCTTCAGGTTAGTCAAACTAATGTTGTTATTTGGTGTTTGTTAAGTCTTAACTCTTAAGTTAAATGAATGATTTGGAGGAGGTGGTAGGCTCAGTGCATTAAATGTAATCTTTTTTGTTTTTGTTTTCCTATATAATTGTGTGTGAATAAAATGTGATTGCTTGAATTATTAGATTTATATGGTTTTAAGTTCTGATGGGAAACGTCTGACCATTGAATATTTGTTTTTGTTGTTTGGAGATCATGTTGTTTCCGTTGTCTCATTTTGGGTTTGAGAATTTGCTATGTTCTTTGGTGCACATACGCAATGACATGTATATACATGTAGATGTTTACTTACTAAAAGTAAGATATATAATATTTTGTTGTTGATACGATGCTTTTAGATATACATTTAAGTAAGATCTCATTGAAGATGCTTGCAATGCTAGCAAACCCATGAGAGACACAAAAAATGGAACCAAAAAAGGAGACAACGTCTAACTATAGCTGTAGGTTTACCACAAATTCCTCCACAAGTTTACAAATTTGTTGATATGATGCTTTTTTAAGTAAACAAATCTCTATATTAGCATCCCCTCCCTCTTTATTTGTTGTGTTTGTTCAATAGGTTTATTACTTGATTTTTTGAAGTTATGAGAGTTTCGTGCCTCCAATTTCTGGAAAAATTGATCTTGTATTCATGTTATCTTTAAACAATGGATATGGACACACAACATGTGTATGTCACGATTAGAAAAGGTAGTACGGCAAATGTCAAAAGAAATGCAAAATGGATACGATAGAAATGCTTTAAGAAAAATAAGTATATAGAATGCCGTTCTATTTTAGACGAACTCATGTATCCTTGCATCGGATGTGTCAAATTTTAAATAGGACACATGGACACAGATGAATGCTCATTCTATATAATATATATTTTTTTAATTTTTTAGAGTGGAAGTAATTTATGTAATGTAATGACCAGAATAGACATGTGACTTATTTAAAGTAATAATACGCTAAACTGTGAGTATTGAAGTAAGTGATTTTGTCTCATGTTCATCCAAAAGTGTCGGAGACATATCCCATCCTGTATGAAGGATGTGTGGCTGACTCGGGGTCTTCACTTACGTTAGAGGAGTCATGTAACATAGATAGTATCATACATATTAGCATGATTGAAATAACTTAATTGGAGCTTAGAGATAAATGTTTCTTGTTATTTTACGTTTTGAATTAACTGTTAATCTATCTTAAAATTGCATCAAAATCACATTGTTTGAAGTTAATCATTTCTAGACCACCTTGCAATGTTCTAGGACACTTCTAGCTGTCCTTACGTGTTTTACTTCTAGCTGTGTTTCTTACGTGTTTTAATTCTCAGACACCCTCACAACATCCGTGTTCCCTACGTCATGACTTATTATTTTGTTTTATTGATTTGTTTATTTGATTTTTTAAGGAGTGAAATTGATTCTAGGGAATATATTTTGCCCTGTGTACTAATTCCCTTTTGTTTTGTGGGGTGTCGGAGTAGATGCATGGAAACAAAATTTTATTTGTTGGTGGTTTCTGGGGTTTTGGTTGGGGCAGAAGTATTTTTGATGTTTCACATTGGATAATTCTATAGCCCTCTAACAGAAGAGCATATATGTTGTTTATCTTGTGAAAATGTTTTCTGCTTATAAGTTTGTATTATATATATATATACATGATGTTTTCTGTAGTAATTTTGTGATTTGTGCAGATCAACGTATTGTATTAAAATTTGAATTCATAACCTGAAAGTGTTCCTAAGATGGTGTGGTGGGATTCTCAAGGATTTTAGCTTCTGGGGGAGTTTAATTTTGGGCAGTAAAATGCTATTAATCTCCCTTGAATATGGGATGCGTTCCCCGCTTGAACGCTTTTCTTTTTATATATTGCTTTCTCATAAAAAAAATGCTATTAATGCTTGGGAATCATCATATATCATAATGATTTAAAAAACAGATATCAATGACATCCTATGGAGTTGTTAAATATGAAATTAAATTGTTATATATGTAAAACTGAGTGTATATCATCTAACGTTGAATTTGAATTTCTTGTATGTTTAGCTGGGTAGAAGGTCGTTGTTGTAGATCTTTAGAGGAGAAAATTGAATTTTTGGGATCTCTTGGTCCATAGAGGTCTTTGTATATGGGATGCACTCCCCGGTTGAGTGTTTTGGTTTATAAAATACTTACTTATCAAAAAAAAAAAATCATCTAACATGGACACTATGATTTTTGTTCGGAGGGTTCGTTTAAATATAGGTATATGATAGTCCTGTTTAGTTTGAAGAGGATGAGATTAGCGTCCTACCGAACATGATTTGGAGCCTCTCCCTACCCTTTCTTATGCAACCTAACATGAAAGATAAAAAGTCTAAACCTATAATGAAACTATCATTCCTTTCTTTTGTTCTTTCCTATTTTTAAATAATTAATACTTTATAAATTTTTATTTAGCCTGTCATGTCTTATTTGGAGATCTATTATAATCTAAAGGTGCAGAGAGCTCTCTGTGGCTTCGGAATGCATTTGAGTTTTAGCTCTATGCTAACCGTAACAGTGTTCTTTTCAGGGTCTTGGTGCAATTGAGCATCTGACACCATATTTTAAAAAATTGATTGCATGAACTAGTAGAAAGATGATTCGGCAGTTGTGTTATATATTTTACAAAATTTATCGTCTCAATGTCCATTTTCTCAAAACATTGAGTACAAACTAAAGCATAATCCTCATAGACGGGCCTATGTATTTTAAAATGTAACATGTTGACAGTACTTTTTTTTCTCTACGCTACAAAAAAATCATCAATTAGAAGCTTCCTGTTGGGTGGAGGTATGGATTGGCTCGATCTACATATGATTACCTGTCAGGCTATTCTACTGAAAGGAATAATATCAGATTGTATAATAACTAGGAGTTTGTATTCAATACATTTGGATGACTGAATTGTTAACATTTGCTGGGCTTGGAAATGGGGTGTTGCTATACCTTCATCGGTTCCAAATTTGACCCATGTATGACTGTAGAGTGCAATTTATGTTCCGTGTGTCTTGTTTTTCATATTGCCCTACCTTCTCTCACATTATTCACTTGTGGTTGCTATATTTTGACTTGCAAGGCATCTGGCTCATAAGAATCCGCATAATATAAATGAGCTTGGGATTGATGTGTTACAATGCACAAAATCTCTCTCGCTCTGGTTTTCTGTCTTCAGTCTCAATGTAGAAAATCGTTGAAGGCATCTGACATATTTCTTGGGATCTTTATGCAGAGTAGCGGATCTGCTACTCAAGGTGAAATTTCTTTTTTATCTTGGAATAGCAAGGTTCAACATATATTAGCATCGACTTCAACTAATGGGACGACTGGTGCGTTGCAAACTATCCAATTTAAACTTTTCTAATTTTGTATTTGGATCTTGTAGTACATATGTTTTCCGTTATTTACACTTCTTAAAAGAAATTTCTCTATTCTTTCAGTTGTTTGGGACCTAAAGAAGCAAAAGCCAGTGCTAAGGTAATTTTGTTTGTAACTGAATGTGATTTTAGTTGAATATTTGGCATATTGCAATCACAATGTGATGATCTTTTCTTCCTCCCTCGTCAACTAATGTGTGATTGCTAATTGACAGTTTTTCAGATTCGGTAAAAAGGAGGTGCTCTGTTTTGCAGTGGCACCCTGATGTTGCCACTCAGCTTATTGTTGCCTCGGATGAAGACAGTTCCCCATCTCTGAGGGTAATGATTTTGCTGGTTTTGTTTTAACCTCTTGGAGACAAATTGATTATTCATGAAACTTGCATTGGTATTTACATGCAGCTCTGGGACATGCGGAACATAATGTCACCAGTGAAAGAGTTTGTGGGCCACACTAAAGGTATGTTGGTTGACGAAGTTGTGCTTATTTTCTGATTGTTTATGGGTAGCTGCATTTTTCTCCTAGTGTCCATATTTTGGAATGACCTTTAAAAATGTGGAAGTTAAGTGTCAATGCTCTTCCATGATCAGTGTTGAGGACTTTTATGTGCACCCTCCTGCTGAATGTTACCTAATATCTGTATTATCCATGAGAGTTACCATTTTTTTCAACACCAAACAGTCATTAATTTCTTCAGTATGCTGGTCATGGGTGAAGTTGTTAAGCAATCATACGTAAACACAAGTTCTTATATGAAAAATCTTGATGGGGAAAAGCCTTGTTGTCTAGTCTAGCCAGTCTAAATCCACTATTGGGAGGAAATGGAATTGCATAGTAGGTTAACCAGATTTAAACTTTAAATTAGTGCTAGATGCTCCGCTCGAGTTCTTCTGCCAGTCATCAACTCTGCTCCTTAGATGTTCTGTTCCTTGATCTAAGCTTTGATCTCTATGACTAGTCATGTCTGTATTTTGTTTATTGTGGGGATTGGTGTAATGAGGTTTCACTCTCCACAACTTGATGATCCGTAATCCAAATAATTCACCATGTAATCCAAAATGATAAATGACAAAATATGTTCTAAGGAATATCGTTCTCTAGATGTGTATGTAAACTTATCTTATTTTATGGTATACCCTAGAGTCCTAGACCGGTCATAACCCAATCGTTGTAATTAATATACGAGCCCCATGTGAATAGAAAAAAGAACCAATTGAAAACTTATTTCGATAAATTTTTAAAATGATTTTACCTCAATTGATTGGTTGAAATAAATTTCACTGGTCCACCGACTTTTCAGAAGGTTTGATTAAAGCTCCGAAAAGTCCTTTGAGCCCATAAGTGCACTTACATAAACACATGTATGGTGAATTTATATACTTATCCTCCTAAATACGAAGTATATATATATATATATATATATATATATATATATATATTGGGGGTTAGGTGGATTAGTTTTATTGATGTATAGGATAAAGCACAAAAAGAGAAAAGCCAGGGCATCCCCTTACGGTACAAGGCTACCAAACACTTAAGAAGATTATAAACAACAGCTAAGCTGTAGTGGGCATCCTCTATAAACTGGTATGCTATTTAAAAATACAACAAAGCGTTCTCAATATTGATACCAGCTATGCACGCAACCTTCCACAACAACCTGAATAGGATCTTTATGAGTATTAATCCCACATTTCTCTCACCCAAAGTGTTTGCGCATGTACTACATTAACACAGAAGCATACAAAAATATTACAGAAATGAATATTAGGTATCTAAAAGCATCATATTTACGAAAAATAGGACCAAAAAGCAAGACAAAGAATGGTAAGAAACAAGTTAATATTTTTTTTTTGGTTGGAAATTAACATGATAGATGTAATGATGTGGCGTAGTAAGGTTCTACAGAGTGAAAATGTTGTGATATGGGTTTTTTAATGGCTCAAACAAAAGTGAACATCTTAATGACTCAAATGAACCTTGCGAATTGCATCTCCATGGAGAATCACCAGTTGGATCTGACACAAAAGAGGGATCTTCCTTAATGTGTGGGTGTGTGAGTGGGAGAGAGACATGATGAAAAAATGGGTAAAGGATCAAAGGGAATGAGGGTATAGGAAAGAAATCCATTTTAATGTATTTGATATTGTACAAGTGGGTTATAGCAATTCTACAATATAAGTGCGGTGAGGCTGAGCGGAGTTGTATCCATCTTGGAAACAAGTGAGTTTTCTCTTTCTCTTCCATGCCATGCTGAACCCTATTAAGGAACCCAATTTTCTTATTTGGGTTATTTTTCTGTTGCCATTCTCTGGTGTGGTTTAACAAATTCGCGCACTCAAAACATCTCTTTAAATTGTCAAAATATGGTTGGCATTATGCCCTAGTACGAGTAACAACTAATTCATGTATGAAACCTAAGTGAGGGTTACTATTGCAAGAGGTAGAAATACCCTCACACAGTAGTTATCTTTGAACGTTTTTCCTCCGTAGTCTAGTGATCCGAGGAAATATCTAACTACAACTAACGAGAACAAATCCTGACAGGAAAATAAAAATTACAGATTTGACGTCTGTTATGAAATTCGCCAATGCTAAGTTATCGGTTGCTAACTAAAACAGGGGCTTCAGGTGATGTAATTCAATAGTCTATTATGTCTATAATAGTTACAGCTTTTTTTTTTCATGAGAAAGAAATATATAAAAAAAAGCCCTTAATAGGGGAGCGTGTCCTGTATACAAAAGAAAAGTGAAGGCTTTACGGCCTCAGAGAGCCCAAGCAATCCATTTTTTCCTCAATGGATGTACAAAATTTACCCACCACCCAATAATATTAGAGGGAAATAAAAGTGTCCTTGACGTGCAAATGGGGAACTCAACTACGCCAAAACAGCAACGATTGCGTACCAGCTAAAGACACAACCAGAGACAAAGGGGCGCAACCCTCCAAAAACAACGGGCCTGAACACCCACAAAACAACCTCTCCAAATCTACAAAACGACTCTAACAGAAGAAGGCATCCCCCACGGCATACAAAATAATCCAAGAAGCAGGGCTCATCAGTCACCCTTAAAGGAACTATGAAGGTGGAGATGATCAACGGATTCATCCTCTCATTTACATAGAAAGCATTGGTTGACAACATGAAAGCCCCTCCTTTAAAAGTTGTCGAGGGTAAGGGTCCGAATCCAAACTATAGCCCAGACGAGAAAAGCCACTTTGGGAGGAGCCACAGGACGCCAAACAACCTTTCATGGAAGGGAAGATCTGCTCGGTCTGGAGAGATGATGAATCCAAGAAGAAACCTTGAACCTCCCATGAGAAGAGAGCGTCCAAATAGCAGAATCCAATCCCTCACCAACTGAATGCTGAGATGGTCGGGGCTTGGAGCAGTTGGAGATTTCTGTATTCTCCGAGAGATATAAGCCACTGGCGCAAACGGCCAAGGAATTTGGCAACACACTTGGTCAACACCGTTCGTAGATCAGCATTAGGAAGAAACATTTCAGTAGTGCACCAGGCATGAATTTGGAGCCATCAGACCTGCCGTCTCATTCCTGGCAAATGACAATAGGGAAGTTGGAGAAAAGCCGAAGGCTCCTTTAGCTCCCAATTTGGAAAAATCTCACGAACTTCACGTCCCAATCTGGCTGACCAGTATCAAGACGACAACAATCCGCCACCATGGTGTGCCGATCACAAGCAATGCCAAACAACTGAGGAAAAGAAGTAGCCAAGGATAACTCCCCACCCCAATTGTCCAACTAGAAGTGCACAACCCATCCATCACCCTAAACCGAATGTGCCTCAAAAAATCATCCGACCCTCTGCGAAAATTCCTCCACACACCCACCCCCCTCCTGATCCTCACCTCCCTCGATAGTTGCACATCAAATGTCATGCCTAAATTTTGCTAAGCAAATTGGATGGTGATTCGATACAGTTTTACCTCCTAACATGAATAATACACATTGAAACTGCAAAGACAAGACAGGCTGTTATTAGCTCACTTAGTTACAATGAGTAGGCTATTTAGCATAGGCCCGTGACTGTCGAGTGCTGTTGTGTCTCAGGGTGTGAGATATGTGTGCTATTCACCATATTTCATTATCTTCAATCTGAGGCACATGGACCCATACACCCATGCTGTTACACTTGTGGGCACAGAGCCCTTGTCAGCTCTATGTAAAATACTCATTTATGCCAATGGAACAAATCAAGAATGAAGTGCTAAAAGAAAGAAAATACAATTTACTTCATTTCCTTGAAAAATAGAGCATCTTGTGGAAGTCTTTCCCAAGGATTGTCAGGTTATTCTTTCACAAAAGAAAAATGTTCTAGGTAGCACCTGGAATAGTTTATTGTAAATCCAAAAGGCTGTTGAGATGTGTACAACTGTAGCTAGGGCTGTAAATGAGCCGAGCCGAGCCTTGAAGTGTTCGAGCTCGGCTCAGTTCCTTCAAACCTCGATAAAATTGTGAGAAGTCAAGCTTGAGCTCGGTTCGATCAAAGCTTGACCGAACAAGCCGCTCGGCAAACCGCTCAACAAGCCGCTCGTCAAGCCTTGCCATTCACAATTAATTGAAAGTTTTTGAACTAATGTGTGTTGAATTAATTAATGCCATTAATACTTGGCACCAATAGAAAGAACCAAACACTTTGACTTCTAAAGGGAAGAATATATTTACAGGCATAACCCATCCCTAACTTTTACTAAACAAGCGATGTGGGATAAACTTTTAAACAAAAAGCACTAATAGCCATTGAAATAGGCACAACTTGTGGATCATATGTATGTGACATTATTCTATTTAAGGGCATGTCAATGCTCTAAAATAAAAGGGTACTTCTTAGTGTTCCGTTGAATCCACATTGTCTTCTGAAACACTAGTTAAATTGACATGGCGGACTGGTTCCAGTAACACAACAAACTTGTTCAATTCATTGGATTTTTATTTTTATTTTTTTTATTTTTAATGGAATTAAATTTATTGAGTTCAACTCTTTTCAGATCTTACCTGATACATGCATCAATTGACATGTAATCCAGGTATTGATCTTTTACTCTTGTATATAACTTCATCATGGTAACAACACATACATAAATAATTCGATACTAAACGATTTCTAAAGTGTTTATTGAAAAGAGGGGAGTAAGTCCTACTCTTTATTTCCAAAATACTTATTTTCTCCAAAATATATATATATATATACATATATATGTATATACGTATATAACTATATGCCAGAGCTTTTGACTGTTGAAAAGGTGCAAAGGTGTAGCTGATTAAAGTCTGGTTCTAACAAAAGAACAAAGCATCTGATTCCGTGTGAGGTATACAAGGAAGGTGGTACCTTTGTGTTGGCGGGTAATAAAGCAAGCAAGATGGGAAGCTTTTCTAGATTGTTTTTTGTTCAAATTCTGTCATATATTTAAAATTTAAAAACAAATTAGTGAAAGTTATATTATACACAATACAATATATACATATATATATATAAATATATATAATCGAGCTTTATAGCGAGCTTTGTTCACGAACATATTCGCGAACACGTTCACAAGCTTTGTTCGCGAACATTATCGAGCCGAGCTCATACCTGTTTGAGCTTGGTTCATTTACGAATCGAGCCTGAAAAAACTGTTTGAGCTTGGTTCACTTACTAAATAAATAAACGTGAGCCGAACTATTATCGAGCCGAGCTCAAGCTACTTATCGACTGCTTGGTTCGTTTACAGACCTAACTGTGGCTGCATTTTATTTGTCAATTCATATTTACATTTTTTGGTGTTGCAGTGGTGTTATATGGTAGAGATAAGCTGCAATGGTATCTCACTTTGTTAATTATAGTAGTGCATTGTGTCATATGTGTCTTACCATAAATTAGTTATGTTGCTGGGCTTATAGGTAGAAAGGCCAGATTAGGGTTGAATTGAACATGCCAAGTTGCTATTTAAGTTTTTTTTATATATTTTAAAGGGGAATATAATGTCTGGACTGCCACTACATTAAGATATTGGTCATCTGGAAAAGTTAATGCTTTGAGATCATGAGTCTGGAAGGGCTGTCTAAGAAAAGATGTGTTCTGACAAGAACAGTACATTCTTGTCACAAAATTGAAGAGAAGAATGGCAACATCAAGAACAATGATGTGGGGCATCACATTTTAATTCCGTGTAAACTTATGCTTGTGTTTATCTGAAAGGATCTGCTACTCATAGATCAATATATTTTTGGCTTCTGTGGAGAAATTGTGAATCGATAGGGGAGTTTGTGGATATGTTAAAAGAGTTTACAGGCCCTTTTTGGTACTTGTGTAGTTTTAAGGGATGCGCCTCCCTGTTTTAGCGCCTTTTATAAAAAGTGTGATCCCAACTAAAAGTTCGTTAAATTTTTATACTCGAGCACAAATGCTCTTTCTTTTGGACTACCTTGCTCCCAAATGGGAGTTCAAGGGTTCGAGCCTCAGTAGAGGCAGTGTGTATGAGTTTCTTACCTTTCAAATAAATATGAAATGGGAACTTCCCTAGAATTTATTGGACAAGATTATTTTGCTGGCTAAGTGAATAGGGAAATTGTCACCTGTTGAGTGATATTATCTGAATTAAACCTACAGTCATTCATTTGGTATATTTTTTTTTCTTTAGCATCAGAAAACTCCCAGCAACAACAAAATATAAAGCCTTATGCATCAAGGAGCAATCCATCATCCAACATAAGCAACCCGGGAAAACAGCAGAATTCTTCGTATAAAAGCCATAACCACTGTGCAATATCATTGCACATATAAGGCAGCCTACCATAAGACCCCACCAAAATGCCAAACCATCTGCCCATATCTGAAAGTATTCTCCTGTAGTGCAGAATTCCTTTGTTAGTAGTCGCTGCCTTTCACTTATTGTAATCTTTCTCATATATTTTTTGTTTACGTTGTTGTGGATGTGTTCATGATTTTGTTGTTCATCTGTGGTTTTTGTGTATCTTACACCAGGTGTAATTGCTATGTCATGGTGTCCCATTGACAGCTCCTATTTGCTTACCTGTGCCAAAGACAATCGTACTATCTGCTGGGACATAGTTTCCGGAGAGGTAGGTGAACACTTGAATGCGTTTGTCATCATCACTAATTTCTAGTGCACTTTTTCATCCTTTTTTTTTTCCATCCTCCTTTGCTTTCATTTTCCTTCTTCCCCTCACGTTTGGGAGAAGAGTGGGGAGGGGACCAATTACACTACTTCCCTAGCTAGTGACACTTCTTTTTATGTATCTGTGCAGATAGTTTGTGAATTGCCAGCAGGAACCAATTGGAATTTCGATGTACATTGGTATCCAAAGATACCAGGGGTCATATCAGCATCTTCATTCGATGGAAAAATTGGCATTTATAATATTGAGGTAAGTTCCATGTTTATATGTCATTTGAGGAAGTTATGGTTTTATCTGTTCTTCCATGGCAACTTTTATTATATTAGAAAATTCATTTGGATGGCAGTCATACAGATTTTTACAGATAAACAGTCTTGGTTAGTTTTGAGTATCGACTCATCTGCATGAAACCCTATTGAATATTTGACTATTGTTGTGAACATTTTTATTACAGGTATAATAATGTAAATATATGGTGATTAGGCTGTGAGTGTTTTTATTTGGATAATTTTCAGAATATAAGTATTTTTGTTTTTATCTTTTGCCTAAGAGTGGAAACTGCGAGTCTTTGGCGTGCACATATATTTTTCCAATTACAATAGGTTTTCTCAGATCTTGGGGTAGTTTTGATGTTTGACTTTTGTTGCAAACATTTTTATCACAGTTAAAATAATATAAATATATGGTGAATAGGCTGTGAGTGATTTTATTTGGATAATTTTCAGAATACATGTATTTTATTTTTATTTTTTGCCTAAGAGTGGAAACTGTGACTCCGCGCACATACATTTTTTCAATTACAATAGGTTTTCTCAGATCTTGGGCTAGTTATGATGTTCGGATGGCTCCTGAATGTTTAAGACAACATAAGCATGTCAAAGATAAAATTAGTTATTTCTTAGTGTAAAATATTTAGTAGAAAGGAATCAAAGATGTTTCGTGGATGGGGTCTGCTCATTCCAAAAGTTCAATTGGTCTCTGTTTCTCCTCAAGAAATAAATATTTTTTGAACCTTATATTTTCTTTTGACCGTAGGTTGTATTTAGTCTTGGTTCATGATTTTTTGACACTAATAGGGGTGCTACTTTGTGTTGATAGGTCTTATTTGTGTGTCAACTAAATAGGTTGTTAAATATTTGAAGAGAGAGACAATGAAGTAAGAAGAATAGAAAAAGTGTGTTGTTCAGCCACAACACACGAATCCTAAAGGACTACAGTTCTTTCATTACATTCTTTCTTCAATTTCTGTACAATAATTATCTATATCTATAGGTGAAATAATATCATAAATATAGAAACATATTGATGGAGGATTCCTAGAATCATACCATGAATCATTCCAATCAATATTAAATCAAGAAGTGATTCAAGGCTTTGATCACTCCGATAACAATATTCTCCAACATAGGTCAACCCACACACGACCCATTTAATAATCCTGTCAGGAATTCTTGACAGAGACGCAACTTGTTTATTAAACACGTAACACGACACAATTCATCTAACTTGCTTAGTAATTGGACCATGGTTCTTCCAACACCGCACATTGTAGAATGATCAATTTAACCATTTAAATGAAATGGGCGATGTAACCTCTCAATAACTCAGGTATTAAAAGCAATTATAACAAGAAAAAAATAGAAAGAATAATTGAATTCATGAAAATGTTGATAATGGAGCAAGTCAATTCTGTAAGAACTGAACAAAGAAAGTAAGTCTATTGCAAAAGCAGAAATATCTAAAGAATTTGGGTTAAAACAGGTTAGGATTTAATCTGGTTGAAATGAAACGATTGTGTCACGATTAATTTAATAGGTTTAATTGGGGTGAACTGTTTGAGCTTTAATACACTACACGACAAGTTCAATTAAATCGTGAAACAGGTTTTTACAATCATACCCGAACACAATTAACCCATTCCCGCCAATTTTTGTCCTGTTTGAGTGGTGTTAAATTTGCCACTACTGCTTGATACATTACATGCACCTGGGGTTGGCCTTCCTGTTTGGTGCTTCAATGCAATTTTTGCTGCTTGTGAAAAAGGGATCTCATTTAATTCTTTATTATTACTTTGATTGAGGTTATTGTTATTCAGGGTGAACATGTTTTTGTGTTGTTGGGTTAATGGATCCTTCTTTTTAGATATCATAGTTTTTGCATTAACATTCAATGTTTTCTCTGCAGGGTTGCAGCCGATACGGTACAGGGGAAGGTGATTTCATTGCAGGTAAAGTAGTAACTAAATGAATGAATGCTGTCTTGTATTATTTTCCGAGGAAGTTTACTCTAGCATCAAGCTGTAGATTAGATGGTCCGCGGTTGATCATCCTACCTGATTATCTTAGGTGCAATCCTTTTGGGTGAAAACTTTTCTCAGTCCACTTATATTAAGGGAACATAGGATGCTCCTACTCACGAGTATTAGATGAAACCATCCATTTATCATAGCATGAAAATTAAATTCTACGGGCATTCTGGACATTTCAAACATAATTTGAGTCTGCAACTTTGTTTAGATCGAAAGGTAGGACTAAATTATGTGCTAGATCTTTGTTCTAGAGGACTTTCTTTTTGTAGATACGAGTTCCATTGGACCCAGAAATGATGCTTTGGATGTGTTGTCTAAGTTCTGAGTACGTGTCCCCCAACTGTTTTGAACATTTTTTTTTTCCAATTCTATATTAATTCTAGACATGTCCATGATGCATTGAACATGTGTCCACGAATGTCTGGTGTGATTGCAACACGTGTCTAAAACAAAAAAAGGCACCTTTGTAGAATGGTTTATGACTCTATGCTTCTTGGTCTTTTGAGGTTGAAAAGAATTTGGTGATAGTTGTTCCCTAGATCTGAAAGAAATTATTTAGTTCTTCCGCAATAATTAGGACTTTGTGGTTAAGTCATTGTTTAAGATGTGCTGGACTCGTGCTATTTAAATATGAAGGAGAACTTATGAGACAAGTTATACCCGTTATGCCTCATGGAGTTGCTGTTTTGGGGCTGGGTGTCTTTGAAAATTCAAGAGGGTTGTTTTTCTTTTTTCTCCTTGCTGTAGTTAGTCTGTATGAGCATGAAATCGTTTGTTGAGGTAGCAAGACTATCTTACCTCTTTTAGGGATATACTCCAAAGGCTGCAAACCCAAAGAGGGGACCTTCCTTCTGCATTGAATATGAGTCTAGTGGAAGACGGAGGCTTATATGGGAATTTGTTTGTTCTCAGAAGATTTTAGTCCAAAGGAGGTGATCGCGGATTTGGCTGCAAGAACATGGGGAATCTCTTGCGGTGTTGGAACTTTGTGGATGTTGGGTTTGAGGTTATTGGACCTTGATTATGGAGGAACGGTGCTTCAGAACGGGATGCTTATGCCTATTGCAGAAACAAGGATTGAAAAGGGTCGTGGTGTTTGGGCTCCCCCTCCACCTCCCTGTTCATGCTCTTTTCATTAGAATTGAAGATATGTGTGGGGGGTTTGAGTGCGCTGATGCAGTTGAAACTATACTTGTAGAGAGCATAAGCATCTGGGTGTGTGCAGGGCGTGCTTCTCCTCCTACAGGCTTCACAAACACTTTAGCTGTAATGTTGCATTTTAGGGGGTGACCCTTCCTTTTGTTGTTCTTACTTTGGAGAGTTTGGAAAGAAGAGATGATTCATTCTATATCCATGAAGATGATTGGATGGAGAGATGAGGTAAGGACCAAAAGGTGTGGCAGAGTTTAAGAAGTGGCAAAAGTAGTCAGCTGGATCCCAGTGGGGTGGAACCGTGGAAGGTAGAAGACGGTATATGCTCTATGCGCATGGGAAGCACATTTGATACGCAGGTCCCCATGGAACACGTGGTGGACATGCTCTACCTTATCCTACGAGTGTCGAGGAAAAGGATGATCTCAATTTTCCATCATTTGTACGAACTTATCCCCCCTGAAGTCGCGTGCAACACTTAATCAGCCTTGTGAGGGGTGCTTTGTGGTTCTGGGCCTAGGAATGATAATTTGGGTCGCCCAAAGTTGATAATGAGTTTATGTTTATCATGAGGGGGGGGGGGGGGGGGGGGGGGGTGGGTGGGTATGGGACCGAGCCTTCTTTAGTGAATCATTCTCCATTTGCTGGACAGGTGGGCCTATCTCTGAGTATAATGGCTCAAAAGCCAGTGGGCCTGGTTGGCATTTGAGAATGCAAGGCTATTTAGGATAATATTTCTGTCAACTATGAGAGAGCTAATTGAAATGGTTTGGACCCGCAGAGTCTTCGAGAGGATGTGAAATGGGCATAGGCATGGAGAGAGAGGTTAGGGTTGCAAAAGTGTCGAGATGATGAGTACTGAATTGTGGATGATTTAAAAAGTTGATAAATCAAGTTTCAATTTTCACTCTGCTAGTCTGCTTGCCAATTCATTCAGTCCACCAGCCTTTAATTTCTTTTTGAGCATTCTTTACATACTTTATGATATGTATTTTGACAGTTTTATTTTCCTCTCCTTGAATTAGCAATTTGGTTATTGTTCTTACACTCTTAACTGTGTCATGCAGCACCTTTGAGGGCCCCAAAATGGTATAAACGTAAAGCAGGGGTCTCTTTTGGTTTTGGTGGCAAGCTTGTTTCATTTTGCTCGGCAGAAGGTCCATCCAGAGCTTCAGAGGTATGCTTTGTGGGTTTTCTACGCGGTGTTCTTTCCATTTCTTATTTGTTCTTTAATTCTCTCTGTTCCAGGTTTATGTGCATAACTTAGTTACAGAACACAGTTTGGTGAGTCGCTCTTCTGAGTTTGAAGCAGCAATACAAAATGGCGAGAGATCTTTACTAAGGACTTTATGTGATAAAAAGTATCAAGAATCTGAGTACGTTCTTTGTGTTAGTGAATGGATTTATTACTTGTACCCATAGTTCAAGTACTGAACATATATTTCAAATATGTGGTTCCCATTGAGTTGTCTGAGCAGATGTGAAGATGACAGAGAAACATGGGGCTTCTTGAAGGTTATGTTTGAAGATGATGGAGCAGCAAGGACAAAGCTGCTTAACCACCTTGGTTTCAGTTTACCCACTGAAGATAAGGAAGCTGTAGAAAATGATCTCTCCCAGGAGGTAAGTTCTCTTGGTCTTGAAGGAACGGTCGCAGAGAGTGAAGGATATGCACAGGAAAAAGAGACCACACTCTTCCCTTCTGATAACGGAGAGGATTTCTTTAACAATCTTCCAAGTCCTAAAGCTGATACACCTATGTCAAATTCTGGAAATAATATTGATGTTGGAGGCTATGTTCCTAGCGGGGAAGAAATGCAAAATGAAATAGATGGACAAGAGGAGAGTGCAGATCCAACATTTGATGAGGCCGTTCAGCGAGCTTTGGTTGTCGGGGATTACAAATGGGCCGTTGAGCAGTGCATATCTGCAAACAAAATAGCTGATGCTTTAGTTATCGCCCATGTTGGTGGTGCTTCCTTGTGGGAGAGCACGCGTGATCAGTACCTTAAGATGAGCAGTTCTCCTTATCTTAAGGTATTTTTGTGTTTTGGTAGTTCTGTTTTCTTCAGTTACTCCTGGAAATTAAGGGATTCCTATTTTGTTTTGTGATATATGATGTGATTATCTCATTTGGACCCTTAGGTTGTTGCTGCAATGGTGAACAATGACCTCATGAGCCTTGTAAACACCAGGCCTCTGAAATTCTGGAAAGAGACACTTGCTCTTCTTTGCACTGTAAGTTCCTCGATTTTGATGAAAAATATATATAATTATCTGATACTGCAAGGTCATACTCACATTCATTTGCAAAATATTATTGATATTCATCTCTCCTTTATTGAAAAATATATATCTAGATTGGATGAAAGGAATATAAATATTGTTACAGGTTTTTTTGGGCATACTATCTTTTTATTTCAAAATTTGTAACATTGTGTTATCTTTTTGGTTAATATTACACATACACACATTTCCAACTGGGCCATAAACACTCAACCACTTCTTTGGGGAGGTGGACATCAACTAAAGTGAGGGATTTTTGGCAATGTTAACATTGTAAGAAAAATCATTTCCTGATTTTGCATGATGATAATGGATGACATAGATACTCCAATAACTGAATGCATGGGTACTCCAATTTGGCTGCATATTTTCCCTCGTGTGAAATTGGCTTTGGAACCTCTCTCTGAATAATTTGTGTCAAAATTTTCACTCTCAAGTATAATTATGCAAGCAAGATGTCAGATGTGTATCTTTGTGGATTTGACTGTGGAGTATATGACCCCCTTAATTAGGTGCTGTCAATGCACCTTTGCCAAAATAGACAGGTACCATAGTTTTTCCCATCATTTGTTGCTTGAATGAGGGTTCCCCTCTTCCAAGTTCCAATGATATTGAAATAAGAAAAGCTTAATATCCTCTTTTCTTTCTATGTGAATATCGCTCAAGATAAGTGAACTTGTTCTTATTGCATTTTCTACAAGGTTTATACATCATTCTTATTATCACTGGTTGTATAGTTTGCACAAAGAGAGGAATGGACCTTGCTATGTGACACACTTGGTTCTAGACTCATGGGTGCTGGTAATACACTAGCAGCAACTTTATGTTACATCTGTGCTGGAAATATTGACAAAACTGTGGAAGTTTGGTCTCGAAGTCTGACAACTGAGCATGAGGGAAAAGCCTATGTGGATATTCTTCAGGTACGTATGCTATATTTTAATAAACGTTTAAGTCTATTTTCCAAGTTAGAGACCTGACGATATTTGTTATTTTCAATAGGATCTAATGGAAAAGACTATTGTCCTTGCTTTGGCAACTGGACAGAAGCAATTTAGTGCTTCTTTGTGTAAGCTTGTCGAGAAATATGCTGAAATATTAGCGAGTCAAGGGCTTTTAACAACAGCTATGGAATACTTGAAGCTTATGGGTACTGAGGAACTGTCTCCTGAACTTATGATCTTACGGGATCGAATTGCTCTTTCTACAGAGCCTGGTAGGTCCTTCTCGTTACATTTGGCATGCACTGTTTTATGCGCCATTCTCTCAAGTGCACTGATACTTGGGAGATATTATTTCCTCATTAGTCTTGGAAGAAACTATTCATTATCTTTCAGGATTTATCTGGCATCCATTTACCTTGACTCTTACACCATATCTCTTCCCTGCATGTTCACAGAGAATCAATGACACAAGTTATTGGTTTTTTGAGATTCATATTGATGGGTCTCAAGGAGTTGCTTTATTCTAGTTAAACACTGAATTTAATTAATACTGTATTGCCCTGTTTCAGTTCTACCTGAATTTAAGATAGTAATACACAGTGATCATTTGCCATACAGGCAATAATGCAGTATTAGCAGAACTAGTTCATTTTTCATGCATTTGCCCGTCAGACGCAGTGATGTTTTTCCGAGGAGTCCATGATGCAATGAAAAATCTCTCGTGAAATTCTCCATATTTTATTTGCTATCCTTTGATAGATCTTTCCATCTATTTTATTTTCTTTAACCTGTTGTTCTAATAGGCAAAAGAAAAGGGAAAAAAGCAGAGGAAAGAACAGAACCTAGAAAATGTTTATGCTCTACTCCGTTATATATGCCCTAAACCCTCAAATTGACAATAAGTTTTTTGTTTGTTTCTTTTTCTGTGTGTGTGTTATGAACAAGTTTCAACACTTGGCTTTATGATATGTTTGCATGATCTTTTTCAATTGTAGTAGAGTATCATTGGGTTGTTGAGTCACCCAATGAGTATTTGTATATCTTGATTCTTTCTTTGGTGGGGGTGGATGGCTTCAGTATATTTAGGACCTTCTATAATTATTGTGCTTAGGAATATAAGTTGTTTCACCTATAGTTTGTAGTTTCTGGTTGCTTTGTTATATATTTCAATTGAACTTTTGTCTTTCGCTCTCTAGGATATTTCAAGGAGGCTTCTTTTTTGTCACTGTGTCCTTTCACCTTTGCTCCTTCCCTTTCTTTCGAATTATTGTCTTCCCTTCATAGAAAAATAAGACAAAAAGAATTATACAAGAGTCAAGTCCTAATTTCCATGTTGGCGTTGTCCATAATGAGTTTGATTGGAATGAATTTTTAATTATATCATTTTCTCTACTTTGCCTTAGCAATGTATATCAATATAACATCAATTTGTCATCTTGATTTTGATCATGTTAACAACCCAACTTCTCTAAAAGCTTAAAGGGTGTAACTTAAGTTATTTATATACTTCAACACGCCCCCTCCCTCACGTGTGGCCTACTTTTTGGTCCAACACGTGAAATAACATTTTTCAACTGGGTGACAGTGAGATTCGAACACAGGATTTCCTGCTTTGATACCTTGTTAACAATCCAACTCTTTAAAGCTTAAGTTGTTAGAGAGGGTGTCACTTAAGTATTTATATACTTGTAGATGCAGCCTATGTTACATGGAGTCTTCTAAAATAGGTGAAGTACCCGTGTCAGACACTTGTTAGTCGAACATGGGTTTGGATACGTGTCTGACACTTTTGGTAAGACATTTACCTAAATTTAGATCCAAATGATTCCATGTTGCTATCTAATTTTTTTAAAATGAGTGAAATGTTTAATTTGAATACTATGTTTGATAAAAACATTGTTGTACAATTGAGAATAAAATAAAAACATTAAAGAAAATGAATATTTAGCCGTGTTCATGTGTCCTATTAGATATTTGACACATAGCCATGTCCGACGCTCAAACCCGAGTCCATATAACATAGGATGCAGCTGATGTTAGATTTTCTTTTGCTTGCGTTCTGATGCTTATATGGTTTTGCATGCCCTCTTAGACCAGCTAAAACTGCACAGATTCATTAATGAACCTATGCAATCACCTATAATGTAAAACATTTCCTTTGTTTAGTTGGTGTGCTTCCCTCCCCTAGAATAAGCTTCTCAATGCCTTTTGAGGGTTTTAAGTTTAAAATACTGTTAATGCCCTTTGCCTTTATTCTATTGGCGATCCTTGGATTCTGTTGCATAAGAAGAAATTTGGTTTTTTTCTCAGCTGGCAAATGAAGATCATGTTTTTCCTCATGTTCGTTCTTACTCCGTACTAGTCAAAATAGAACAAAAATAGGATTGGGAAAATTGTCGCTTGAAGCTTTGGCCTCCCTAAGCATGCATCATGGAGGGTCTCGTGAGAGAAAATCCTAGTACATAAAATCTAGATCATTGTCATAGGACCTGATTATGAAATAAAAGAGAAGAAACGAGGCTTACTAATAGATTTATGTACATAATTTTTGCAGCTACGAATTTAGAAAGCTAATGCCACGAAGAAGCAAGGAATCTTGAGTGGTGAGAGACAATGCAAGATCGAAATAGTGACTTTCTGTTATAAGAATGGCAGTCTAATTTAATTGGATATGCAAGATGCTAGAAGGAGAATGGTTGTGAGGTAATTTTATGAGGGTGGGACCATGGGAGGGAGGGATCAGTTGTAGTATGACAAGTGGCGACCATGGAGCGGGTAATAGATAAGGGTAGAGAATCATGTGGGTTCTCTTAAAATGAGTTGCCTAGATGATGCTACATTATTGACAAATGGTTGTTATTGGTTGTGCAATTATAACAAAAAAAATAATAATAATTAAGAATTGATAATTATAATAATGTCGGGTTACATTTTAGTGCTAGCTGATATTTTCTCTCTTTCAAAGAAAGCAGAGCTCAAGTATATTGCTTTTGAAAACTCTGATATTTATCTCTTCTGCAGAAAAAGAAGAGCCCAAGTCTATTGCTTATGATAGCTCTCAATTACAAACAGGACCTGTGTATAGTCCTGATCAATCCAGTTTTGGTGTAGCTGAGACCACTCAAAATTATTATCGGGTGAGTTATTTTGCATCTTTACTATGTGTAAACGTCTGGGTGTGTGAGTGCAGATGTTTATCTTTTTGCCAGTAAGGCTTTTATCTCTTCAATATAAAATACATCGTGTTCCAGCTTTTATTTTATGCAGGATCTCAGGATCTGCTGAATGCTTATTAATGTCACTTAACTTTTTATGCTTTGTCTTCTGTTTAGGAGCCAGCGCCATTGCAATTGCAACCAAGCATTCCTGCAAGTAATTATGGTGAAAATTACCAACAACCATATGTTTCTCCTTATGGACGAGGATTCCGTGTCGATCCTGCACCGCAGCAGCAGCCGGCTAATATGTTCATTCCATCCCAAGTACCTCAGAATCCACAGGTATCTGCATTATGTTGTCCCATTTCCCATACGAAGTGATCTCTTAGGTCATAATTGCTTACTGGAATCTGTAATAATGGTACTAGAAATAGTTTATTCTTGTTTCTCATTGGTGAAACTTTTTTATCACGTAGATTAATTATAAAACTTCCAGCCGGAAGTGGTGCCCTTTTTCTAGCATATATGATGTTTCAATTTATTAGGAGCTCTTGTATCTTTTTTTCCCTTCAAGAGATTGGTAAATTATGCTGTCAAAAAACGTCTTTCTTATAGAACTGATAATTGTTTTTCCCTTTCCTTTTAGCCAAATTTTGCTCCACCAGTTAATAATCAGGCTGCAGCAAAACTCTTCGTTCCTGAAACTCCTCCTACGTTGAAGAATGTGGAGCAATACCAGCAGCCCACCAGCACATTGGGTTCTCAGTTATATCCTGTATGGACTCCCCTCTCTCTCTCTCTCTCTCTCTCACCATATTTTTAAGTGACTTGTATACTAATATTGCCTAAATTTGTTCAAGCCTAATAATACTGGTTATCAACCTGGACCTTCTGCACCCGGTCCACTTGGCCCAATGACGTCTCAAACAAGTTCAGTTCCTGGGCGCACGATGCCTCAGGTTATGGCTCCAACTCCCGGGCCTAGGGGATTTATGCCAATTAATAATTCAGTAGTTCAAAGACCTGGAATGGGTCCAGTGCAACCGCCAAGTCCTACTCAGGCAGCACCAGTACAACCATCCATACCTCCTGCAGCTCCACCGCCTACAGTACAAACAGTGGATACTTCCAATGTGCCTGGTAATATTATTTTTCTTTTACCTAAGCTTTCTGTTTTTCATAAGCATTCACAACTGCTACAAAAACCTAGAGCCTTACAGATGCTGTAACTTCTTATTTATAGATAAATGCCTTGTGCTTCCTTTGCAAATCACTTCTATAATGATTTTTCCACCAATTACCTATTTTGTTTTGTTTGGTTTTATCTGTTACAGCACAGCAAAGGCCCGTTATTACCACTTTGACAAGACTCTTTAACGAAACATCAGAGGCACTGGGTGGTTCACGGGCGAATCCCGCCAAGAAGCGGGAGATAGAGGACAATTCGAAGAAATTAGGTGCCTTGTTTGCTAAACTGAATAGTGGGGATATTTCTAAGAATGCGTCTGAAAAGCTTGTTCAGCTTTGCCAGGCTTTGGACAATGGTGATTTTAGTACTGCTCTCCAAATCCAGGTATCTTAACTGATAATTACACACCTAATTCTTGGGCAGATCAACTGCCTTGTGTGTGGGCATTTTATGTTTTTAACTGCATATTGATTCTGCGTTTTACAGGTCCTTCTTACCACCAGTGACTGGGACGAATGCCACTTCTGGCTAGCGACTCTCAAAAGAATGATCAAGACTAGGCAAAACATGAGATAAATTAGAAGGCTAATTTTTATCCAGTATCTCAAATTTGGTCTTCATTTCTTAGGTGTCCATATTTCAGGGCGCTGATCCCTTTCTCAGTGTACACAAGAGCTGACATCTTTAGATTCGATGGCAGACTCTTGGTTAATTGTTCCTTCCCTCTTCCCCAGTATCTCTTCTGGCTTTCTTTTCATGTGTTCTTTCTTTTTCTTTTTCTTTTGTTTTTCCTTTTTTTGGGAAAGAAATTAGAGAAATATAGTTCTCAGCACATCAATGGACTTTAGCTGAATGCTTTTCATCTATATTTTAGTATTGCAAAATAGAATTTGGTTTTGTATTGGTTTGTACTTCAGCCACAATTTTGTTTACACTCCTAGCCTATGAGCTATTTTTGAATGATTAGCTTTTGAAAGTTTGCCACCCCTTTGGTGTTTGCAAGGCCATTTATTTCTACTTTTATCTCAATGATGAAAATTTTATCAGATATGTATCATCTTTAAGATGATGACTTTTTTTTTATTATTATTGTTTTATATATATATATATATATATATCTAACCGTTCAGCTTATCTTGGCTATTATACTTCAACTTCAATTTTCAGTTATATTTATATTTCACAGAGAGGAACTGTCTGAGAAAATTAAAGCAAGGGATGTATGCACTGTAACCATTTCACCCGACGATGGAAAAGGAGGGAGCGAGGGCAAGGAACCCTCTATTATGCTCGTGTTTGGAGGTAGGAATTTGTTTGATCTCCTTGAAAAGCAAAGCTACTGCAGCGATCATGTGCTTTGCTTTTCATCGGATCCAAAAGTGGTGCTTTGCTTGTCATCGGAACTCCGGATGGCTATTTGGCTCTGGAATGGGTATTTGGCGTCACATCGAGTGACTGACTGGCTTTCGTTTCGTTAGTTCGGCGTGACATCATATAAGGGACTGGATTGTCCGTGGAAGTTACTCCCCTTGAAGTATCAGTGGTTGTTTGAAAAGATTACCAAATATGTTTGTATGAAAAGCCAAAAAAATAGTAAGGATGGGTATGCATTCTATTAGTTTGTGTCTTCTTTGAATTCTTTTAGCATCCATTCATTTGCGGGTGCCTGTGGAGGGCTAGGAATAAGAGAATATTTAATTCAATTCAAATGGGAATTCAAACTAAATGGAAAATTTCAAGAACTTTATGGCTCAAACCCATTCAAAGTCATTTTGGCAAGCATCCCAAATATTGCAGCTGAAAATTAGGGTTGATGTTTCATTCTGCAACAAAAAAAGCGCTAGGCGGGTGACATATAGAGTAACAAAAAGGCTGTTATCAGATGGTTTGTGTTCCGGAATTTTTGCTTCGTGTTGAATTGAGACTGTTCGACTCAGACTCTAATATGATGTGGTGATGCCTTCCACATTGTAACAGTAGTTGAGGACTATCAATTATTTTTTGCGCTGACCAATTACATGATCTGTGCAAAACGCTCTCTCACACGGATCTGTAAAGCTCGGATTTTGTCTGTGAGCTTAGGCAAATAATTGTTTGCACCCAAGGGAAATTGACCTTGGGACTCAGATGTTTTTTGAGACGGAGAAGTTCCAAGTCTTTTTCACTTGAGTCAACCCGTTAGAATTCTCTAATCAATTCTTAGGTATCTATATCCGCAAGGAAGCACTTTATGTTGCCCACTATTAAGCTAAATATACTACGATCAGTGAAACATAGACTTCGTTTAGGGGTGTTGTACTCGTGTTGAACACTGGGACATGTCCCGGACAAGTATCTGATATGTGTCTAACAAGGCTAAAAGTGTCTTAAAAGTGGAATATCTTTGGATGTTGTCCACTTCTTACTAATAACAATGATGATGATGTCGACTCCTTTTAACCCTAACAACTCAATCCGAGACCAATATAGTTTTTTAAATTTCAAATTGCTAATAATCTCCACATTGATTTTTAAAAAAAACTTGATATAACTGTGTAAAAATAAGGTTAATTCCACAACTACCTACTGAAGTTTGTCGATATTTCACTTAGATATCCATAATTTTTAATAATTTTGTCTAAGCCCCCTGTGATTTGGTTGTTGTACCTATTGAAGAAAGAGTCTTATTCATAAATTGGCGAAATATATAGGGATATATAGGAAGAAGATTTCAACTATATAGCCATTATTCTCCATTGATTTCAGCAACTAAAAAATGAAAAAATCTATCAGGTCTTTAAAATAGGAAACTAAACTAAAAAGGAGAGCTTCTGGATAAAACATATCCAAATCTCATTACAACTCATAAAGAAAAAAAATACACTCCTAGAAATAAGGACTCAAATCTCAGAATTCCACACTCCCCCTCAAGTTGGGAGTAAATATTGATCATCCCCAGCTTGGTTGTCAAGTCTCCAAATTTGATCCTTGGAAGGGTTTTTGTGAGAATGTCTGCAGTTTGAGAACTTGTATGAATATACACCATCTGGATTATCCCTTCTTCAATTTTTTCTTTGATAAATTTGAAGATATTGTGTCGTTGTTTCACCACACCCCGATCAACAAGAATTTATACCTACTAATACTTTACATAAAATAGTATAGCAATAAGTAGGGTCGAACCACTCTCAACTTGGAACTCGTTTTGAGACGATGATCCAAAACTTTACTTTTCGAGATAAAAAGAAATCACTTAAAACAATTCTTGAATTTTTTAATAGTAAACTAAAATAACTAGATAAAATTATCAAATGGTGGAAAAAATAAGGGAAAAGAATCCACCACCCGGGTCTATACAAATAATATTATATATTTCTATTGCAAATTCTCTTCCAACCTATTAAACATAAACATAGATATTAGTAGGCATTCCCCGTATTTCCATTAATTGGTAATCACGAAGAATCCTCCCTCTAATGTTTTGGTTTAAATAAAAATAGATATTAGTAGGCATTCCTCGTATTTCCATTAATTGGTAATCACGGAAAATCCTCCTTCTATTTTTTAGTGTCCAACCTCTATTGTAAAGTTTTTGTTCATTGAGATTCATAAAATGAATACTCTCGGGACGAGAATTAAACAATACGAAATAAAATAAAAATTATTTATATCTTACCCATGGTGGCTTCATCACCCCCCTTGAGAAGAGTTTTAAGCTAGCATGTTGATAAAAAAATAAAACAAGGTAATAAAATAAAATTACATTGATAGAGAAAAAGTTACAGAAATATGAAAAAGTATTCTAAGCTCTCACTCCTCAACTCCTACTCTCGACCTCCCTTGCAGCTTTTGCCTGACTACTATATATAGGCAAAATACAGATCTATGCATTGAAGTCTACCTAACTCTCAACCATTTCTCTCACCTAACACGTCACTTTCTCTCTTTCTTTCTTTAATTTATCACACTTTCACACCTACACACTTATACACACACACACACACACACACACACACATATATATATATATATATGCATTTATTACATTCTCTTCCTCCAGTTTTTTCTTTTTCTTCATTTTCATCATTCTTGCTTTCTTTTTCTTTTCTTTTGCAAATCAACCCCTGCATGAAATAAAAATATATACATATGAGGACATCATGTTATGTAAATTACTCTATTTTGTGCACTTATCAAATTATCCCCAAACAAGCTTTTGCTAGTCCTCTAGTAAATAAGGAAAAAAATAAATAAGTTCACAAAAATGATACATTATTGAAGTTTAACTAATGATGTGCCACTTTCGCAGGCTACATTCGATTGCATTTACCATATGCAATAAGGCCTTAAACCCCTAGGTTACCCTAGTGGACGAGCAATAGCCTCGTGAAGGTTTACAGTGAAGATACACACAAACTTCTTCAGTCTTCATTTTCACGCATTCATGCATTCACACACTCATTAATTAAGCCATGATACAATATATAAGATAATATGAATGCAAATACTCCCCCTCACTACCGAACAATAACTATCTCAAGTTAATGATATGAACGATCCCCATTAAAGTAAATAACTTCGTTGTTCTCTACTCCCAATCTAGACAACCTTCTGTGTTTTTGTGAACATTCTACTATGGTATGTCAATTTCTCTTCTTCTACTTCATTGATCAAACTTTGCCATTTTTCGTAAAATTTTATTATTTCCATCATTCCACTTCTATCCCTTTTTTATCTTTTTAAGCTCCGGACTTTCCAGCGAGGATTTTTAGTCCCGACCAACTGGGCCCGAGCTTCTTCCATAGGATTTATGTTCATTAATTTTCTCTCCTTTTTACGCAAGCAATGATATTGGTGATACCAAGGCCCGGTTACTCAGATCGAAGAACTACTTTTTGCATTTCTTTCAAAATAAATTTTTAAAATTTCTCCATTCTATCTCCCTTTTTATAGCGACAAAGCTATTCTTTCAACTACATAGTCAAAGATCAACTAATTTTCTCATAATGAATGTGTGCATGTGCTTATAGGTCAAAGTTGTCATTTTCGGTTTCAATTTCACTAATTCATTTACCTATGTAAAACCACATCACTTCACTAACTCAATCTAATCATTACTCTCATGAGCAGGAATATCGCATCACATACTACTGATATATTATAAACACAAACTTAATCAACTTATAATGCAAAACACTCATGCATAAAAACAAAGAACTTCTCCAAAAAATTTCAATTTTTCAAAAAAAAAAATTTTGTTTTTTTTTTGAAACTCTATTTTGATTAAATAGATATCCACCCCCAAACAAAAATAACACTGTCAATAGTGTTTAAAAATACATCTAAGAGACAAATTAGAACAAATTACCGCAATTGAGGTGGAGGTTATGGAGTATAGTCCCTGCAAAGATTCTTGGCAAAAGAAAAGTCAAGTGATTGGAAATATTATGACAGACTTTACCCCCAAACAAAATCGAAACATACCCAAATAGAGTGAGAAAGAAATTTTTTAGAAAATATTTACACAACAGACTGGGTTGCCTCCCAGGAGCGCTAAGTTTAACATCTTTAGCCAGACTCAATGGAGGAGCTACCACTAAATGGATCAGTCCGAATAAATCGGATCAATGAGGAAAATTTCCTCAGTTTCAGAAGTTTCAAGTTCTAGAAAAGGCTTGAGGCGATGAGCATTGACTTTAAACAACAGTCCATTCTTAGGGTCTTGTAACTCAATGACACCATGACTAGAAATGCGATGGACATAGTACGGGCCTGACCAACGTGACTTTAACTTCCCAGGAAACAATTGAAGATGAGAGTTATACAAAAGAACCTTTTGTCCTATGAAAAACTCATTTTTTAGAATGTGTTTGTCATGTTCCATTTTAGTCTTAGCTTTATAAATTCTTGAACTCTCATAGGCATCATTTCTAATTGCTTCTAACTTATCAAGTTGAAGGGTCCTACGTTGACCGGCTTTATCATAATCAAAGTTCATGGCCTTGATGGCCCAATAAACACGGTGTTCGAGTTCAATAGGCAAGTGACAGGCTTTGCCATAGACCAATTGATATGGGGACATTTCTATAGGGGTCTTGTAAGCAGTTCGGTATGCCCATAACGCATCATGGAGTCGAAGACTCCAATCCTTCCTTGCGGGGTTAACAGTTTTCTCTAAAATCTGTTTAATCTCCATATTGGATACCTCAGCTTGACCATTGGTTTGAGGATGATATGATAGGGCCACTTTGTGGTTGATTACATATTTGGACAACAGGTTTCCAAAGACTTTGTTGCAAAAATGTGAACCATTGTCACTAATTATGGCTCGAGGTGTTCCAAATCAAGGCAAAACCTGGTCTTTGAAAAATTGCACCACAAATCTATGGTCAGTTGTTTTGGTGGCTAAAGCTTCTACCCATTTGGACATATAATCAACTGCTAGAAGGATGTAGAGATTGCCAAATGAGGATGGAAATGGTCCCATGAAATCAATACCCCAGACATCAAAGATTTCAACGACGAGAATTGATTGTTGAGGCCATTCGTTTCTTTTGGTAATCGTACCTAGCAATTGACATCTATGACAAACTAGACAGTATGTATGGGTGTCTTTGAAAAGGGTTGGCCAATAGAATCCTGACTGCAAGATTTTTGCAGCAGTTCGTTTGGAACTGAAATGGCCACCACAGGCCTGGTCATGACAGAAGGAAATGACAGACTCTTGGTCTACCTCAGGAACACACCTACGAATGATCTGATCTGGACAATATTTAAACAAGTAGGGGTCATCCCAAAAATATTCCTTAGCCTTGGCCAAAAATTTATCTTTCTCCTGCTTGGACCAATTGGAATGAATTTGACCAGTCACAATATAATTGACAATATTGGCATACCATGGTGCATGAGATATCTCAAATAATTGCTCATCAGGAAAATAATCAGAGATTGGAATGGAGTCACTAGTGGATTCAACAACAAGACATGACAAATGATCAGCGACTATATTCTCAGAACCTTTCCTATCTCGAATCTCAAGGTTAAACTCTTAAAGGAGTAAGATCCAGTGTATCAACCTAGGTTTTGCATCAGATTTGGACAAAAGATGTCTTAACTCTGCATGATCTGTATAGATGATGACCTTAGATCCAATCAAATAAGATCTAAACTTCTCAAAGGAGAACACGACTGTTAGAAATTCTTTCTCAGTGGTGGAGTAGTTGATTTGTGCATCATTTAAGGTTTTGCTAGCATAGTATATGACATGTCGTGTTCTATCCACTTTCTGGCCTAAAACAACACCTACTGCATAATCAGATGCATCACACATAATTTCAAAAGGCAAGGTCCAATCAGGGGAGCGAATGATAGGTGCAGTAGTGAGTGTTGACTTTAAGTTCTCAAAGGCGGACTCACAGGCATCAGTAAACTCAAATTGGGTATCTTTAGCTAAAAGATGGGTCAAAGGTCTAGCTATCTTACTGAATTCTTTGATGAAGCGCCTGTAAAAACTGGCATGACCTAGGAATGCTCTAATATCTCGAGCAGATTTAGGGATAGGTAGATTGGAGATTAGATCAATTTTTGCTTTGTCGACCTCAATTCCTGCACTAGAGATATTATGACCTAGGATAATTCCCTTTGTAACCATGAAATGACACTTTTCCCAATTAAGTACCAAGTTAGTGTCACGACAACGTTGAAGTACGAGAGAAAGATGGTCCAGACATTGCTCAAATGATGATCCAAAAACAAAGAAGTCATCCATGAAGATTTCTAAATACTTTTCAACCATGTCATTAAATATACTCATCATACACCTCTGAAATGTAGCTGGGGCATTACACAAGTTGAATGGCATATGACGATAAGCAAATGTACCGAATGGACAGGTGAAAGTTGTCTTGTCTTGGTCATCTGGGTGGATAGGAATTTGATTGTAACCAGAATAGCCATCTAAAAAGCAATAGAAGGCCTGACCAGCTAATCTCTCTAACATTTGGTCGATGAAGGGAAGTGGAAAATGGTCTTTCCGAGTCACACTATTCAGTTTCCTGTAGTCTATGCAAACTCGTCATCCAGTTTGAATGCGAGTAGGAACTAGCTCATTGTGGGCATTGGACACAACAGTGATGCCAGAATTTTTTGGAACGACCTGGATTGAGCTCACCCACTGACTATCAGAAATCGGGTAGATGATATCAGCGTCAAGAAGTTTGATAACTTCTCCGCGGACAACTTCCTTCATATTGGGGTTAAGTCTCCTTTGAGGTTGCCTACAGATTTTCGCATTATCTTCTAAGTGAATGCGATGTTGCACCACTAGAGTACTAATGCCTTTGATATCATCAATGGACCATGCTATGGCTTCCCTATTTGTCTTAAGAACCTCAAGTAATTGAGATTCTTGTTGCTCAGTTAACTCAGAAGATATTACCACCGTAAAAGTCTTGGATTCACCAAGATACGAATATTTTAAAGTCTCAGGTAAAGGCTTTAATTCAATATTTGGTGGTTTCTTTGCATTTTCAGAGTCAGTGTTAACTGACAAGGATAATGATTCAAATTTGGATTTATACTTGGGTGCTTCAAAGGGTGGGGCAGAGTTTAGCAAATCATTGATTTGGCTAATATAATTAGCCTCATCAAAACTATCACCAAAATGGGTTAAACACTGCTGAAGTGGATCCTCAGGATAAGAGTGGTTAAAGGTGTGGGTGGTCAATGAATCAATAAGACAAACTTCTTCAACAGATTCTGATTCAATGGGTTGTTTCATCAAATTAAACACATTGACTTCCACTTTCATGTTCCCAAAGGTTAAGGTTATGCTACCATTTCTACAATTGATCAAAGCATTAGCTGTGGCTAAAAATGGTCAACCTAAAATTATTGAAATTCGCGTCCATTGAGTTGGTTGAGTGTCTAGCACAATGAAGTCTACGGGGTAATAAAAATCATTAACTTTGACTATCACATCCTCAATGATACCCCTTGGAATTTTTATGGATCGATCAACTAACTGAATTCTAACGTCAGTTTTCTTCAAATCAGTCATTCCCAAATCCAAGTAGACTGAATACGGTAGCACATTGACACTGGCACCAAGATCCAATAAAGCCTGACCTTCAAAATTTTCTCCTATCCTACAAGTGATAGTGGGGCTTCCAGGGTCTTTGTGTTTAACCACAGCTTGGTTTTTTAGAAAGGAGGAACAATGTTGGGCCATGAAGGCTTCCTTAGGAATATTGGTTTTCCTTTTGACTAAGTCTTTAATAAATTTTGCATAAGAAGGAATTTGCTTAATAGTAGTGAGAAATGGAATGTTAATCTGGAGATTTTGAAAAATCTCTAAGATTTCACTGTATTGAGAATCCTTCTTATTGTTGACTAGTCTAGAGGGAAAAGGTACACGTGGAACAACCGGCTTAGGAATGATCTCATCAAGCTTAGGACCTTGATCCTTTTTGGATTTTGGGGAATTGGGTAGAAGAGAGTTGGATTGTTCATTGTCATGACGGATGGGTGGCTCAACCTTATTATCAATTTTCTTTCCTGACCTCAAGGTAGTGATAGAATTTACATGGTCATTTGAGTGGTCAGAATTGGAAGTGGTCCCTATGTGATGAACTCATTTTCCTTTTGGATTGATTTCGGGTTGGCTCGGTAATGTACCCCTTTGTCTTTCAGATAGAGCTGCAGTGAGTTGACTCAACTGATTTTGGAGAGACTGCTGAAATTGCAGTTGATTTTGAGTCAAGAGATCAAAATTATTTTTAAAATTTTGGAATCTCTGATTGGAATGCTTATTGGATTGATCAAGATTAAGGGCAAACATTTTCAAAGTGTCCTCATAATTGGAAGTATTATGGACCGGTGGGACAGGAGCAACATAGTTGTTCATGTGATCAACTGCTAAATCTCGGCTTGGATTGAACTGGTTATTCCTGGGGAATTGATTGTGAGGAATTATTTGTCCTTGAGGTGGAGGTGGCTTATTGGAGTTACCTTGAAAACCGGATGGACCACCTAAGTTTTATGGAGGTAAATTTTGCCTCCATGAAAATTAGGGTGGTTTCTAGTATCAGGATGGTAACTTTGGTTAAATGTGTTAGACAATGGTCTCCTAAAGGTATTGAAAGCACAAACTTGCACATCCGAAGGTTTAGATGTACAATAGACCGGACATTCCTCTGTGGGATGAGATAAACTAGAACAAATATTGCATTGTGTAGGGGTAGATATTAGGGCAAATACATCAAACTTTTTGCTTAAGTCTTTCACTCCATCAGCAAGACTTTGCATCACAGACTATAACTCATTTTCAGGTTTGATCTCATAAAAACCAGGTTTTCTATTCATTTGATCATTCCTAGAAAAATCATTCTCACTTTGGTTCCTATTCCAATTTTGGGCATTTTCAGCTAGTTCCTCCAAAAATATATAGGCTTGGTCAGGGGTTTGGGCCTTGAAATTTCCTTGGTGCATTGACTCAATCATGGTTCGGTTCATAGGTGAAAGTCCCTTATAGAATAAATGGACTAGTTGTGCTTTATCAAAGCCATGATGTTGGCATTTGAGTAACAAGTCATGAAATCGGTCCCAAGTTTGGTGGAATTGTTCTTCAATTT
This sequence comes from Cornus suecica, assembly GCA_963922005.1. NCBI lineage: Eukaryota > Viridiplantae > Streptophyta > Magnoliopsida > Cornales > Cornaceae > Cornus > Cornus suecica. The sequence continues at coordinate 33,801,788 of OY998242.1, forward strand.
TCCCTCTAAAAGTACTAATGGCATCTCTCATTGATTCGGTCTTTTGCATGGGATAAAATTTACTCATGAATTTCCTTGCAAGTTCATCCCATGATCGAATAGAGTTGGGTGGAATGGAGTTTAGCCATGAAGCAGCTTTATCTTCTAAGGATAGGGGAAAAAGACGCAGTTTGACACCCTCTTCATTCAAATTTTGATTTTTGAAGGTGTTGCATATTGTCAAAAACTTCCCTAAATGGATATAGGGTTGTTCACTTTCGAGTCCATGGAATTTTGGCAACATATTGATGGTGGCGGGTCGAATTTCAAACTGGGGTGCATCATTCTCAGGTAAAACTATGCAATTGGGTGGGTTGGCTGTGATTGGGGCAAAATAGTCATTAAGAGTTCTTGGTGCAGCCATTGATGAATTATTGATGGTTGACAGATGTAACAAGGGAATTGATTTTTCTTCTAAATCAATGAGTGACAGATCACTAGGAAGCCTAACTAGATGCTTGTTAACTCGCAACCACTGAGGCATAAACAAAAAGAAACCTAAAAGGGCTAGATGATGGACAAATCACACAAAAATTTTGCTTTAGTTATCTTGAGCTTAAATTCAAAGGTGGTGAATTTTTAAATATAATATTGTAGAGAATTAATAGGATGATGTCCAAATTAATTCTCTCCTAATTAGACAGCTCCTACTCTATTCCAGATTAAGTCGATAGATTACCAGTTAAGGATCATCAAACTAACAACGGAGAAGTTCCCAGGAAAGTGTGGCGAGGCACGTGGTCTGCTTAATGGCGCGTCAACCACACTCCTAGACAGAATTTCCTTCCGTTTATCAAGTTGATAATGACTCACTGGAGTGACTACCAACCGCTTCCTTCCTAAAGGGCCTATGAGCTCGTAACCCTAAATTGGTTGATTTCTAAAGAATTTTAATCAAATCCGGCTCATGGTTTAACAAATGCAAGGAATTTTTTTGATTTGTGGGCCACGGAGACTAGGGCTGCAAATGAACCGAGTCGTTCATGAGCAGACTCGGGTTCGGCTCGTTAAGAGCTCGGTTCGTGCTCGTTCGTTTAGTAAACGAACCGAGCTTGAGCATAATTTTTAGGCTCGTTTAGTAAATGAGCCGAGTTTGAACATTACTAAGCTCGGCTCGTCAAGCTCATGAACAGGCTCGTCTAAGTTAAATAGTAAAATTATATCATATTTGACAAAAGAAAGTGTTCAAATTGAACAAATTATGAAGATTATTGTGAAAAAATTATAGAAATTAGGTGGCCATAACATAAAATTCATTCATAAAAAATTATACTAGTGAAAATATGTTAAAACAGACATGTAACAACTCAATCTAGACAACTATGAAGAAGAGTAATATATATTGCACTGAAACGAGTCGTTCGTGAGCAAGCTCGGGCTCGACTCGTTTAATCTGGCGTTCGGCTCGGGCTCGTTCGTTAACCAAATGAGCCGAGCTTGAACACATTTTCTAGACTCGTTTAGTAAATGAACCGAGCTTGAACATTCCAAAGCTCGGCTCGGCTCGGTTCGTTTGCAGCCCTAACGGAGACGGGTGATGAAATCCCGACCGTATCTTGTGGGAATTTTGCCCTTAAGTATCTTATGCAAAATGCTAATTAAAATATGCACAAACAAGCCAAGAATAAAACAAAATAAGAAAGAAATATACAAAAATCTTCTTCTTTTTTTTTTGTTTGTTAATATGTATATTTATATGAAAATAAGCTAAATACAAATAACGGGAGCCTAGGGTAACGTCTAATGTTATTCTACCCTAGAGGTCGCATGCAAAATTTTCACCTAATCTAGGGGAAAAATAATAATAATAACAAGAGTTTAGAAATATGGGACTTGGATGACGACCCAGTACGGTATCTCCTGCAAAATAGAAAACAAAAATAAACAAGTAAGTAAATAAAAAAATGAAAACAAAATTTAGTAAATAATAATAATTATACTAATCTATTATATATATATATATATATATATTTATAGGTGGGTTTGATTATTTTGAAAATGAGTAGGAAAGCAAAAGTAATTTGCACACACAATGCAAAAGTGAGGCTGCTGGGATTTTTTTTAATTTTGTTTTTATAGTAAATGGGCCCACGAAAATGAAAGTGTAAGAAAATTGTGCAAAAGTATACTATGGCTTGGACTTCCGATTTTTTTTTTTATTGTTTTTTTTTTTTATTTTTTTTATTTTTATGTTAAATGGGCCCACGAAAATGAAAGTTTAAGAAAAGTGTGCAAAAGTGATGCTACGGCTGTGACTTCTTTTTTTTTTAATAGAATAAAACAATGAATGTCACTTAAATCCAATCCCAATTCGAATTAAACTGCAATACAACACAGTGGTCATGGATGAATTTATTTTATTTTATTTTTCAAAATTAACAGAAAATCACAAAATAGAAATAAAATTAAAATAAAGGGAGGGATAAAAAGTTCGGGTGGGTTCCCGAAAAATTTGAGTGGAGTATCTGTGACTTAAATTATCAAAGTTGATGCGGCAACGACGCCATTTGACGGATTGTGATTTGATGATATTGTGTCACCACACCCCGATCAACAAGAATTTATACCTACTAATACTTTACTTAAAATAGTATAGCAATAAGTAGGGTTGAACCACTCTCAACTTGGAACTCGTTTTGAGACAATGATCCAAAACTTTACTTTTCGAGATAAAAAGAAATCACTTAAAACAACTCTTGAATTTTTTAATAGTAAACTAAAATAACTAGATAAAATTATCAAATGGTGGAAAAAATAAGGGAAAAGAATCCACCACCCGGGTCTATACAAATAATATTATATATTTCTATTGCAAATTCTCTTCCAACCTATTAAACATAAACATAGATATTAGTAGGCATTCCCCGTATTTCCATTAATTGGTAATCACGAAGAATCCTCCCTCTAATGTTTTGGTTTAAATAAAAATAGATATTAGTAGGAATTTCTCATATTTCCATTAATTGGTAATCACGGAAAATCCTCCTATTTTTTAGTGTCCAACCTCTATTGTAAGGTTTTTGTTCATTGAGATTCATAAAATGAATACTCTCGGGATGAGAATTAAACAATACGAAATAAAATAAAAATTATTTATATCTTACCCATGGTGGCTTCATCACCCCCTTGAGAAGAGTTTTAAGCTAGCATGTTGATAAAAAAATAAAACAAGGTAATAGAATAAAATTCCATTGATAGAGAAAAAGTTACAAAAATATGAAAATGATACAAAAGTATTCTAAGCTCTCACTCCTCAACTCCTAATCTCGACCTCCCTTGCAGCTTCCGCCTGGCTGCTATATATAGGCAAAATACAGATCTATGCATTTAATGATACATTGAAGTCTACCTAACTCTCAACCATTTCTCTCACCTAACACGTCACTTTCTCTCTTTCTTTCTTTAATTTATCACACTTTCACACCTACACACTTACACACACACACACACACACATATATATATATATGCATTTATTACATTCTCCTCATCTAGTTCTTTCTTTTTCTTCATTTTCATCATTCTTGCTTTCTTTTTCTTTTCTTTTGCAAATCAACCCCTGCATGAAATAAAAATATATACATATGAGGACATTATGTTATGTGAATTACTCTATTTTGTGCACTTATCAATGAGAAAGGTATATGAGTTTTCCTACAAGTCTTGATACCTTCATTTATCAACTGGAAAGCTTTCTTCTTCCAAGCCCAGTTCACTAGTAGAGTCCATGGGAGTATCTGCAGGTTTGCATCCAAGCATGTCAGTTTCCTCGAGTAAGTCTAGATGTACTTACGTTGAGAAACTGAAATTTATTTCCTTGACCGAGCAACTTCCATGCCCATAAAGTATTTGAGAGTTCCAAGGTCCTTAATCTCAAATTCCTTGGCTAAAAAAATTCCTACCTTGAGTATTTCCTCTTCATAGTCACATGTTAAGATTATATCATTGACATACACAATGAGAATTACAATTTTACCTCCAGGTGAGTGTTTGGAGAACAATGTGTGATCAGTCAAACCATGCCCTTGGGGATTGCTTAAGACCATATAGAGACTTTTGAAGTTTGCAGACTTTGTTGGCATTATTAGTAGTTTCGAATCCTGGGGGAATCTCCATGTACACCTCTTCTTCCAAGTTACCGTTGAGTAATGCGTTCTTGACATCTAGTTGGTGTAAGGGCCAATCTAAATTTGTTGATATGGATAGAATAACTCGAATTGTGTTGAGTTTAGGAACTGGTGCAAAAGTCTCCTAATAGTCAATTCCATAGGTTTGAGTGAATCCCTTTGCAACAAATCTGACCTTATAACGATCAACACTTCCATCTGCCTCGTATTTGATCTTAAAAATCCACTTACACCCCACATATTGCTTTTGAGAGTTCCCAAGTACCATTTCTCTTAAGTGCTCAAACAGTAGTTCTCCATTCTGGCCTTTTGAGAGCATCATGGATGCTATTAGGTACTTCTACACTGGAAAAATTAGTAACAAAGGCACGGTAGCTAGGCGATAATCCTTCATATGAATCAAAATTTAAAATCGGGTGTTGTGTACAAGATCTAACACATTTCCTCAAGGCAATGTACATATCAAGATCATCATTATCAGGAGACTTAGCAGGATAAGATTTGGGAGCAGTGTTACCCGTGAGAGACTCATGTGTGTTTGGACCCGGATTGGATTCCTGGATTTGCATGGGAGATGCCTATTTTTCCTTTCTACAATCCGGTTTTGTTGTGGAGTGTCGATATAAGAACTTTGATGAACAATGCCATAACTTACTAGGTAATCACTGAGAATAGACTGGAAATACTCTCTACCATTGTCAGTCCCAAGAACTTCAACTTTTGCTTGGAATTGTGTTTGGATCATCAAATGAAACTTTTTGAAGATTGAACTAGTTTATGATTTTTATTTCATGAGGAATCTCCAAGTGAATCGAGTATGATCATCAATAAAAGACACAAACCATCTCACACCAGATATATTGTTGACTATAATGGACCCCAAACATCACTGTGTAAACAGAGAAATGATGAGATGCTTTATACGACATAATTTGATAAGAATTTTGAACATGTTTGGATAATTGGCATATCTCACATTGGAAAGAGTTTGGATTTTTATTATTGAATAGCGAGGGAAACAATTTTGTTAAGTACACAAAACTAGGATGACCCAATCTGTAATGTCATAATATGATTGCATTGTTATCTTCAAAACTATTAACTGAAAAACAATTCATATGGGACTGACTTGTTAAAGAAACACAACTTGCAATTTTAGTTTGTTCTTCAAGAAGATCATTAGTTCTGAGAAGATAGAATCCCTAACTAACACCCCGTAGCATTGCCGATCATCTTCCCCGAATCCAAGTCATGAAATTCACAGCGTGTAGGGAAAAATTTAGTAATGGACAACAAGTTACAACTTAAATTAGGAACCAGGAACACATTTTTTAAAATTAGGTTCTTGGAAATAGCAATAGAACCTGTCCTGGTCACAGTGGATAATTATCCATCAACAATGCGGACTTTATAATTTTCAGAACAAGGGTTATAAGTCTGAAATAATGATGCATCTCCAATCATGTGATTTGAGGCCCCAAAGTCAATAATCCAGGGCCTTGGATTCTCGATTTTTACATTCAGTGTACATGAGAATTTACGTTTTTGAGCAAGAGAACCGGTTCCAATGACAGAGGTTCCAGCGCTTAACTGAGATTGGCTAATCAATTTTTACAAGAGATCCATCTGCTTATTGATCGTCTCTCTTCAAATTCCTTAATTTTCTAGTTACAAGTATAAGTATTTGGGCTTTTCTTAAAATGCCCAATCTTCGACCCCAACCACCATCACATTATTAAAAAACATAAAAATCAAAAACGTATTTATACATCGACACACATATATACTATGACCCCCTCCCTCCCCCACCCCATCCACACATATATGATGTACAAATTACAACCACAACCTGGGTTTTAGTCACCAACTTGTAAATTCTTAAGTTGGTCTTTTAACTAGGGGTGGCAATTGGGCGAGTTTGAGTAGTGTCGTAGACGGACGGATCATAAACGGGTCTCAACTCGCTATGGCAAGTCGTAAGCGGGTCAGGTCAACCCGTAAGTTGATCCGACCCGCATTATTTTAAATATATATAACTATATACTTAAAAAAGTATGAAAATACAGGTAGATTTGTTTTTTGAATGGTAAGAAACTCACACATCACACCCGCAATGCCTCCTAGGAAGCTCGAACCCCTCACCATGAGATTATACCATTGCAACATATGTGCACGGGTAATTACAAGTAGATTTATTTATCTCTCATCAGTTACCACCACCATATCCATGTTAAATAAATTAATTAATAAAAATCCAACACTTTGATCTAACAAGTTACATACACATAGATACAAGTATACAAATTGCACACACTATTAAGTCCTACAAATGAAAAATAATAGATACAAGTATACAACAATAGGTCCCACAGTAAAATAGGTGGGAACACACACAATTACTCTCATGTAGCAGGTGGATTTAGGGAATCGGATCCTCTACGTTCCTTCTTAGGTCCGCCTCTCTTCGCTTATCTAAAGAGTGACCCACAAGCCGACATGTGTCCATATAGTTTGAAATAAAAAAAGTGACTTCGCTTTTATATATCCTGCCTAGTTTACCTTGCACCTTTTTAATATATTTATATGGTTCAAAAACTCACCAAACACACGTAAAGTCTATCACTTTAATGCATCTCTTTGTTTTATCTATTTTACCCTTTAATCACCAACACACAAATGTTACACATAAATGTTCATAAATTGGTACCACTAAGTGGTTAGTTCTCATAAATTCTCAATTTAAACTCTTTCCCAATATACTAATACAATTCCACCAACCTCGTATTTACTCTTAATGCATCTCTATTTTTAATTTTCTTCTACTTCATGTTCAGATTGGTGTTTACAATCTTGGAATAACAGATATTTATCTTTTGCAGAAAGGTTAAAACTTATTGAAACTATCTGGTTTGCAACTCAAATCTACCGGGCTTCTATATTTTGTCTCCCTAAAAATGTGATGAAGCAATTGAATACTACCATAAGAAGATTTTTGTGGAAGGGTGTTGAATTGAAACAAGGGGGCAAACATCTTTGGAATGTCTGTCAACCTAATCCAATCAATTTGTGGGCTTTATGGGTTCATAAAGAGTTAATTAAAACATGAATTTTTGTTACTAAAGACTCCATATAAATGCTCATGAATTTAGAGGAAAATCCTATATTTGAGAAGTCAATTTAAAAGATATTTTGTTTCAAATGAATATATTAACTTTGATTTAAATTTTAATGTTCTAATTTATTTATTAATGATTTATATTTAGAATGTGGAGACTTCTTGTACCTTATCCGGATACAATATAGGAGGTGGAGGTTCATCATCGTCCATGTACCATACATATGGGGTTAGTATTGCTATTGTTCCTCAGGTAATACAAAACTATATAATTTAACTTTACATTTTTTTGAAAAATAATAAAATGTTATATTGTGATCTTGAGTAGGTAAACAATGCAACTAGAGTCCTGATGGATAATAGATATGTGAGACCATATAGAGTTGGTGATAGAAGGGTTAGTTTGTTATTAATCTGCAAAAATATAATTGTTTAATTGATTATATAATATCTTTTTTCTTTTTGTAGACTATTGATTTGAATCTTCATGGAATGACATCCAATAATCTTAACGGATATTTTTCTTTCGGCGACTATATATGATTAATGGTTATTTTCATCCAACATCAGGTGCATATATGATAAATTAAGTTAATTTTAGTAATACTAGTGTTTCTATGTATATTACTTATTGGTTTTTTACTAGGCTTACTTGATTACTTTAATTTGTCCTTTTCTTTTTCAGGGCGCTGTAGTGAACAAGAATTACATCAAAATTCAATATTTTTGAACTATGATAAGTCAATTACATGCATCTTTTATAGGCTATAGTGTTTTATTTAGTGTTGTGAAGTTTATAATAACAATTATAATTTATGTTTAAGGGTGACAGAACACCAACATTTGTCTCCTCTTTACATTGTCCTCTTAAATTCTATGGATTGTTCTTTATCTTTAGACTTATGTTGGCATTTTCATCTTTATTTATTTAATATAATATACAATCTAGTTTTTTATGGTAAATAAATATTGTCTAAATATACTAAATTGTTTTGAAACATATATGTGTGAAAAATTTTATATACTTTAGAAAAGGCATAAATTTTAAATATTTGTTTCACCATTCAAATAATTTTATTTATTTATCAATTTATTCTCGTATCTACTTTTTTTATATTTTGCTAACATTGAAAAAAAAATTGTAATTATAAAACAAATATATAAGAGATAAAATATTGATATTTTAAATTAAGAATTGATGAGAGATGAGTAAATGATACCAAATTTAAACATGTGTGTTGGTGAGTAAGTTGGTGAACATTAGAGACCTATTAAAAGGTGCAAGGGTAACCAATTTATGAACATTTATGTGTAATATTTGCGTGTTGGTGATTAAAGGGTAAAATAGGTAAAACGAAGAGATTCATTAAAGTGATACTTTGCATGTGTTTTGTATAGTTTATGAACAATAGAAATATATTAAAAAGGTGCAAATGAAATGGTGCAAGGGTAAACTAGGCAGGATATATAAAAGCAAAGTCACTTTTTTTTATTTCAAATAATATGGACATGTGTTGGCTTGTGGGTCATTCTTTAGATAAGCAAAGAGAAGCGGACCTAAGGGCATCCGGTATGGAGGCCTTTTGGCTAGCTGGCCATGGCTGTAGCGAGCAAAATTGTATGGTGTGCAACTAGCTATAACTGGGTCTCACAAGGAGGCTGGCTACTTCATTCGTCACATTTGGCATGCTTTTTATGGAGGGAAATGGTTTCGGAGGAAGACATACACATACATATATATATATATACATATATATACATATATATTCACACATATACAAATCAAAAATCAAACAAATAAATTACCAAATTAAAAATACAAATTACCTCAGCTTGATCGTCCCTCTCTCCCTCTCCCTCGTTGGTTGCGTTTCTCTCTCAATCATCACCCCTGGTCGTCTTGCTTGTTGCAGATGGAAGATCGCCGGAAGTTGCAGAAATGAGACCCGCTGTTTTCTCTCTCAAAGGGTTGGTTTATGATCTGATTTAGGAAGCCCTAATTTTTTTTATCTAAAGGAAGTGTTGGATGTCCTTGATATGATCGATTCTCTCTCAAAGCAATGATCTCTCAAACCGTTGGTTTAGGAAAGCCCTAATTTTTCTCTCTCAAAGCCTTGGTTTAGGAAAGCCTAAATTGGTGAGCGTAGGATGGGGTTGGATATGATTTAGGAAAGCTGTTTCAATTCTATCCATTTAAGAAAAATTTAAAAAAAATTATTAAAAACTTAAGTTTACTTCCTCTGTTATTTTTTTTATTAAGATATCTTATACATCAATTTTGTCATAACTTGTTAATAGGTATATATGTATATACGTAATATAATGAAAATACTTATTATTAAGTATGTAATATTAGTTAAATTTTTTATTTTATTTAATTAATTAATTAAATTAAATTAAATAATATTAATTATTTATAGCCCAATTATTTTGAGAGAAAATAAAATATTTAAAACAAACAAATTTTATTCATCACAAATAATATGAAAAATACAATCTACTATAATAAATAAACATACATGACTGAGTCTTGATTACACTGCTTCATTACCAAATTTATTCCACAAATGATTCATGAGGTCTTTTCGGAGGTCTAAATTATTCTCCATATTGCGAATCCTACCAAGTCGAGCAAAGATGTCTGCTGCTAAAAATGACGGGTCTCGATGGTAGTGTGGAAGTGAGGTTGATTCATCTGGTGGAGGTGTCTAGTTTAAAATGTTGGTGTATGGTTCGTCTTCTATGATCATATTGTGCAATATAATGCACGTTCTCATTATTTTACTCAAATCCTCTTTTTCCAATAATACACTATTCCATGTGTTATAGCTCACCTTATCTGCAACACACCAAAAACCCGCTCAATATCTTTCCTAACTGCTTCTTGTTTTTGAGCAAATAATTTTTCTTTTGCAGTAGTTGGATGTGGAATAGTCTGCATCAAAGTTGCCCACTTCGGATATATACCATCAGATAAGTAATACCCCAGTATTCGTTGACGCCCATTCACCTCATAATTAACAGAAGGCATTGTACCATTGATAATACGTTGGAATATTAGAGAATGATCTAAGACATTCACGTCATTGTGTGAACCAGTCATACCAAAGAAAACATGTTAGATCCACAAATTTTTTGTTGCAACCACCTCTAATATGAGCGTAGGTTTGCGGCCTCTCCCCTTATGTGTGTCATGCCAAACTGTAGGACAATTTTTCCATTCCCAATGAATACAATCTATATAACCAAGCATACCTGGAAAACCTCTTTTCCCCCCTTCTTGAAGTAGACGTGTTATGTCGGCTTCATTTAGTGAGTGTAGGTATTGCTCCGCATATAATTCAATCACACAATCACAAAATTTATTCAAGCATTTTATTGCAATGCGCTCGCTAACCTTTGTGTATTCGTCACATTGATCCGCTGAAATTCCATACGCAAGTATATGTATCGCTGTTATCATCTTCAATATAGGGTTGCGCCTCATACGACCAACGACATCCGGCTTTTGTTTGAAGAAGTCATCATGACCACTGCCATCGTTCAAAATGTGAAGAAATAATTCTCGTCACATCCGATACCGTCGACGAAAATACTCAGGTGGAAAAACAGGATTTTTGGCAAAGTAATCTTTAAACACTTGTTGTGTTGCCACTTCTTGATCACGTTTGATATATCATCTCTTATTTGAACCAAATAATGTTTTTATTAGCTCAGGTGTGAACTTTCCCAGAACCGTTTTGATTCGTTTCTGCTGAAGCTGATAAATTGTCTCCCCCTTCGATCGATCAGAACCTAACGAATCAAAGGAAGATTCAGACTTAGACTCAGAAGACAAGGGTGGAAATTGTGATGAAGAAGCCATGTATATTTTTTCGTACAATATAAATCAGGATTAAATGAGAAACTGAAATCTGAGTAATTGCAGAAGAGATAGTGAATGGTTTATATAGGCATAAGAAAAATATAGTCATTGGACCAATCTAGCCGTTGGAGTATTTCACAATATAGCCAAACACTTTGAAAAGAATCTCTGAAAAAGCTACACAAACACTATACAACCATGTTCTCAATTAAAGCATCTTTGAAAAAGCATTATATCATTTAAAACACTTTGAAAAGAATCTTTGCAAAAGCTACATAAACACTATACAACCACGTTTTCAATTAAAGCATCTTTGAAAAAGCATTATATCATTTAAAGCACTTTGAAAAGAATCTCTGAAAAAACTACACAAACACTATACAACCACGTTTTCAATTAAAGCATCTTTGAAAAAGCATTATATCATTTAAAGCACTTTGAAAAGAATCTCTGAAAAAGCTACACAAACACTATACAACCACGTTCTCAACCTTTCAAAAAAGCATTATCACTAAATTATAGTCGTTGGTTGATATTTCCTTATGTCTATAAATACCACATTATTAACACTAGATTTTCATCATCCAACTTTTCTTCAATCATTTCTCTCAACATATTCCATGGATAATCAACCACCATTCAACAACTCTTACACTAACCAATCTAGCAGTTCTGAATTACCACCCTAATTCAATTATGGGTGGAACTTTCAAGATCCTACCCAATCTGAATTCTTGTCCCAATCCAATTTTCAATACAGACATCCTCCTCAATATGCACCTTAATTCGAAATCCCACATCTATCACAATATGCATCTCAATTCCAAGTCATGTCTCAACAAACTTTTCAATCCCACCCCCCTTCAAGGCAAAAGAACAAAAATTGGTCAAAAGAAGAAGATGTAGCATTGTGCAAAGCATAGATCATGGTTGGTGAAGATCCGGTGACTGGAACGGATCAAAGTAAGTCCACCTTATGGGCACGAATCTACTCTTATTTTGTTAATCAATTGGGAGACATGACCGATAGAAATAGAAATGCTCTGATAAACCGCTTCTCAACCTTTCAAGCAAAAGTAAACAAATTTTCAGGATTCTACAACAATGTCCAGAACACTCCAGCCAGTGGCTACAATGATAAAGACATAGTAAGTTTATTATTAATTATAAGAGTTATTCTCTAATTTATTTATTTTTTCAAATATTGTAAGTTAAATTTCCTTTTTCATATGTAGATGGAAACTTCTAAGGAAGTATATAAATTACAAGAAAATCACGACTTTAAATTTGACCTTTGTTGGAATGTGCTTCGCTCAACACAAAAATGGCACATCCATTGCAATGTTAAGCAGAAGTCAACTCAACATGCAAGAAAGAGAGGTGTTATCGATTTGGATAATATTGAGCCTGGAAATTTTTCTCAATCGATACCAACAACACGAGGTTCTTCCATTCCTGGTGTATCAACTCCAGAATCGTAAACCTTGGCGATGACGACCCACCAACCGGAGATATTGATGAAGGTTCACACAATGCCCACCCCGCTAGACGTAAAACAATGAAGAATAGTAGAAAAAAATGCATCTCTTTTATCGACAACCAAAAATTTACTCAAAGAAATGCAATTTGTAGCAGAATCGGGTCGTGTGACTAATGAATTTGGAGCCGAAGACCATCGGATTAGGCTACAACTTCGCTTGGAGAGACAACGAGCTAAACAAATGAAGATACAAGCGAAAGAAAGGATGGCTCAAATGGAATTTGAAACCACAAATTGGAGCTTGAAAACAATAAATTGGAGTTTGAATCGAATGAAAGGATGACTGAAAAGGCATATGAAAGAGATATAATGCTTCAAGATCCAATGAAGGCTCCAACAGAAGCAACAAAATTATGGATCATTGCACAACAAAAGATAATAGCGAAAAAATTAGCTCAAGAAACTAATGATCTGTAATATTTTTCATTTACCTAGCGAAAATATATGTAATGCGTTTTATTTAATATAATGTCTTTTTTTTAATTTGATTATGTAATAATGAGTTATGAATTTTTATTTTTATTTTTTGTAATAAATATATTTATTAATAAATTAAAAAAATTATTACATAACTATAAAAAATAATAACAATTCTTTATCTCTCTAAAATAAAAAATAAAAAAATTACATAAAGCTAGTTGTCATCTGCACCATACCGTGCGATGGCTAGCTATATAGAGTGGGGCCATGTTGATGAGGTGGCTGGTTACAATTTGAATGTAGCCAGCGAATGTGGCCATCCACATACCGGATGGCCTAAGAAGGAACTTAGAGGATCCGGTTCCGTGGATGAGGTGTGGTTTGTTTGGTGAGAGTACATGAATGGAAAGCAAAAGGTGGGACCCAAAACTGACATGGCGGCGCCAAAGACTGCCCAAGTCTTATTTCTTCCATGGCGATCACTACTCTACCAATCGAGTCGGCACAATACTTCAAGCGGAAGAAGCTTACTTTGGCGGTGACCTACTGCAAGCTCGACTGTGGAACTAGAACTATCCCTCGCCAGACTCGTCGTCGCTTTGTCAGCGTACCCCCATTGGACCGGTTAATAATCAACGAATTTTGACACAGTGAGTAACCCAACCCGTACTGAAAATCACTCTCCCATTAACTCATATTTTGCGGGCGGTTATGGGTGAATTGACGGGGTTGGGTAATATGGGGATGAATCCAGCACTTTCTGACCCGGTCATGATCTCTATGTTGTCAATAAAGCACCGATTGGATGAGTGATTTGTGGCGTCCAAGTAGTTAGGATTGGACAATGGTGATAGTAGAGGAGGAGATGGACACTTGTGACTAGAAAGACCAATCTCATTGGTAAGAAAGAGATTAATAAATCCTTGTTGATTGGCTTTTCAAATAATATTTTTGTCTTTTTTAATTCATAACGTTGTTTAGAATATCGTTTGACTAATTTAATAAGATCTTATGATTTTGGAAGAAAATTTTGAAGTAGCTTAGGGTACCAAGTTTTCAAAAACATAATTGTTTCCTTTTGTTTTTCCATAAAAGTAGAAGCAGGATGCTCTACAAACCATAGCCTAAGAGGATCCGGATCCACTACGTTCCTCTTCGATGGTTAATGCGGCAGATAAGAAGACACGACACGTGTCAGTGGAAATGATGGAAAAAACTGGTCTCTTCTTAAAGTTATATTGCCAACACTACCATTTTCCCTCATCAACAAATACATATATATATATATAATATACATATTTATATATAAATTTAATCAATATGGCAGCAGAAAATCAAACATTAATTCATTGAAATCATGAGGACTATCTCTAGAATAAAATTACTTTTTGAAAAAGAAAAGTTTTATCATTACTTTCTTCTTCCTCGAAGCATTAACATCCATATAAGAATTTTGAGATATATACACACACCAATAATAAATTAAACCAGAGGATAAGAAAATGTAAAATGAGTTAATAAGATGAGAGAATAGGTCTCTTTAAGTATATCTGTATATACATTTACCGCCTATATGTATATAAATAAATATATATATATATATATATATACATCGATGACATAAATGATAAAGAGGGTAAAATTGGTAATATTGTTTTCAAAATAAACCAAGTTTCTTGGAATTTGTAATGGCACGTGTCTTTCTGGCCGTCATCCGATTAATTAGCGGAGAGGATCCTCAAACATAGTGGATCTCGGTCCTAGCCTAAAGTCATGTTTAACATAGCTTTTGATTTTGCTTTTATAAAAGAAATCTTCTTCATAATGTTCTTTCCAGACCCAAAATTTCTTCTAAAATTATTGTCAAACACCGTTTAAAATAATTTTTTTCTCCAAAAAACAAAAATCAACTTTTGAAAAACCAATCCAAACAAAAAAATTGAAAAACAAGGGCATTTTGGTCTTTTTCCCCATCCAGGTACATATATTAATAATTATATTCATGGACAAAATGGTAGGATCACAAATTTTTGTTAACTTTTTGGACAAGTAGAATTAACCCCTAAAAGTATAAACAACAAATTCTTCAAGGAATTTACATTTTATATAAATATTACAATTGACTATTATAAAAAATAGTTACAAAATTTATATTAACTGCATTCAATAGAAGTTCAAGACACATAAAAGACCTATATTTGATTCATAATCATCCATATGGGGTTGAGGGCTCTTCGACTCCTTCTCCTTCAAACTTCGATTTGTATTTTTCATAGAGAAATCTTTGTCACTCCATTATCAAATTATCCCTTGTTTTAATTGGATCTTAACCCTAAAATCATAAAAGAGAAACATTATTTTGAAGATAATATTTCTAAGTTTAATTACATTTTTAAATAAAATTTTATAACAAATTTGAATAAGAATTGGGGAGGGGCCGCGCGAACGCAGGCCCCCACTGCCACAAATTATGACGTAGGCTCCACCTCTTGGGCGGACCTTAGACTGGCACCCCTCCTAAGTGCAATGGAGGTCACCAACCTAGGCCATGGGCCTCCTTGATCACCCATTGACCCCGTCCAGGTAAGTATGTTTTAACTACACCTTTCGTCTCCTTATATACTGTACCGCACTACTACACTTGTCTATGTTTCCGATGTGGGACAATGCAAAAAAGGAATAAATCAATTTGTCATCACTCTTTTGAGTGAGCTCAACAACCCATATAAATGTAAATGAAATGAAACAGTTGCACACAATTATGCCAGGTAATTTTATATATTTTACAACACTATGAATTCAATAATTAGATTGATCTATGATACATCAACAAATCAGAAAATATGAAAACTACGATACATTTTGAGATTCAATCATCTCTCCATTGAAGGCAAAGTAGACTCCATTATTGAGAATTGAATCTTAAGCTACTGAAGTGGGATTTTATGAAAGAACTTATCAGATTCCAAAACGAAAACCTGGAACCGAAATATCTCACTCTCACCAATTTTCTTGATCCTTCTCTAGCAAATTCCAAGTCCTTGGCAATGTCATATTCGATATAATTCGGGTCATCCAGCAGGGGTAGTGCAATAGAACCCTGGGACTCGAGGTTTCCGATCCACCCACGCAGTAAATAATTCACTACCTGTATAACAATAACAGTTAAATATTTTAGTACACAGAATTAACTGCTGCCTTGGTAATTTAAGCACAAAGCATGACATCTTATGTTCGAAATATTTCTTCTTCCTTATTTTAAGGCTATTTGAGAACTCTTTTTCAACAATGATGGTAATGAGCAAGTAATGCAGTAACCTTGTATTTCTAAAGCAGTGCAAAATGTAATGAGTCCCTTGTCCTGATCAAATTCTTATCTGCCACTAACTGTTAAAGAAGAAATAACTAAACCTAGAATGGACTCGAATAAGGATTAAACGGTTGATGCTAATTACAACTCAAAAGCATTATATGAGATTTTTTACAGGCTGTTTCTTCTAATTAATTTTGTAAGATTCCAAATTGTTTTAGTGCCGACGACGTTTGGAACATTTTACACAGTACATAAGGGCACTGCTTCATTTAAGATCTCTAAGCTTCAACAACACACAACCAAGTCTGAGAATGTATAAATAAAGACTCTTCTTTGATTTTCATGTCATTTCAGCTTCAAAACACAGGAAGCTGCTGAGGCTGTGCCCATTAATGAATTCTATGCTAAGCTAGAGGACATAGACAAAGAGTACATACCCGCGAATGAAGTGGTTAAAAAATATTTATATATCACTTCTTCCTAGGTTTCAATCAAAGTAACCACTATTTAAGAAAATATACATCAATTATCTCATTTAAGTATAAATGCACTTTCAAAGAAAAAAACAAGCCTGCGTACCTCGGGAACTTCATCATGAGGGCAGTGGCCGGCAGGACTGATCTCATAATATGGAGCTTCAGGCAGCTGCCTTTTTACCTGAAGACCCCAGACCGGCTTTACCCAAGGATCTTCTTTGCCATACATGAGACAGATTGGGACGTCATTCATTTGACTCCTGAAAATATAAACGAACTGGAAGTCCTTAATTTGGAGGGAAAGAAAAGGTATATTGTTGAATGGCTTGTCTGCAGTAGTTTAAGCTGCTGTTTACCTACCTAGATAAAGCCTCCTTAAATGATAGTTCTCCCTGAGGAGCAAACATAATCGAGGCAAATGATGCAGCGGCCGCTGGATGTTCTGTTGTCTCAAGTATACGCAAGAAGACTTTATCAACCTTTGTTGAATGATCTGAGTACACTTGCTTTAGTACGTCTCTTATGCTTCGTGGATCACTTATTTTCTGCCATCTAAAAATGATAAAGAAAGTTGAGTTTAGAACAGCTTAACCCAAACAATTGTCATCTTTTCAAGTGCAATCTTCTTTAAGTTTTCTTTTTCTAGATATATATTTGCTGGATGAGGCAGCCAACTGGCTTATGATTGGGCAGTTCAATTCTCTATATGGATTAAAAAACATATAAAATTTTATCCCAAAAAAAAAAAAACAGAGAAACCAATTAGTGACACTATTACTAATATACTCTATGAATCATACAATGAAGTGCATGCATAAAAATGATCACACTTGTTATTATAATAAATATTTGCTAGTCTGAGCATCACGCTAAAATGAAGACATGATTGAGTTGATTGATGAAAATAAAACGTAAAACGTACACGATTTCGGTGAGCTTTCTGACACTGGCAGGAAGAGGAAATCTCCCAGCCCATGGGAAGATCCTTGCTAGTCTTGGAGATCTTGTAGGATTAGGGAGAAATCCCCAAAAGGGTGTGGCATTAAGAAGTGTAACACCCTTCACCAATTTAGGGTTACATGCCGCAATGTAGAGTGCTACATATCCTCCAAGTGAGTTACCCACAACATAAACTGGTTCACCAATAACCTGTAGCAAAATTTAAACCAACTCAGTTTCATCAACTACATGCAATCATTTCTCCGGAAGTACAAGATTTAAGGATATATCTAAGAGAGAATTAAATCCATATTAGATGAAATTTGTAAGAAAATAAATCTCCCACAGATATATTTCCTTTACGCAAAGGCAGAAACTAGATTTTAGTGCCAATAAAGATTTGTCGTTTCATCATCCCTAAACATAATATGAAAAGTAGAAACAATTTTTAGCAGCAATGCACCATCACAAATCCAATTATGCTTTTACCATATGGGACGCACATGCCACCTATTAGTCAAAGTACAATTTGAAGGAAGAGAAAGGAAAATCCAAATTGCAGTTCAAGTACCAGCATAATAAGAGTATAATGCTGTGATGCTTGTGGAAGTTTTCGAAATCCTTAATCTAATTTCATTAATTGAATCATAATTATTTAAATATTTGGAATATTATTTTGCACAACCTTTACAGTGTATTATTTATTTCCTTGGAGAAGAGCGACATTGAAGAACTCATTAAAGATAATGTCGTGTTAGTCTGAGTGATGCTAGTTAAGAAAAATCATAATTTCAGTTATCAAAAAGTCATTAACTCCAGCACAGGGTCAGTCATTCAAGAGTATTCTGATTTCTGACTGAAATAGGAGCGCATCGTGATACAAAGAAACAACCCAAAGCCTAAGGGCCAAGGGTGGGCGTATGCATCACTGAATATTATTGTAATTCATTTGAGGGCCAAATACCTCTGATCTCTACCGTAGGTGCCAAAAAGAAGCTTTGGCATGATCGACTTGGTCAACCGAGTTTATATCTGTCTCGCTCTCTATGTGCGTGCGTCAGCATGTGTGTGTGTTGGGGGGGGGGGGGGGGGGAACTAAATAGAAGAACATAAGTAGAACAAATGCTAATACCACAACAATGATGATGTGACATAATGAACCAACTAAAAAAATTACATTAAACCATATAAATTCATAATAGGTGTTGAAAAATTTAATATTAAAGTTACACTCTCTCTAACATTTTAAGCTTTTAGAGTAGTTGGGTGGTTAATATGGTATCAAAGCCAAATGTCTCATGTTCAAACCTTTCCGTTATCCATATTTAAAAATTGTTGTTTCACGTATAGCTTAAGCTTTTAGAGTAGTTGATCCATATTTAAAAATTGTTGTTTCACGTGTAGCTTAAGCTTTTGGAGTAATTGGGTGGTTAACAATAGGTACAAAATTAATATTTTTAAGATGCAAAGTAGCCAAATATATATTGGAAGAAAGACACATTTAACAAGTGAAACTGTTGATGATTCATAATCAAACTATGTGGGGTATTGTATATTTACAACTATATTCCACTGTCACCTAATATATATATATATAAAATAAAAAATAAAAAATCTACAGTGGCTTAGTAGTGAGTACCTCTTCTATGAAATGGAGAACTTGGTCCCGCCATAAATCAATAGAATAAACAAGCTCATTCGCCCATGGCTCGGTTTCCTCTCCAAAGCCCCAAACAAAGTTTTCAATTTCGGATACATCCCCATTCTTAGACCGAGGAGTGGGATCTTCAAATGGCAATGACATGCCTTGCCCAAGAAAATCCAGTGCCCATACTCTATAGTCGCGGCCTAGATCCTTTAATTGTTTCTCATAATGAAAGGAACCAACACCAAAACCAGGAAGAAAGAGCACCGGTGGGGAATCTACATTTTCCGTCCCTGATTTTTCATAATAAACCTTGAATTTAGGCTTCCATTCCCAAAAACCACTACTAATTGGAGCACCAGAATCACCATTCGGTTCATCTGGCAAACCTGGAATCAAGGCTTTAGTTACTAATTCCTCCTTTTTAGTAACACTTGTCAAACCTCCGTTAACTACATAAGTATTGTAGCTTTCACCCAAGACACTCGAATCAACATTCTGAAATTCGTAAAGAGCATTAGACGAACTAGAAGCTTGATCATGGGCAACGTTCTTTAGGCAAGAATGAATCCGACTAGAATATCTCAACGTTCCCCATTTGGAATCAACTATCAAATGTAGACTTCTTGGTGTTCTTTTATTGGAAAACTTCCATGATTGACGTTCAGTCAAGCTTTTTTCAACCAACTGCCCTCTAAAACTAAAAATATGACTACACGTTGCAGAATGACAAGAAAGAATTTCCATGCCAAGTTCTTTTCTGTAATAAGGAATCGGAGTCAAGAATTAGCAGTTATCTATCTTTTGTTTTGGATAAATTGCAACTATCTATCTTTCTTCCCTTCTAATTGCACAGACAGAAACTGGAAAGTGTTAATATATATTAGCAAATGAATAAATATCTTCACACCCAGTCAACTAAGCCAAAAAGAGGGCCAAGTCTAGTCATATGGAAGTTTTGTTCCAATATATGCACATATATGAATGATGTATTGAATAGGGTTTTTTCTATACATATATAAAAATATATTTTTTGGGTCAAACAATCACAGAAGTACTGGATTTTTGGATCTCTTGCAGGAATACTCTTAACAGTCCAAATTAACAGAATTTGCTGCCACCTAGCAACAACATAATCTACATAATCAATAACCCTACCTAGATCCTAAATATGATTCCAACCTGAAATAACACAAAAGCACCATGCTTCACACCTTGAATTTACAAAGTTCTATTCATTTTTGCCCTCCAAGCATCAATTTTCAGCAAACAAACATAGCAAACAGAATGGAAATACAATCAATAGAAACAAAATTTCATATGGGACATGCTTTGCTGTTGTAAAAAGTGATCACCAAAACCATTTCATATAAAAAAGAATCGAGTCTCAAACCCTACTAACACCATAAGAAATAATACAAAAAAGTACCTTTAACTTGATAAAAATGGTATTGAATTTCAATAAGTTATGAATCTTAGAAAAGGAAGTGAACCCAGAAGCAATTAAACTTGCCACATATCAAATTCAAACATCTCTACAGTTGATTTCACCAATACATATATACATGGATGCATACATACATATATATATATGTAAAATTATTATAAAATTGTTACCTCTAAATGGCAGTGTGTGTCATGAGAGTGTGTGATACTATGTGAAAATCTGACTTGTGGGTTTGAGTCTAAGATACTTGAATCCGAGAGTGACAGAGTTAGTTGCTTCAAAGTTTGGGTCTCCTTTGAAAGCCAAGAAAAATAATGAATTAATAATTAATTTATGGCCAACAGAAAATGAAGAGAGAGGAGTGTACGTTAAGTTGAGCTTTTCTAGTCTAGACACGTGTTGTGTGTCGGCTCCTAAACATTAATAATTGAACTCATTTGTTTTCTACTAATAAGTTATAGATATTTAATTTAATTTACATAAAACGACAGTGAGAATGTAGAAGCACCAAAATTCCAATTAAATATAAAATAAAATAAAAGCGTGCTTACATGTGTAATGAAGAAATGCGTGCATAAAACGTGAGAGGTTGGAAAAAATTGTGTGACCTAATATTTATTTGTACTTTTAAATATTCACCAATATATAACATATACTTCTTAAATGCTTTTGTTACTCTAAATATATATAGTTTTATCTTACCTTTCCTCTCATATTTTGGGTCATGTATCATCTTGAGACACATTTTGGATAAGTTTTTAAAAATTAAAATAATTTTTTGCAAGAATAATATGTATGATGATCTTTGCACAATAATGTAATAACATATTTGTTAATGCTCACGTTTGATACGCAGGACCGGAATACAATGAAATGTTTATTCCAATTATTTTTTAGTCTGGTATGTATTTTATAATGGAAATGGACATTTTCTTATAATTAAATTCCATTTCATTTCGTACAAAATTAAAGATTAATTACACTGACACCTTCCGAGGTTTGAAAAAATTAGAGCTAGATGCAATGTTTGGAAACGCCCCTGAAATTTGAAAAAGTTGACAAATACCCCATAACAAACCAATCCCCTATTTGACACAATGAAAAGTCATTTTTACCTTTTGACTTTTGTCTTCAAGCACACCATCTATGTTGTCTTTTTTTTATCTTCTTTATTTTTTTGAAAGATAAGATGACTTTATATTAATAAGAAAAGGCACATGTCATACACATTACTCAGGGCATATTGTCTTTTTTCTTTATCATTGGTCCTTAGTTTGATGAATTAAAATAACTCTTTTATAAAACAAGTCGGTTGGACCTGCTGCTATATTTGTCCATGCAAACGAACAATAATATTAATTTAATAAGTAAATAATTAAATACAAATTCTTAATCTTTCAACCTTTATTGTGTCAAAAACATAATGGTGTATATTTCATCATTCAACTAAGAAAAACAACCCAAATATAAAAATAACACAGAAGGTTAAATTACATCAGTTATATGCAATTAAATAAAAGTTCTTGATTTAATAATATCTATTTCTGCCAAATTTCAACAATTTATTACAATTAAACAAAAAAATTCAAACTATCAAATCTAATGGGGTCAAATTTCATTAAGACAATAAATTTATGTGTAATAAATTTAAAAATTCTAATATAAAATAAGTATGTAGGGTGAAATTTTAGTTAGTAGTTCAATTATCAAATTTTTAAAATTTTTCAACATTAATTAGATGATCTATTTTAACCCTAATTGCAATAAAATAAAATAAAAGAATAATTTCAAAATATTAGATAAGGTCAAATTTCAACAAGTGTAATTAAATAAAAAATCTCAAGCTATCAACCCTAGGTGGATAATAATTAATTATTCTTAAATAAAAATTCTAATATCAAACCCTATTTCATTTTTTTTAAATAAGTAAAATGACATAAATAATTTCCCAAGCAAAAAAATAATATATAGGGAAATGTTTCACGTATTAAGTGAATAAAATTAAAAGATCGAATATTCCAACCTTAATCGATGTGAAATTTCTTCAATTAATTCCTAAAAAATTAAAACTCCCAATTTGAAAAATAATACAGTACTAAATTCAGTGGTGTAAAGTAAGATACGTGAGAAGGGGTATTATAGATATTTAACGCACCTGATATGTTTTTAGTTCATTCATTACTTTTATTCAAGGATATTGTTGACATTTCACTCTTTTATAGAATCAACTTTAGTGATGGGAACTGAGTGTTCACAAAATGCAAACGGTGCATCTAGTTGTAATTTTATCAAATTTCAAGGATATGAGTGTAATTAACCCCAAAACTAAAAAATCACTTTATTATTAATTTAGTGATAATCTAACCAACCAGGAGAAATATAATGATAAAAAAGTATTAAGTCTCATTTTCGATTCCTACTGGATGCAAATAATTCTTTGGGACCACGACTGCAGACATAATTCTAGCTTTATCCGATTCGTGTGAAGGGGTCACTTTGCACAGGTCACATGAAATTGAGGCAAAAAGACCCCGGACACCTTGGCTATCGGAAAAAATAATAATCATCATTCTCATTTTATTTTCACATTTATTTAATTTCATTCATGCGTATCAAACGCAACATAAAAATATTAATATATATATATATATATATATATCGTGAATTGATCTAAGAATTATCTATCCATTTGACTATTGTTTACTAGTCATAGACTAATTGCTGAGTGGTGAATTTCGCATTGGTAACAAAATTTTTTTATATATAAAAAATAAAAAATAAAAAGAACACTAGCAATTTTCCTATAAAGACTTCAACTTTTACTTTCATATGAGAGGACATAGTTACCACACAATAACAAGCCATGGTCCTCTTGAGCAACATCACTAAAGCCATTGTAACATGTTCCCGTATATATTTATTAATAAGGTAAATTACACTGACATGAGATTTGAACAAATTTTACATACATAAAGTGTTTAAAATTTATTACAATTATCACCCGTCAAATTTAACTCATGACCTCAACAATCACCTAATAAAAAATTATAACATGACAAAAAAGATGTTACCTTGTATTGAAAGACAATAGGTACCTTATATATACAGAAATGACAAAAAAATATTAAGGTTAGAATAGACATTTCACATGTATATTTAACATTTGCTATTTTCAAAAGCTCCACCTATGTGAAATTTATCCAAACTTCAAGGGAGCTCAGCGTAATAGACCCTATTTAATAACTACTACAATTGTGTACAATTTCAGCAAGTCAGAGCAAGATCCAGTCTTTCCAAATGAAAGTAAAACCAGGAAAAAAAGGGTACTGATGTTGGACACAGCACTAGCACAACTGCAAAAGTACAAATAGAACCTGTTCAAGATTTATTCAGAACATCTATCTAATTACAAACCATCTCCTGCTCACAGTTGCAACAATCCAATATTCCAACTGCATTGCCTTCTTTTTAGATACAGATAGAGAAAGGTGCAGAAATAGATTGCGTTGCTCAGATACAGATACAGATACAGGAAGCCTAATTAAGTCTTCACTCAGACCAACAGAAAAAGGTCTCCATTAATCGCATAATTGCCATGACTCCGTGAAAGAGCTATACCGGATTATCAAAGATTGCGCCTACTCAATTGGTTTTCGCTTCCTCCCAAGAACAGAAGCTTTCTGAAATCTGGGGCCACCCATTCGCCACTTTTTGAACGCTGTCATTGAGGATTGAGCTGCCTCGTACACTTCAAAATGCACAACAATGAGATCAAATGTTAATTCTTTCCTATAGAATATTAGCTGGATAGAAATAGTTAAAAATGCCGAGTTAACTCTCACATTTTGTTTCTTCTTTGGTCAGAATCGACAAGAATTTGGAAGCTACTGCTGAAGCTGCAGTGTATGCCTTTATCAGGACTTCCTTGTACCTGGTCTGAAAAGCAAACAAGAGGAATGATCCGATGGTTTTGTCACCAACCCTGTTGATCAGAAGAAAACAAGCTCAGCAAGAAATAATATTGCACTGACCTCATAAGTCATAACATTATGGCTACCAAAAGTCAGCACAATTAACAAAAAATTGTCAACCAATCCTTCTTATTAACCTCATTCCATCAAAAATGAATGATGAACACCACACATAACTACATTTCATAAAATTGCATCAAATATGCTGTAGTTCATGCAGATGTGCTTAAGTAAATAG
This sequence comes from Cornus suecica, assembly GCA_963922005.1. Lineage (NCBI taxonomy): Eukaryota > Viridiplantae > Streptophyta > Magnoliopsida > Cornales > Cornaceae > Cornus > Cornus suecica. Next base: position 33,826,922 of record OY998242.1, read on the forward strand.
CATCTGCTTACGACCTTGTTTACCTTACACAACCTGATCAGTGGAACCTAGTTTCAGATTTTACCCTAATAGGTAATCAGGAAGAGCTGGATTTTATTGGATGTACGAATAGTTCAAATGCAAACTTATTGAACAACTAATTAATTCCAAATCCAATGAAAGATCTATGCAATAAAGGAAAAACTAGAGCTGACCATTTAAGAAAGGAAAAGTCCAAAAGGCATATTTCTCTTCACTTTCGTATTTGTCTAAATAATTTCTCTGATCTAGTTTTTCATTTTTATTTTGCCAAGTACATTATCAAAAGTCTAACAAGGTGTTCTATTTGGTCTTAAATTTGGGGTGCCTGCATCCATTCCTAGGCATGAACCCAAAGCCCAGAGCACATGATAGTGTCTGGAAAACAAACCTACATTCTAAATTCTAAAATATGACCCGAAAGCTAATTCATTGATCAAGGCAATAACTACAAGTATCCATATCGACTCTGATGAAAATGATGATCAAACATAGCAACTATGTAAAACCTGAGAAGTAACATAATTGTAGGTCAGGACAGCATGGAGACTAAGGGCTATGGCTCCCCAATTTAAAAATAACCAAGAAATTGAAAACCTCATAGGCTAACCTAATTGTAGGTTGAGACTGCATGGAAACAAAGAGGGCTATGGCTCCCCCAAATTTTCAATGACCATAAAAAATGAAATAACCCTGCCTCCCTCACCACACAGAGAGAGAGAGAGAGAGAGAGACACGCCCACACATATATAGTGAGTTTCATAAAGGATTGTGTTACCCTCCAAAAACCCATAGAGAATGTGAATTTGGGCCTTCTCCTTCCTGACTTTTAGAAGCCACATTTAAGCAAGAAGTTAGCAAGACCACTTATGCTAGCCAATAACAACAAACCCTTTCCATTTCATTCAATCAATGAAAATTCATCATTGGACTAAATCAGACTACCTATTACATGGTCATATGCTTTGTCATCCATTCACTGTAGCACATCATCCCATAGCAATGAAATCTTTTTGTTCAGGCATTAGTGAATACTTTCTCACCGCCCAGACGCTAACCTATCCTTTTGAGTCCCTTTGTTCCCCTATGTAGGGACTGTAACCCAAATTCTTGATGTGTTGGGCCATCATGCACTTATTTTTGTAAAATTCTGGACATTCAAGTGCTGGGCAAATGAGGGGAAATGGCTTTTTCAAAGAAAAATGCTAAAGCGGCAGATCGATCAAGCACCTTTAGTACCTTTTATTGATCATGCTGATTTAGGACCAACAAGGAAAATAAGATCAATTTGAGTCACTTAAACATATACAAAGCCCAACACGCTAATCACTTTCATTATATTTTCTTCTGATTTTGTTAGTGTTGAAGGATATAATTACTGTTACAACCACTCTATCATCTTCACCTTTTCGAGTATATGAGTAGTTAGAACGGTATAAAGACAAGGGTTTTGCGTTCAAATTTGTTGTCACTCCCGATAAAATTGCTACACGTGTTGGACCAAAAGTAAGGGGGAATGTTGAAGGATTTATGTATTACACCCTCTCTAACAGCTTAAGTTTTTACAGTATATGAGTAGTTAATAATTTCCATTGACTACCTCTAAATAAAAAAATACAATTGATAAACATAAAGAATACATCGAAGAAAGATTACTATAATCAATCCAAAAAGCCACGTGTACCAGTATTCTACCAAGGCTTCAATCACTCCTATGATATTCTCTCGACAATTATAATTAAAATAAAATATACATTGGATGTGAGTGTTTTGGACTTGGGCAGTGGAATTGTGCCTTTAAGTGCACTCTTTAAATATCAAGTCTTAGGGATTGATGGCTTGAATATTTCCAATAGTTGGATGCTTGGCACGTAGACAAGTTACAAGTCTAGACATTCAACCACATTATGCCCTAGAGTAGTGTAATATATCATGGCGTTTTTTCTTAAAATCTATGCTAAACTTGAATGTAAGTTTAAAAGATATGGTGAAAAGATGAGTCTCCAAATACCTTAGGAACAAGAAAGGCTTCTCAGCTATCAAATTCTGGGATACTTTTTCTTTTGAAATCACATGAAGAGGACCAGGTTATCGGGTTGGCTTTGTGTGGACAATCTTGGCAATATTGATACGCAAAGTGTAGAAATCCCAGATTTTCCGTGAAACTATCACAGACTTTCCGTATAATTATTGTTCCTGATTAGTACCACATTAGTTAGGGATTTGATTGTGTGATTAAGAGATTTCTTCTCCGTAGGATTAGGATTTTATATTCTCCTTTTTTAGTTTCCTTTTGTATTATATAATAGGATACACTCTTTGTAAATGATTATGAGAAGTAATACAAAAAAGCAAGTTCTGTTTCTCATGGTATCAAAACCAAAGCTGATCCATAGCGATGTTTGGGGACCATCTCGTATTCCTAATCGAAATCACTCAAAATGGTTTGTCACGTTTATTGATGATCATACTCGAGTTTGTTGGGTTTACCTTTTGAAAGAAAAAACTGATGTTCGTGTTATGTTTAAAAATTTCTACTCCATGATCCAAACACAATTTCAAACCAAAATTCAAATTTTGCGAATTGATAATGGCAAGGAATATTTTAACTCTATTTTAGGGGACTATGTTCAACAAAATGGCATTATCCACCAAAATTCTTGTGTCAACACTCCACAACAAAATGGGATTGCCGAAAGGAAAAACAAACACTTACTTGAAGTAGCCCGTGCCTTGACGTTCACTACCAAAATGCCAAAAATGTTTTGGGGAGATGCCATTCTCACAGCAACTTTCCTCATCAATAAGATGCACAACCGAGTCCGTTCTTTCAGAACTCCTCTTCATACCCTACAAACTTTGTTTCCTACCTCCCACATACACTCTAAACTTCCTCTTAAGGTGTTCGGGTGTACCACATTTGTCCATGTCCATCCAGATAATCGGAGTAAATTAGATCCTAGAGCTATAAAGTGTATTTTCATCGGATATTCCCCTACTCAAAAAGGCTACAAGTGTTATGATCCTTCAACAAAAAAGGTTTTTGTTAGTTTTGATGTTACATTTTTTGAAAATACACACTTCTTCAAAAAAATCTTCACTTCAGGGGAGAATGACAATGAAGATTGTTTTTTGGACTTTGATGTATCTCTCTCGCCCAGTTCAAATACCGAATCTACCCTTCCTTCTCATTCTACTATGCCATGTACAGAAGGAAACTTGAACTCAGGAGGAGATATGGAAAAACAAGGTGACAGGGAGATGATTGTTTACTTAAGGAAACCAAAGTCAAAGCACAGGGAGAATCTCACACCTCAAGCACCAAAAGAGTCTGATCTAGTGATAGTTCCGAGTATCCATGATTCACCCACGAATACAGGTATTTCTGATTCTGATTTACCCATTGCTCTCAGGAAAAAGCCTCAATCATGTACATTGCATCCCATTTCTAGATTTGTGTCTTACAATAATCTGTCCACTGTTTTTAGTGCTTTTACCTCTAGTCTCAACAGTATAGAAATTCCAAAGAAGTCCAAGATGCTTTGGCTATTCCCAAAGGGAGAATGCAGTATTGAAAGAGATGAGTGCACTAGAAAAAAAAAACAACACTTGGGATGTAATGGAACTACCTAAGGGAAAGAGACCGGTAGGCTGCAAGTGGGTGTTCACAGTGAAGAATAAAGCTGATGGAAATCTAGAACGGTACAAGGCCCGTCTAGTTGCCAAAGGCTTTACACAGACTTTTGGTATTAACTATACAGACACATTCGCACCAGTAGCAAAGCTGAATACAGTTCGAGTTCTCCTATCTTTGGCAGTAAATTTAGACTGGCCTCTTCAACAACTCTACATTGAGACTCCACCAGGTTTCAGTAAAGGGCATGAAGGCAACAGAGTGTGCAAACTCAGAAAGTCTCTATATGGTCTTCAGCAGTCCCCTAAGCGTGGTTTGACAGATTTGCCAAAGTGCTGAAAAGTCAGGGACATCGACAAAGGCAATCGGATCACACTATGTTCTTCAAGGAAGCTGAAAATAGAAGAAAGACGATTCTGATTGTATATGTCGACGATATAATCCTAACCGGGGATAATGTGGTCGAAATGGAAAGATTGAAGAATGTTCTGGCCAAAGAATTTGAAGTAAAAGATCTTGGATAGATGAAATACCTCTTGGGAATGAAGGTTGCTAGATCAAAGAAAGGGATTAGTGTTTCTCAGAGAAAGTATGTCCTTGATCTACTGAAGGAAACCAGCATGCTTGGAAGCAAGCCAAGTGACACTCCAATTGAAGCAGGAAAAAGAGCAGAACATGATGGGGAACCGGTCGACAGAGACAGATTTCAGAGGCTAGTCGGAAGCTGATCTATCTATCTCACACCAGACCTGATATCGCATTTGCAGTGAGTGTTGTGAATCAGCACATGCATTCACCGAAGGAAACCCACATGGAAGCAGCATATAAGATACTCTGATATCTTAAGGGCTCACCAGGTAAAGGATTATTCTTCAAGAAGAGTGAATGTAGGGATGTAGAAGTATTCACAGATGCAGATTGGGCAGGATCAGTTGAAGATAGAAGATCCACTACAGGTTACTGCACTTTTGTATGTGGAAATTTGGTGAGTTGGAGGAGTAAAAAACAGAATGTAGTGGCTAGAAGCTGTGCAAAAGCAAAATTTAGAGCAATTGCACAAGGGATGTGTGAAGTTTTATGGTTGAAGAAACTCTTGGAAGAGTTGCTAGTCACAGTAAAGTTCCCTATTAAACTCTATTGTGATAACAAAGCAGCGATCAATATTTCACTTAATCTAGTGCAACATGACCGAACCAAACATGTAGAGGTGGACAGACATTTCATCAAAGAAAAGGTTAAGAAGGGTATCCTTCGCATGATTTATGTTCCTACAAGAGATTAAACTACAGATATCTTCACCAAAGGACTTCCAAGACAACGTTTCGATGATTTCGTAGGCAAGCTGGATATGATTAACATATATGATCCAGCTTGAGGGGGAGTGTAGAAATCCCAAACTTTCCGTGTAATTATTACAGACTTTTCGTATAATTATTTTTCCTGATTAGTAGCACATTAGTTAGGGATTTGATTGTGTGATTAGGAGGTTTCTTCTCGTAGGATTAGGAGTTAATATTTTCCTTTTTTAGTTTCCTTTTTTATTATATAATAGGATACACTCTTTGTAAATGATTATGAGAAGTAATACAGAAAAGCAAGTTCTGTTTTTCACAAAGGACATAGGAGAGCCATCTAATACATTGAAATCCATCCTTTAATATTGACTATTGTTCTCATACACAGTGACAGGGAGAGAGACACAACTAGTCCTCGAAGAATAGGTTTCCATAGGCCCTAATGATATGTAGATTATATGTAGCAAAACACTAATTCTCCTCATATGACCTTTTAGAGAAATCCTAAAAATTAATTCATAGATTTTTGTATCTTTCCCCTTTTCATGGCCTTTGTCAAACTAATATAAGACGCCTAAGAATCTAGGGCAGTTTGAAAACTCTCCAAACAATGATGTTGGAGATTTAAGAAGGAAAAAAAGTAATATTGGAGAATTGAACACAGTGAGCTTCGTCTTATTAAAACCAAAAGAGAACCATAATATAGGATGATCGTTAGGATCAACATAAAATAAACCAAAGCAAGAAGACTGTTTTAATAATCTAATAGAGTTTAATTCCAATTATGATTCAAGCAACAAGAATAATTTATATTTTCTAATGTGATAATAGAACAAATGAGGGAGAGGGGGCAAGAGACTCACAGTGGTGCTATTTTGTATCCTAGTTCATAAAAGTATTTGCATCGAATCCTTAGATCTACATGTGCAGCATCAGCCTCAATTTCCTCCCTTGTTCTGCAAAAAGGAGAGCTCTATAAGGGACATATGAAGAAGAAAACTAATGCATACTATTCAAGTGAAACTTCTGTACAAACCAGTATTTTGCCATGCATCTAGTTTGCAAGGAGAGGAAAGCATTCACAGCCAGACTGCTTAATCAGTCCCAAAAAACTTCAAAGTGTTTAAACTGACTTATTTGACCTAATAAGTTGAAACCACAGTGCTCCAAAATCTCTTTGGTGACCGCACAATTTAAGAAAAAAAAAAAGATGAAACATGACAGGAACCAATTTATAATTCAGATATTGGCTTACAACATCAGCATTCACTATCTTGAAGAATAAATCAGAGGTTTGATCCAATTGCAACAGTTATATATGACATAATGTACATAAAAAGAAGGTTGTATGAGCTAATCAAGCCAGTTCATAGTTATTAAAGGCGCAAGGCACACTAAGGCGCTAGAGGTCCTCTAGAGCCTAGGCGTGAGACGCTAGGCGAGTCGCGTGCCTCAATGAAATGAGGCGCACAATGGAAAATACAATAAAAAAAATAAAATTATTACTAAATTATTTCTATTCTATAAAAAGGCGTAAATGTTGTCAAAGGCGCTCTTGCCCACACTTGAGGCGCAAATCTTGCGCATCAAGGAGCCTGGAGACTAGGCGCACACCTTTAACAACACTAAGCCAGTTAAAGCTCCTTTTGTACTATTTTATTGGGGAAAAAAGCATCAACCAGAGCCATTAAGAGATTTACTTTTTATTGAAACAGGGGGGAACATTGATTGCTGCTGCTTGTCTAAGCTGCAGCTCACGAGCAAGCCAGAGAGGCAGTTCGGCCTTTGAACCTTGTTCCACCTGAGAATGAAAATTATCTTCATCAGACCAAAACCAACGACCACCCTCCTTAACTGAAGCTTCCCTCAATATTTACCTTGTTAGTATCATCACTGGAATAAAAGAGCCCCACTCCATTTGCTGCCTGTTGGAATATGGCGGGCACAAGCTGCAAATAATAGAAAAAGAAAATAGCTTAACATTAAGTCGAGAAATTCATAAAAATGGAAGTAACTCAGGAAGACCATCCAAAATGAGAAGAAGCAAGTGTTAACCTCCTCTTCGGCTAGAATGTCATCAATGTCATAATATTGTGCCATTCTTGGAAAAAAAAATAAAAAACTGTGTCACTTTTCTGGGCTATACAGAAATTTCCGGTACAGCTTACTGAAGCAAATAATGTATTCCTAACCGGCCCTCTGTATCAACTGTTAACTGCCCGCATGTGCTGCACCCAGAAGTATAGTGGGACTGACAATCAACTGTATGAATGGCAGAAAAAATATTAACAGTTAACACTGTCATATCAAAAAGGGTATACAAAAAATAATAATAATAATAATAATAAATAAATAAAAACCTGCTATTGCCCCAGATCCTACTGTATTTTCTCCCATTTCCAATGAATATTCGTGATTAATTGGTTCAGACATAAATTCTATCCAACATGATTTTAAAATCCATGAGTATGACTTTTTCTTCTGAACTGTCAAGTGTTTATGTATCCTTTAGTTACCCTGTGTATGACCAATAAGCTCTCCTTATGTACATTGCACAAGAAAAGGATGGTACTCTCAATCAACTGTTAGTGTTACCCGGAGAAATAAAAAATAAATAAACAAAAGAAAAAAACTAATTGTTAACACTGTCCCAGGAAAATGCCAAAAAAAAAGAGGCAAACCAGGGGCGGAGGCTGCGGAGCCATGTACCAAAATTTTGTAAAACTTTCCTTAGTAGCCCACAATAATACTTATTTTATGGATAAGATCCTTAAAAATTTCATATGGCCCCTCCTAAAATGGACAAAAATTCCTTCAAGAGCCCATAAAATATATATTTTATAAATAAATTCATACAAAATTGCATATAATCCCCCTAAAAATTTCAAACAAGAAAAAATGCTTATTTTATATCCAATACGAAACATATATATAAGCTACATGGGTACCTAATTGAATTAACTCATCCGGGTATAAACCAACATTTTGCGGCATACGATTTCAGAAGTTAGGGTTTTCTCATGGAGTGTTAAACCTTCCAACTACATTTGACCACCATTGTTGTAAATCGTTTTTGGCAATTCATCCAAATTTGAAAACCATTCATCTAGGAAAGCTCAGAGATGAATTAGTCACACTAGGTATAAACAATACTCAAAATCCAAACACTCATATACTGTAGTATGTATATGAAATTTCAATTTCAATACATACATATATGCATGTATATATCGCATTAACAACAGAAAAGCTATCATAATTGAATTCAAATTGCAATGTTAAGATAAGATACAGATCTAAAGAAAATGAAGAGTGCTTAAAGAAACTAAAGAAACATTATTAGATACATGTGTTAGTGTGTGCGTGTAAGTGTGTTTATGTGTGTGTAGAGAGAGAACGAAGAGTGAGGAGGGCTTACAAGATAGAGAGATGTATGAGGAACGGAGGAGAATCAATCAAATGGCGCCAATGATATTCAAAATTCGAGCCCTAAGCGCCACTCTCGGTCTTTGAAATGGGGTTCACAACACAAAATAGGTATATATATATATATATATATATATGGGAGAATGGTAGTAAACAACCTTTAAAAAGGTGCAGAAAATCCCTTTCAATTTCACTTTGTGCAAATAATTCCGTAAAGTATCTTCCTATTGAGCATTTTGCACCCCTTCTTCGGTCACATGCATATCACATGACTTAAAAAAAATTAAATTCCAAAATTGCCCTTGCCTAATGACTTATAATTATAGTGTTGGGTAATCGCCAACTTACCCTCACTTTTCCGAAAATTATTCAGTGACACCAACATTTAACACTATCTCTCTCTCTCTCTCTCTCTCTCACACACACACACCTCTGCACACACAGACGCACACATATACATATATACACACACATATATATAGATCTATACATATATATACACACACAGAGATATATATATCTACACCATCCCCTTGCCTAATGACTTATAATTATAGTTTTGGGTAATCGCCAACTTACCCTCACTTTTCCGAAAATCATTCAGTGATACCAAGATTTAACACTCTCTCTCTCACACACACACACAGACGCACACATATACATATACACACACACATATATATAGATCTATACATATATACACACACACACACACACACAAAGATATATATATCTACACCATCCCCTCCCACCGCCTCCCTCGTCGGCGCCTTGCCTAATGACTTATAATTATAGTTTTGGGTAATCGCCAACTTACCCTCACTTTTCCGAAAATCATTCAGTGATACCAAGATTTAACACTCTCTCTTTCTCCCTCTCTCTCACACACACACACACAGACGCACACATATACATATACACACACACATATATATAGATCTATACATATATACACACACAGAGATATATATATCTACACCATCCCCTCCCACCGCCTCCCCCGTCGGCGCCGACGGGGGAGGCGGTGGGAGGGGATGGTGTAGATATATATATATGTGTGTGTGTGTGTGTGTATATGTATAGATCTATATATATGTGTGTGTGTATATCTGTGCAGAGGTGTGTGTGTGAGAGAGAGAGAGAGAAAACAAATTAAATAAATTTTAAATGTTTTTTTAATTTTATATTTATTTTCGAATTTAGTATTTTTTTTAAATTTAATATATATATTTTTGAATTTTATATTTATTTTCAAATTTTATAATTTTTTATATTTTTTTCGATTTTATAATTTTTTTTGAAATTTAATATATATATTTTAATTTTATATGTTTTTTTTTTAATTTTATATATTTGTTTCAAATTTTTTATGTTTTTTGCGATTTTTATATTTATTTTTGAAATTTCATATGTTTTTTTGAAAAAAAAATTCAAAATTTATATATATTTTTAATTTTATATTTATTTTTGAATTTATAATATTTTTCAAATTTTAATATATATTTTTTCGAATTTTATATATATTTTGAAAATTTAATAGAAATTAAATTATTAAATGATGGGAGGGGGTCTAATTGATAAAAGCACTATCGTTGTTTCCAAACAGAATAAGGATAAGACATTGAGAATAGTTTAGGGATTTTTAAAAAAAAAATCAGGATGATGTCATCGTTCAAGGGTCTAAGTGATGAGAATATTGATTTACAAATAAAATAATTAAAACTTACAAAAAACAAATTTTAACATTTGAGAGTATATTTATTCTAATACATTAAAGGTAAATGACATAATTAATATTCTAACTAAAAGAAATAATATTTTTATAATTTAAATAATTAAGAAATATAATAGTAAGGATAAAATTAAAGGTAAAGTGGAAATACAAAAAGTTTGGAGGGTAAAAGGGTAAAAATATTTGAGGGCAAGCCCATGGTTCAACCTTTATGAAACTTTAGGGGGTTCTAAGCTCATTTCATAGTTGAAGGGGTATAGTAGGGAAAAAGAGTAAACTTGATGGGAGTTTTAAGCAATTTATCCTATTTAATTTAAACAGTTTAAATAAGGGCATAAAAGTAATTTCCATTTTCCGTTACCGGAAAAGGTGTTTGAGGGTACTTGGCGCCCCTTTTTGAAACTTGAGGGGTGTTTTAAAACCATTAGGGGGGTTTTCTGCATATTTTTCAAACCTCAGGGGTGTTTATTGCCATTCTCCCATATATATATGTGTGTGTGTGTGTATGCATACAAAGGTATATGTAAGTGAAATGGTAGGGTTTGAACCCGGTTCGGCAGTTCTTCACCAACCCGGTAGTTAAACAAATCTTCACCCTGAATTAAAATTGAGAATTCAATCTGACTTTGTGGATTGAATTAGATTCTCCCTAATGTTTGATAAAAATAAATTAAATTAAATGAAAATTTTGTCATATTTTTTGTATTAAATATTTTATATAATATTGTAATAACATACGTGTATTACGAAATTTGTAGAGTTAAAAGTCACTTTTCATTTTGTTAAGGAGTTACTAGGTGTTACCATAAATAATAATAATAATAAACACTATATTTTTGTGTGATTTTCTTTAATCTCAAGAAAGATAATTGCAATTTTCTCTAAAATTAAAATAAAATATGTTTAATTTTGCAAACTTGAACTTAAAAAGGAGCATGTAATTGTCCATTATCTAACACACAAACTCTCGTAAAAAATAAAAGAGTTTGGTATTTACCTTTCAACCAATCAATAATGCCTTGAGTAAAGAGTTTTATAGAAAGAGAAATAGAAAATTGAAATAAGGGACAATTACTATTTACTTCAACAAAAAGATAAAAAATTTCAATTAATGGGTCTTTTGAGAGTTAAACTTTTTGAAACATACATTTAATAAGTAATGCTACCAATAAGACACTTCATAAGTAGTGTCATGAAATCCCTAGGTTAACTGGATATTTTTTTGGGTAAATAAATTATATTGAAAGAAAACAAAGTTGTACATGAACATGGCCGTTTCAGGCCCAACACAAAAGTCACCAAGCCAAAAAACCAATGGAGAGAAGCCCAATGCTAGGAACCTTCCAAAAAAGGAAAATGACTCAAAATAACCTAAAATAGGTCATTGACCAAAATGAAGAGGTACATGCCAAACCAATACACTTCAGCATTCTACTCTCATTTAAACATCAAACCTCATACATGATACATGGCATTTCAACAATTTTTCCTCCTCTCAAATTCTCATGATGGTTGGGGTGGTTTAGGACATGGAAGGGACAAGATAGGCTGGGCCATGGTTGGATTTTTGGTGATGGTATGTGTCTGGGTATGGTGATGTTGGGAATGAAAATTGAAAAAGGGGCTTGAGGTTGCTGGTTCAAAAAAGGATGACGGGAGGCTCCAATCTAGCGCAATAGATTCAACAAGAGAGCAAGAAGGAATCTTGACAGAGAATAATCGCAATCTGGCTGAATCGAAAATGGAATTTAGAATTAGAGCTGGAGGTGAGTACTAATCCTTGAAAATTCTTTGGTTTCTCACTTTCCAAATATGATACACATAACTAGCTAAGGATAATTTCCACACCAGAATTATGCTATTTTTTAAGCTTTTTTCCCAAATCATAACTGCACAAATGATAAACTGATCCCACGAATTAGCACTAGTATAAAACCCACACTTATGTTGGATGTCTTTCCAAATTTGTTTAGAAAATTCACACTCATGAAATAAGTGGTTATGGGATTCTGCATCCTTGAAACATAAAATGCAAAAATTGGGTTCCATAGTGGTGAGAAAAAGGCCTTATCCTTAGTTAGGAGCTTATGTTGAATTACCAACCATAGATAGAAAGAGTGTTTAGGGATTTGGTTTTTGAACCAAACAAGGTTATGCCAATGGACAGTAACAGGTTGTTGGTAGAGGGCTTTGAGAGTATGCTTGACAGTAAGTGTATTAGATGGGGATGACGTCCATTGTAAGGAGTTAGAGGCATTTATGTTTGGGTTGGGCAGATAATTAAGATAAACAAAAAAAGTTAATGAAGTTTGACAGGTGCTTAGGTCACACCCAAACACCATTAGAAATGAGAGAGGAAACCATAATATTTTTGTTGAAATGCCATATATATCTATGAGTAGAGTTGAGAATAACCTTAAAAATTAGCCCACAGGAACTTAATTATCATAGAATACCTGAGTAGATTCACCATTTGAAACCTTGTGTCTTAAGAATGGTTGAGTCATGTCTCTTAATTGAAGTAATTTTCTCCAGAACCATGAACAATCTTAAGGTATCTTCATCTCTAAAAAATTCTGATTCTTGATCAAATTTGTCTGAACCCATTCCTTCCATATGCTTGAACACCCATTAGACTTTAGCACCCAAATATGTCTCATAATAGAAGCTTTATTCCATTTTTGTATATTTATTATCCCCAACCCTCCAGCCTTCTTGGGTTTACATACATTCTTCCATCTCACCTTAGCTCTTATCTTATCCATGGAAGGCCCACTCCATAAGAACTTTTGTAGAACACTATTCATTTGTTTAAAGACCTTACTTGGCATAATCATCAAGTTTGTCCAGAAAGTGTGCATACTAGATAAGGTGGACTAAATTAATTGGAGTCTACCAACAAAGGACAGAGCCCTTGTGGTCCAATTAGAAACTTTGGACATCATAGCATCAATAAGACACTTACAATCAGTAGAGGATAATTTGGAAGTTAAAAGATGAAGTCCAAGATACCTTATAGGAAGAACACCAAGGTTAAAGTTAAGCAGAGAACAAATGTTATCCCTAACACTAGGTTGGACTCCTCCAAAGAATAATTGATAATATGAAGGATTATGAACAATACCAGAAATAAGTGAAAAAGTATCAAGAGCAGATTTAATTGTGGTTGCAGAATTCAAACACCCTTAAAGAAGATTAGAATGTCATTAGCAAGAGTCAGATGAGAAAGTCTTGTAGCTTTGCATCTCCAATGATATCCAAAGTTGGTATCACTTGATGTCAGAACATTAGTCATTAGAGAGAAGACTTCCATAGTTAAGACAAAAAGATAGGGTGAGAGAGGATCTCCCTGTTTAAGACCTTTAATGTTCTGAAAAAAATCACATAATTCCCCATTGAGTGAGACAGAAAAAGGAGTAGATATGCAAGTTTTCACCCAGGAAATAAAGATATGAGGAAAACCAAAAAGATGTATAGCATCCAAAATGAATTGCCAATCAAGGCTATCATATGCTTTTTGCATGTCAACTTTGAGAGTGCATCTAGGGGAAACTAGTTCCCTATGATACCCTCTAACAAGTTCCTGAGCCAAAATGAGATTGTCACCTATTCTCCTACCTTTGACAAAGACATTTTGAGCCTTATCAATCAAGTTTGGGAGAATTGGTTTAAGCTTATCAGCCAACAACTTAGAAATAATTTTATACAACACATTGCAACATGAAATTGGTCTAAAGTCACAAGGGGATTCATGATTTGGAATTTTAGGAATCAAGACAATTATAGTATAGTTAACTTGTCTAAGTAACTTACTATTCTAAAAGAATTGCTTGTCTGCACAGATCACCTCATTTCCCACTATATGCTAAGATTTTTCAAAGAAAAAATAATTAAATCCATCAGGTCAAGGGGACTTGTTGGACTTGATGGGAAAAAAACATTTTTTAATTTCATCATCAGTGGGAATTGAGGTCAACATGTCCATAAAATCTTCATCCACAATTTTGGTAATAAAATTTGAGAGCAAATCCATACCTGGGTAGCAATAAGGATTGCTACCAAGAAGGTTGTGGAAGTAATTCGTGAAACATTTTTGAATTTCCTTAACATAAGTAATAATCTCCCCATTAGTCATCTTTGTACTTGGAATCCTTTTCTTGTTCAATATGTTCCGGATACTTTTATGGAAATAGCTTGTATTTTGGTCACCCAAAACAAGCCAAGAGACTCTAGCTTTTTGGTGAACAAGCTGTTCCTCAATGCTACTAAGACTAGAGTAGGCAGTAGCAAGAACTTTTTCATGATTTTTCAGCTCCTCATTACCAGTGTCATTATCAATAGCACATTGGCATGAAGATAGGCTTTCCCTAGCAGAAACCACCCTTCGAGCAATATCACTGAAATCATGTTGGTTAAGATTCTTGAGCTTTTGTTTCAAAATTCTTAATTTTTCAGTGATTCTAAACATGGGGATACCATCAATGGGGTGTTCCAGACTTGCTCCACAATATAAAAAAGTTAAGGGTGCTCACACCAAAAGTTAAAAAATTTGAAGGGACACTTTCTTAACCTAAGTTGAGTACCCAAACTAACCACCATAGGACTATGATCAAAACAAAGGGGTGGTTTGAAAAAAGCACTAGAAAGGGGAAATGTAGCCAGCCAAGAAGAGTTTATCACCACTTTATCAAGTTTTTTAGCTATAATCCCCTGGCTCATTGCTTTATTTGACCAAAAAAAGAAGTGTCCTGTGTATCTAAGATCTTCCAGCCCATTATCAACCAAAAGCTCATTCATGCGTTGATTCCAATGTTCCACTCCCCCATATCTTTCATTAGGCCATCTAATAGCATTAAAATCCCCCAACAGGATCCAAGGAACCTCTTCACCTCTGGAAGAAATATCAATAATGTCCCTCCAAAGGGCCTTCCTCTGTTCATTTGTGTTTCGGCCATAAATAAAAGTCACAAGGATCCTGATACCAGTTTCAGTAAAGTAAACATTGCAGTGAATGAATTGATCAGATTTCCCAAGACAATCCATTTTCACTTTGCAAGGGTCCCAAAGAACCCAAAGTCTTCCAAGAGGTGCATGCTTACCATTAGTAATGAGAGGCCATTGAGAAATAGAGTTATGCACCATATCTTGATTTTGATGTCTAATTTTAGTCTCAATAAGTCCAACAAAGTCTAGCTTACAATCCTTCATGAATCTTCTAACTTCACAATGCCTTGAAGGGTTATTCATACCTCTAACATTCCTCATAAATTTCACCAGAGTGAGATTCATTTTCCTATTCACATGTCAGAGCTTGAAACCTGTTAGAGGAGTTAGGTGATGATGACTCATGTGATTCTGGAATGGGTAATAATGAAGGAGGAGTGGGGGAACTGGTAGAAATGATAGTAGAAGGGAGTGGGGATGGGGAAGTCAGGAAAGGAGAAAGGTTAGGGAGAACATCAATAGGACCAAGATCATTTATTTGGTTAGTAACAGGATCAAAAAAGGGAATTAGAGAAGTAACTTGGTTAGGAATATCATTCTTTACTAATTCCAAAGGATGAGGAGAAGGAGACACATCCATAGAGCTAGACATTCTTCCCATCTGAATCCATTGATCCTTAGGCAGGGCTAGCTTGTTTTTTGGAATCCAATTTTTAGTCACCCTTGGGCAACTCTGCTCACTATGACCAACAGTTAAATAGAGACAACACCCGACTCTATTAATCCCTGTCAGGCTATTACCCCAGTATTTGTCAATATACAAAAATAAAAAATAAAATAATTACAAAATATTATGTCTTCTTGATAATTATATTTCATGACTCGAATGGGACAACTAAACTAATAAATTGCACTGACCTCTTTGAAGATTTAAAGAAATGTACATATCATTTCAAGAAACCGTATTGTGTGCTTAACTTCTTATTCTCTTCTCGTCAATCAATTTACGTTTTTATGTTTTGAGTTCCACAATTATTCATTCAAGAATTGATAATCATTCATTCTCGGTGTTCACTATCCTCATTTGATGTAACTTTTTCTTCTTTCTTTTATATAAGTTAGGTCTGATCTTCTCTCTTCCATATAGGTTAGGTATAAGATGCGTTTCAATAAACTTTCTTAATCTCCACATGTTCTTCTTCCATATACGTTAGGTCTGACATGGGTTTCATTTAAATGGGAATTCATTTGCTTAAATATGTTGCTTAATTGAAATGGTTTCAATCAACAAGAATTCATTTGCTTAGTTTGCTTAATGCACTTTGTATTTGATTTTTTTTTTTTAAATATGCATGGTATGTCTGAGATGGATTTCAATTTCCATCATTTTTTTCTCTTTTTCGATTTGCATCATCGATGTACTCTATTTCACATCTTATCCTCAGGGGCGAAGACATTCAGGCCCCTCCCCAAAATTTTTATTTTTAGCCCTCAAATATATATATTATAGATATATTTATAAAAATTGCATTTGGCCCCCTAATTTTTATAAAACATTCTTTGGTATCCTAAAATAACATAATTTTTACTAATAAATTTATTAAAAGTTGAATCCCCCCTCCCCCATTTTCTAAAAACAATTTCTTTGGTAATCCAAAAAAATATAGTAAATTTTATCAATAAACTTATAAAAAATTGCATTGACCCCTCTAGCTGATTTTCCTCTTTCCGCTCCTGCTTATCCTTGAGTCTTCTTATGTATTTTCTTTCTTCGAAAAAGATACTTCTATGTGTTTGATATTAGATCTGCCATGAGTTTCAGTTGTCAAACTTTTTTTTCTTCCCACCAAAATTTATGAATATCACTCTTGTCGGACCTCTTCACACCAACCTCAACTTCTAAGAAAATCAAAACAATGAAGTAATACTTCACAACCCATGGATCTCATTAGTACAACCAATCAACTGAAAATTGTATACATTCATTTGAAAAGAAAGAAAACAAAGTAGGAGGGATTGGATATTCTTGAAGAAGTTGAGACAAAGGGAAGATAAATGATTAGTAGGCGAGAGGAAAAAAAAACAGTACAAAAAAGATAGAGGAGAGACCCAGTAAAAAAACATGAACAAATGGAGGAGATATGTTGTATTATTAATCAAACTCTATTTATTGCGAGCAAGATAACCACTCAAAAAACACATAGGTGTCAGACTTCTGTGTAAGGCCCTGTTTGAATTTTATTTGGGTTTGCTGATGTGAAATTTAGAAAAATACAAATACATGTTTGTGATTGTGGAGTGTTTATTGTATTATTAATCAAACTCTATTTATTGCGAGCAAGATAACCACTTAAAAAAGAGAAAGGTGTCAAACTTCTGTGTAAGGTCCTGTTTGAATTTTGTTTGGGTTTGCTGATGTGAAATTTAGAAAAATACAAATACATGTTTGTGATTGTGGAGTGCTAGAGTCTAAAATATAAACATGTTTGGTATTGATATTTTTTTATGTAAATATATACATATGTATATGTGGTGTTTAGGGACAAGGAAATGGTGGTGATGGTGGTCAGAGGTGGTGGTTGTGTTTTGGGGCAAAAGAAAGTGGTTGTGGTGGTGGTCAGAGCCGGCGACGGCGGTGGTCAAAGGCGGCGGCGGTGTAAATATATAACATATATATTTTGAATGAATAGTAAAAAATAAAAAAAAATAACTTTTTTTGTTTGCACAAAGGGGTAAAAAAACACAAACATTTTTTACTATTCAAAACAAAATACAAGAGCCAAAAATATTTTATTTGCAAAACAGGTACAGTAACAAACAAAAAACATTAAACAAAAACAAAAACCAAACATAGCCTAAAAATATCACTATTCTTTTCAATAGTACCATAATTCCCTTGTATTTGAAGAAAGGGAAGGACAAAATTGTCATTTTCAATGTTTGTCCAACAAGTCTAGCAATAATAAAAGGGCTCTTATCAGGAAACTCCACTATAGTTTCAATTTTGATCAACTTGCGATCTTCCCTTTAATTTAAGATAAAAATACCTTGATGAAATCAGAGGGAGGTTTACTGATATGAAACTGTAAGGGGGTTTACTGATAGATATAAATGGATTAACTTCATTTACACCACCTGAGATTTGTTTTATTTTCAATCGAATGAATTTATATATATATATTTTACGATAAACAATATTTTTTATTTATTTATGCCGAAATATTTTTTTCGAACTACCAATATAACAAGTTAAGTCCTCAATATAAAAACGAAATATTTCGAACTATGAATTAGATTTTTTTTTTTTTAATTTTGTTTTATATATTTTACTATAAACAATTTGTTTTTGATATATGCCGAAATAATAATAACGAAATTTATTTTTTGAACTTAATATAAAAAATATTTTGGTAAAAAAACATTTTATGCCAAAATAAAAAATTAATTTTTTACCAAAAAATTACTATTTTATGCCGAAAATTTTCCGGTAAACTTAATATTTTATGCCGATTTTTTTTTGAACTTATATAAAAAATATATTTTATGCCAAAATAAAATTTTAATTTTTTTGGTATTAATTTTCTATTTGGGCATAAAATATTTTTTTTACCACTTTGTTTTTATGTTATGGTCAAAAAACAATTATGGAGAAAACATTATTTTGGTATTAATTTTTTATTTTGGTATAAATCAAATTTTTTTTCAATTTTTGTAAATTATATAAAAAAGTTTAAAGACAAAAAAATAATCTAATTCGTTGTTTGAAGTTTTTTTTTCTTTGTTTTTTTTTAAAGATAAGGATTTTTTTTTCCTCACACATACATACACCCATTTTGTCTCCAAGGAGACTCAAACCCCTCATCTTCTCTCTATTGGAAGGAGAGTTTATATTTTTGGGCCAAGTGGTCCTTTGGTATTGTTCAAATTTTTTTTTTTTATATTTTGGATAATTTTTTATATTTTACCTTAATTAGTAGTTTGAAAAAAATATTTCGGCATTAATTTTTTATTTCAGCATAAATAAATAAAAAATACTATTTATCGTAAAGTATATATAAAACAATTCGTTTGATTGAAGATAAAATAAACCTCAAGGGGTGTAAATGAAGTTCACCCATTTATTTCTATCAATAAACTCCCATATAGTTTCCTATCAGTAAACCATCCTCTGATTTCATCAGGAGTATTTTTGTCTTAAATTAGAGGGAATGGGACAAGTTGATCAAAATTGAAACCATATGGGGGTTTTCTGAACTGGAGGGAGGTTAGTTGATTATTTTTTAAACGATGATAGGTGTTGAATGTTGTCCATTCTAGTCCCCTAACTCACTATTGTAACGTCTTATCATTTCATTATTTGGTATTTTTATGCAATTTGTATGTTAAAGCGTGTTTCAGGAGCTTACCGAAGAAATGAGCTTACTTTGGTGAATTAACCAAGGACATGATTGTGTCTATCCACAAAGAGAGAAAAGAGGAGTTTTCAAACAAAAAGTGTCTCCCGGAGGGCAAAAATGATATTTTTCGGAGTCAAAACTTCGGAAAACATACCTACGGAGTTGAGGGGGTCCCTCACACGGAGCAATAAAAAAGAAAAGCTGTTTCCAAGTATTTTGCTACGCTTGAACTACGCTTACAGTAGCTAAAAGTGGCTAGAGACATAAAAAACTATGCCCAAGCTACGCATATGGAATTTGGCTTACGCTTGGAGCTACGCTCAAGTGTAGCAGCCCTATGCTCAAGCGTAGGGCTATACGTAGGTCCAAAATTTCAGCCAACTTTGGACAACCATATCTCGATCAAAACATGTCCAAATGGAATGATTCGTGAGCCTAAACACGAGCTTGAAGTCATCTTTCAAACAAGCTAAAGTACACCTCAATCCAAGTTGTGTAGCTCCAGTTATGATCAAAAGAGTAAGACGTGTCTGCAGGAAAAAACTGAAAACTGTAGATTCGGCCAAAAATCCTAGTTTGACCCGATTTGATCATTTTGACTTGCGATGATTTTGTGTTCGAATCCAACACCTGTAAGCACATGTATAAAGTGTATTTACATCAGATTGAAGGGTTTTGACTTAGAATTGAGGAGAAACACATTAAAGAGGAATCTTACTCCAAGTGGGACAAGTCTAATACAAGGAGGACTCTTCTCAACTATTTCTATAAATACCAAGGTCTGGATCAGATCTAAGGAGCTTCAAAATACATAATTTTTAGAGCACTATCTCTGGAGATTTACATCTATACATGTGAAAATATTAGGGCCCATTAAGCATCTGGGTCTACAAGCCTGCTAACCCAACACAAGTGATCAAAAGCCCGATGAGAAAGGCCCATTCAAAAGCCCATTTCTTAGATGTTCTAGAATAAACTTGGAGAATAAGTTAGTGACGTGGCAAAAAAGTGAAAATTGTTGATGTGTAAAGGAATGTTGCCCTAATGGGCTCAAAGCCAAAAAAGAGTATGTATATAAACAAAAAGAAACCATAAATAAAACATTCTATTCTTGTGTTGTGCATTTTTTAGCATCTACACATTGGCGCCGTCTGTGGGAAACTCTCTTGATTCTAGATTTGTGATTCATCTTTACCTTCCAAATATGTGATCATTTTCCCATCTCGATAGTTGAGTTTGTTTCTACTCATCTTGACCTTCTTTTCTGTGATTATCTTGTTCTTTCACCCTCTGAGCAATCACGCCAGTAACCCATTCCCAAGCGGATGCTCTAACTACCGAAAATAGCCAGACATATGGTTCTCAGACCATTGAACAGATCATGCAACGCCTATTAGCTGTCGAGGAATGGAGCCAAGCTCTTAGAAGGAGAACGCGAAGCTTATGGCGAGGATGGCTCTTCCACCCATTCCCCCAGCAACACCCATCTGTTCTCAGGACCAGGAGGATGGTGTCAAGGCAGAGGAGCATGCTGAATCCTCTCATCGCCTAGGCAAGGCCCCCATCACCGATAAGGCCTTGAGCCCCCAAAAGCTCCAACAGATGATGGCCGAGTTCCAGAGTAAGGTTCTGAGAGATCTGAGGACCCAGTCTACCGACAATCTGGCCGTTCAGGCCTCCACTGAATTGATCTAGTCACCATTCACTCCAGGAATAACCCGAGAGCCCTTCCCAAAGAAGTTTGTCATGCCCCGGTTTACCCCTTATGACGGCACTATGTATCCCAAGGAGCACGTTTATTAGATTCATCAGAAAATGACCATGTATGTCGAGAATGAGGCCTTATTTTGTAAAGTATTTTCCACAAGTCTTGCCGATACAGCTCTATTGTGGTTCAGAAAGCAACCATCCGGATCAATCGGTAGCTGATGGGCGTTAGGTGTGTGCAAAATATGTGATTAAAAACAGCACATTAACGACACTTTTGGTTTTACCCTTCTGCAAGCGCACAAATCAATTGTGTATAGTTTTGTTTGAGTAGGGGAATATCGATCCCAAAAAGATGAGGATTGTTCACTTTATTAATTTAAAAGCACTGAATTATAGTTTTCCAAAAAGAGTTGATTTTTGTAAATTATCTAATATTACTTAAATTAATCTAAACAACAAAGTAAATTGGTTTATGATTCAGAGGGAGAGAAAACTTGGGTTTCCTCACTCCACCACTAACCACATAACATAGTTCAAATTCTAATTTCAATTGCATGAGGGCGATCCATTGACTATGAATCAGGTCACAACGACCAGCAATTTGACCCCAAAAAGGATTACTCTCAACCGGATCGCGACAACCCATCTTAAGACTAAACTGATTAATGCATGTCGACTACTAACATAAAAGTAAATTAAAGTAGTAAATTAAAGCATTAAAATAAACTAAGGCATTTCTATATTAGTTTGTCAGGGCATGGCCTGTGTTAACCTAGGGTTTTGAGTTTTATGACCACCATTGTGTAGAAAATCACAGATTAAGCATCCGAGTTTCAGCCCATAATGAATAATTGTGATTGTGTAAGATAAATATATTCGAAAAGTCTAAGACCAGAATCAATTCAAATATATAAACTTGTGTCACAAATAAAAATGGTCTCTCATCTAACACAATCATCACAGTATAGTCACAACTTCCTCTCTCTATAATTGAAAACAAAATCAGAACTACATTACTTGGCTAGGGTTTTGCGAGAAAACCCTAGATACCAAATTAGTTGATTATGGTTGAGGGAGTCTGCATTGTTGGTATAGAAACGCTCTCCATGACCTTCTTCTCCGGATCTCTAAGTCTTTAATGGTGTTTCTCTTCAATGGAAAAGAACTCTATGAATGAACGTGTATCTCCAAAACATAACTAAAAATAACCCTAAAAGCCTATTTCTCTAAACCCTAATCCTCTCATATTTATAGACAAGTGAGGGAAACCCTAATTGTTGCCCTTTTCTGTCATTTCATAATACATCAATATTCTCATAAAATCATATGTAAATATATGTATAAGCTTGTACGTATAGGTCTGAAATCACCGATTACTTAAAATATCGAAGTATGGACAAAACTGGAAAATTTTGAAACAACTCCGAAACAACTTCAGCACGTCGAGGGATCACGTGACCATAATATGGGACCTACGCTCCTGACCTACGCTTGGGCATAGGTCTAGAGCGTAGGGCCACACTCCTGACCTATGCTTGGGAGTAGGTCTAGAGCGTAGGGTCCAAAAGCACAACGTAGCTTAGGAGTGTAGGTTGGGTCCAATTTGCCCATTTTTCTCTCTGGTGACGTAGGTATTATATACTTTTGATGTAAAAACCCGTCTTTTTGTATTTGAGTTAAACTGGTCACCTTTGACTCCCGATGCTTTTCGATGAAGTAATAATGTCTGAAAATAACATTTTTGCCATTCTGGTGAAATAATGATGTCGTGAAATGACCATTTTGCCCTCCGGAAGCTTTTCTTTACTCTGACATACCTCTTGATTCCTTTCTCAAGATAGAAACGAACATGAACTCAGTTAATTCACCGAGATTAACTATGTTTCTT
This sequence comes from Cornus suecica, assembly GCA_963922005.1. Taxonomy (NCBI): domain Eukaryota; kingdom Viridiplantae; phylum Streptophyta; class Magnoliopsida; order Cornales; family Cornaceae; genus Cornus; species Cornus suecica. The sequence goes on from OY998242.1 coordinate 33,849,966, forward strand.
CATTAAGCTCCTGAAACATGCTTACACACACAAACGAGATAAAAATACCAAGTAATGGAATGTAAAGACATAACAAAGGCAAGATAGGGACAAAAAAATACCAATATTTAGCACCTATCACACCCCCAAACTTACATATTGCTAATCCCTTAGCAATAAACTCAGAGAAACTATCTGTGATGATTCTTATTCTATCTAACCTAACCTATTTTAACCTAATCCCTTGTTTTCGTGAGGGTTGACGATTACACTTATAACGTGTAACAAGCCTTTTAAACCCCTAGGTTACCCCTAGTGGACGAGTGAAGTCTCGTGAAGGTTTTTAGTGATGGTACCTATAAACATCTCAATTCTTTTATAATTATGCATTCATGAGTTCACACATATAAGTCAAATAAGCTATGATACAACACACAAGATAATATGAATGCAAATATTCCCACTTACTACCAAACAACAATTATATCAAGCTTCGTGTTATGAATGGTCCCCACTTAAGTGAATGATTTTGCTACTTTTTACTTAAAATCCAGACAACCTTCTGTGATTTTGTGAACATTCAACTACAATATTTCAGTTTCTTTTCTCCTACTTCATTGATCAAACTTTGCCATTTTTAGTAAACAACAATAATTATACCAAACAACAATTATATCAAGCTTCGTGTTATGAATGGTCCCCACGTAAGTGAATGATTTTGCTACTTTTTACTTAAAATCCAAACAACCTTCTGTGATTTTGTGAACATTCAACTACAATATTTCAGTTTCTTTTCTCCTACTTCATTGATCAAACTTTGCCATTTTTAGTAAAAACATAGTTTTTCCATCTTTCCACTTTTTATCCCTTTTTGTCTTTCTAAGTCTCCGGACTTTCCAGCGAGGATTTTTAGTCCCGACCAACTAGGCACAAGCTTCTTCCATGAGATTTACGCTCATCAGTCTTTTCCCCTTTAAACGCGAACAGTGATATTGGTGATACCAAAGCCCGATTACTCAGATCAAAGAACTGCCTTTTGCATTTTATTTTCAATTTTGTTCTCTATTTCAACCAAAACTTAGCAAAATTATTTTTCAACTTCATAGTAAAAAATCAACCTATTTCTCATAGTGAATGTGTGGTTGTGTTTATAGGTCAAAGTCGTCTTTCTTAATTTCAATTTCACTCATCCATGTAAACCACATCATTTTAGTAACTTGATTTAATCATTATTCTCATGAGCGGGAACATTACATCACATACTACTCACATATCATATACAGAAACTTAATCAACTCATAATGCGAAACACTCATGCATAAAGACAAAGAATTGTTTTTTTCTTTTTATCAAAAATCTTTATTCCTTGCAATACTATACCCTTACCCCCAAACTTAAATCAGACCATGTCCCCATGGTCAAAAATAAAATAAGAGAATATATACAGTTACCCTTGAAGCTCAATTCTGGATTCCAAAGCAAAACACAAATCCTCTCCCCTAAACTTGAATTGGATCACCTGGAGATATCATTAAGAAAACACACATACCCAATCATAGCAATGGAAACGAAATTGCATCATAAACATCCATAAATTGACACATGTTAAGGAATCAAAGACCTTTTTTTTTCTTTTTTTTTTTTAATTTTTAATTTTATTTTTATTGATGACAAAACTAATAACAAAAATAAAAAAACTGACTTGGCCTTAAGGGCCTACAATCCTAAAAGAATAAAAATAACAATAAAAGAAACAAAGACGTGGCCTTAAGGGTCTACCGTCTCTACAAAAAGAATAACCTAAAAATCCTAACCCTAATTCCTAGTTCGCCTCTTCTTCTTCATCACTCGATACGACACTCTTCAACCATATCCGGCAATCTACAGTCTCTTTCAATTTCTCTAAATCTTCCTCTGGATATATTTTCATGAATGTCCACCGCATCTCATCCAATTCCTTCATTCTATCACCCAACTGCTCAGTAATGATTTTTGATAGTAAAAACGGGTATGGAAGATAATAGTCACATTTATCAGCCCCCGTCCATTCTCGACTCACAATTGCTCGAGCATATGACATCTCAGCCATAATCAAGGTTGGAACACACACTTCATACCCATGAGTTAGGGCATACAAAGTTTGAAGCATAGTGTGATCTCTTGAACTTATTCGATTATTAAGCCGAAGTTGAGTCGCAACAACACAATCCAAATATAGTAGACCCGACTTCAACCACCAATTTTCACACATTTTATCCCCCGGATCTGAAATCGCACACAATTCCCTCACCATATCTTCATCCTTATGTGGCCATACTACTGGATGCTCTTTCAAAATTCCATGTAAGTTTTCTGGAGTAGCGATTGGTACATTCCATGCATCGGCAATACTTATTCTTCCAATCACAACAGGAGCACTTCACTGAGTCACTTTAGTCCTTATCACCTCAAATCCTGGTGGTCCCGAAACTATCATATTTTCATAGAATTTTCAGACTAAGCCTTGATACACTTTTTCGCCCGCCGGTTTTTCTAGAATCTTTAATCCTCGTTCTTTAAGGATTTTTCATCCGGGTGCAACTAAAAATCGATTCATCCTCTCCGGATGAAATATCTCAAATTGCAACCGACACTGCAAAAATGATTTTGGTGTGGTTCGGCTTCCCTTCTAACTCGTAGCTTCATTATTTGTGCTCTTCATAACCACATATGGTTCTGTCTCCTCTATGAAATCTTCCAGGTCAGAATAATATTCATTAACATTATCCATACTAAGCCTCCTCAAAATAGAAAAGAATAAAAGAAGACTAGAAGAACAATACTCAATCTAATGCTCACTCCTTGAGAATTGTGAATTATGAATTGTGTCTACCCTATGCATGTATTTATAGATGAATGGTGTATAATTAGAAGATAAAAAGATTCAAAACCATTAATTAACTAGGAAAGGAGAAGCAATAACTAATACAACTTCTATTTGCAGTTTACTTGTCAGATTAGGATTACTCTAAAAATTCTATAAACATTCTACACAAATTCCTAAAAATAACTTAAACAAATCTAAATACAAGTCTAAGTACAAATCAAGCCAAAACATCCCAAAAATGGTCTAATGTTTCAAAATTTTTGGCCCAACCACGAACTACCCTATGCTTGGGCGTAGGGTAAAGCAATTTTTTTTTTAATCAAGTCATGACACGCTTCCTAATAACCAACGTACCCCCAAACTTAAACGCATACATGTCCTCATAATGCGAAAATAGAATCACACATACTCAACGTAATAAACATAGTAAGGCATGTATATCAGTAAAAGCGGTCAAAACTGTCATTTTATATAAAAACAAAAATATCACAAATAGTTAAAGATGATCGTGAACAGCTAAAACAAAAATGTCATGACTTTCCACTTTACAATTAATCTCTATCGTGAACAGCTAAAACAAGAAAATCCTTAAAAAAAATAATAATAAAAACTAAACTACAACTACTAAGCATCATCCGAAGGTGGCTGTGGTGATGGAACGGTCACTTCCATATGTCTCATCAAAATATCCATCAACTCAAAGTGCTCATGCCGTTAGACCTGTCTCTCCTCTGTGAATGATCGCTCTAATCCCTCAACACGGCCAATCAACTGGTCGTACTGAGTCTGAATCATCATAATAGAACCCCCAGTCGGGGCCTGTGGCACATCATCTCCTAGAACAACCTCTTCAGTCCGTGGCACCTCTACCTCAGGTATCTCATCCTCAGCCTGCGGCATCTCCACATCATCTTCCTGTGCTCCTGGCAGTAAAACTCCTCTGAACTAGCGTCGACGAACAAATGTCTCTGGACCCTTCTTGAGCCACTCCTTATTCCACGATCCCTTTCCATACGCAACTAAAGGTGTAAAGATATCCTCGTCATCCATCTGTAATCCTTGATCAAATATCAACTTCATCACAAGGCAGGGAAGAATCATCTGAAACTTGGCAGTCCCGACCTTGTTCTCCCGACGCAAGTGAATATAATGTTGGAATAAAGTCTGCCAAAGAGTGAGTGGAATAGAGTACAAGTGACCAAACTCAAAAGCATAGTGCAATTCCGGAAATGACGGGTAGCACATGGTCTAATGGTTATGTGGTAATACATTGGACCGGACTATCACATCCCAAAGCCACAACATCGGATGATAGTTGGAATTTTGGTCCCATTACGCCTATTATCAGCCCACTGCCCCCCAGTCTACAGTCTCACCATATCATAAAGTGGCAGAAGTGGGTCTAGCATAGATGGAAACAGCTCCTCTAACTCCGCAGGGCACTCATCTGGAATACCCCACGCAACAACAATACTTTCAGGAGTAATCTCAAACTCCCGCCCCTGCACCATTATCACTAGTTGAGTCCCTCTACTGTAATGCCTCATATGAAACCAAAACTCGCTAATCATGTTAGCGAAAATATATGGTGCAGCTGGGGCTAGGATCGGCAATAATCTGCGCTCCCTCAGTATGCCTATAGTCCAATGTGGAACTGGCTTTATTCGCTCAAGTGGCGCAATAGCAAAAGTGCACTCTTGTTGGAACCCCTTCTTCAACGCCTGAGTCATAAACGTCTCCTTGGAGACTGTGGAATGCTTCTATCTGTAAGGAACAATATCACCCTTGTTATTGTCAACTGCAAGCTTGGGATACGACACTTCATCATGCTCATCATCCTCTAACTCTACCTCCCCATCCTCACTATCACCACTCTTAGAAGTCTGCTCATCGGATGACTCCGACTCATATGGTAGTGATGATGGCTCAGGGACTAGAGCCTGTGCCTGGGGTTGTGATGGAGCCCTCAGTGCAATAGGTGGAACTATCATCCAACCAAATCTCAAATCTAACTTAATGCCCTCCGCTGGTGCAATAGGCCTCTCAAACTCCTCATCGGATGAATCCGGCACAACATACACCGGTCTCGGCACCCGGGTACTATGGCATATAGGCCGCGTACTCTCCAGGGGCGGTGATCATGATCTATCTCTTTGCACTGCCATCCCCGATGTAGATGTTTCCTCATCCGCCTTCCTAGCTCATTTTACACGAGCCATTCCTACAAAATTCGGATTTTTTAATGAAAAATGAGTGAAAAACTGTTCGGACACCAAATCAAACTCAAAACTATATCTAAAGTACTCTAATATGACGATTAAACAAGACCTCATCTCAAAATTTTGATATTTAACCCGTATCCGAAGCCGGAAACCTAACTTTTTGAAAACGGATTAAAACATGATTTTGATCGGTCTCATTCGTCAATACTAGTTTAGAATAGTTATATTAAGTAATCGAAACCAAAAGAATGGAACAAAACTTACCGAATCGCGAGAAACGGAAAATTCCCCAAAATTGGATTTTGGAGACTTTTTGAGTTCTTCATGCGAATCCGTACACACCGCTCACTAATCTGATGATCCGCCGCTTGAGAATGATAGGAAATATCGATATTTGGCTCTAGGAACAAACGGGAGTCAATTTGGTGGAGAGGAGAGGGAGAAAAGAAAATTTGAAAATGAAAAGCCACGAGACTATTTTATACAGTCCCCGTGACCTACGCTTGGGTGTAGGTCACCCTATGCTTGGGCATAGGTACCAAAGGTGGATTTTTGGCTTCGGCCACTTTGTTGCTCGTTCTCGATTCTCGAACACTTGAACCTACCCTATACACACCTATTGACATGAGTGACCTCAATTTGTCAAAATTCGGCGCTTCGTGGACAAAAATACCCCTCCAACTGATGACGACTATTTTGGACTCGATCTTAAAAAAATTAAAAAACAGAATTAAACTACTATTTTACAACTACAAACTAAGATCAAAAGCTAATATTTATCACTTAGTACCACTGTTTAATGTCATTGGCTCAACGTTGCCGCCTCTCAGTATTCAGGATTAAAATCATTCGGCTCTGGTGCCGGTTCTGTTAAATCAACTATTTTAACGACACTTTCTGTCGGCACAACTTCTATGTAATGCTTTAAACGCTGACCATTCACCACAAATCGCTTTCTGTTGTCAAGGTCATGAAGTTCCACCTCTCCATGGGGCTAAACCTTAGTAATTATGTACGGCCCGTCCCATCTTGACTGGAGCTTATCGGGAAACAATTTGAGTCTTGAATTGAACAACCATAATTTATGGCCAACCTCAAAGCTTTTCTTTCTGATATGTCTATCATGGAATGCTTTGGTTCAGGCTTTATATATTCTAGAATTCTCATATGCATTGTTCCTCAACTCCTCAAGCTCTGCGAGTTGGAGTTTTCTTTAAGCACCCGATATTTTGATATCAAAATTCAATCTTTTGATCGCCCAATATGCTACGTGCTCGAGTTCCACAGGGAGATGATATGCCTTACCATAGACCAATCTGTATGGTGACATACCAATCGGTGTCTTGTAAGTGGTCCTGTATGCCCACAATGCATCATTTAGCCTTCTCGGCCAATTCTTTAAATCATGATCCATTGTATTTTCAATAATGTTCTTGATCTCCCTGTTCAAAACCTCCACTTGACCACTCCTCTGTGGGTGATATGGCGTTCCAATTCTATAAGTGACACCATACTTCTTGCACAAGGCCGGAAGAAACTGGTTGTCGAAGTGGCTGTCGTCGTCACTAATCAACACTCGTGGTATACCAAATCTAGAAAAGATATTGGATTTAACAAATTCCTCAACCACAATGTGATTCACATGCGACATGGCAACAACCTCTACCCATTTAGAAACGTAATCAACTCCCACTAATATGTACTGCTTATCGCCGGCTTTTGGAAATGGTCCCATGAAGTCAATGCCCCAGACGTCAAACAACTCAACCACCAAAATAGGATTTAGTGGCATCATATCTCGTCGAGATATAGATCCCAATTTTTGACATCTTAGACAAGATTTGCAAAACTCGAACGCATCCTTGAATATGGTGGGCCAATAAAAATCGCTATAATGGACTTTGTGAGCTATTTTTTGAGCACCAAAATGCCCTACACACTCTAGCGTATGACAGGATGTCAGTATACCTTGGACTTCACTTTCTGGAACACATTTACGAATTATCTGATCCGGGCAATATTTGTACAGTCGCGGATTATCCCAGATATAAAATTTTATTTGGCTAAAGAAACGATCCTTCTCATGTTTAGACCATCCATTAGGAATTTTACCTGTGGCTTTATAGTTGATAATATCTGCATACCATGGTATTTGTTCCATAACAACCATACTTAACAGATGTTCATTCGGGAACTCATCCTTAAGAGGAGTGTCATCCTTTGTGGACTCAACGACAATTCTTGACAAATGATAAGCTACAACATTCTCCGTACCCTTCCTATCTTTGATCTCCAAATCGAATTCTTGTAACAATAGAATCCATCGAATTAGTCTGGGCTTAGAGTCTTTCATAGTTAGTAAATGCCTCAGCATGGTATGATCTGAGTATACAACCACCTTGGTTCCTAACAAATACGACCTGAATTTATCCAAGGCGAACACCACTGCCAGCAATTCCTTTTATGTAGTTGTGTAATTCATATGATCTTCGTTCAGAGTTCTACTGGCATAGTAAATTACATATGGCAACTTGTCATTTCTCTGCCCTAGCATAACTCCAATTGCATAATCTAAAGCGTCACACATCAGCTCGAACGGTAGAGACCAGCCCGGTAGACAAATAATTGGGGCAAATGAGAGTTTAGTACGCAATTCCTCAAAGGCATGAAGACATTTTTTGTCAAAGACAAAGACTATATCTTTAGCTAGTAAATTGCATAATGGCCGAGCGATTATGCAAAAATCTTTGATAATCCTTCTATAAAATCCAGCATGGCCTAGAAAAGAGCGTATCTCCTTCACAGATGTGGGATGAGGTAATTTTGAAATCAGCTCAACTTTTGCTTTATCGACCTCAATCCCCTACTTAGATATAATGTGGCCAAGTACTCTTCCCTCTTGAACCATAAAATGGCTCTTCTCCCAACTAAGAATTAAGTTGGTCTCTTTACACCTTTCAAGTAATAGTGTTAAATGCCTCAAACAGTCTTCAAAGGTTGGCCCAAAGGCTGAGAAGTCATCCATGAATACTTCCAAAAAAATTTCTACCATATCAGAGAACATAGACATCATACACCTCTGGAATGTTGCTGGCGTATTACATAACCCAAAAGTCATCCGTCTGTATGCGAATATGCCATATGGAAAAGTGAAAGTGGTTTTCTCCTGATCCGTAGGATCAATTGCCACTTGATTATAACCGGAATAACCATCCAGAAAGCAGTAGTAGCTTTGTCCGGCTAATATTTCCAGGATTTAATCGGTGAATGGTAATGGAAAATGATACTTCGTGGTATTAGAGTTGAGCTTTCTGTAGTCAATACATACACGCCACCCCATGGTCGTGCATTGAGGAATTAACTCACCCTTTTCATTGGGCACCACTGTGATTTCCGACTTCTTCGGGACCACTTGAGATGGGCTTACCCACTTACTATCAGAGATCGGGTAAATGATTTCCACATCCAGCAACTTCACTACTTCCTTTCTTACTACCTCCATCATGTTCAGATTCAATCTTCGCTGCATCTCCCTTGACGATTTTGCCTCATCTTCCAAATAAATCCGATGCATGCAAATTGATGGATAAATCCCTTTTAAATCAGCTACACTCCACCCAATTGCTTCTTTATTCTTGGTCAAGACCGCAATCAGATCCGATTCCTGTTCTGTTGTCAAATTTGATGAAATAATTACATGAAGAGTTTCGTCGGGTCCCAAGAAAACATACTTCAACTTTTTTGGCAACTCCTTAAGTTCTAAAATAGGCAGAGTTGTAAGTGATGGAACTGGGGGAGTACTTGAAACTATTGGGAGTGGTTCCACTGGCTCTTGCTCCAAGGTTGTGCGTATAACGCAATCTCAATTTATCCAATTCCTTGTTCTGTCTTTCCACATATGCATCCTAATCTTCGATTTATTCATTCGACACTTCATTCGCTAGAAATTCTTCAAGCTCGTCTTTCTCCAAAATTTGAGTTGCAAAATCACATATAATATCATCTAACTCATTGCACTCATCTATCTGGAAATAGTCCATTGTCTCAGGTAATTGATGGTTTCCCTCAAACACATTCATCCTGACTTTCATGTTCCCAAAGGTTAAATCCATGGCTCCGGTTTGACAATTTATGTACGCATTTGCCGTGGCCAGAAATGGTCTGCCTAAGATCACTGGGATGTGTTTGTTTGATTCTGGGACAGGTTCTGTTTCCACGATTACAAAATCAACTGGAAAGTAAAACTTGCCCACTTAAACTATGACGTCTTCCAAAATACCTTTTGCCTGCTTGACAGATCGATCGGAAAACTGCAGTACAACCTCTGTGGGACTAAGCTTTCCCAACCTTAGCTATTTATAGACTGAATGAGGAAGCAATTTAATACTCATACCTAGATCAAGAAGGGCTCTACCAATTTCTTGGTCACTAATAACACAAGAAATAGTGGGAGCACCGGGATCTTTTCTCTTTGGTGGAGTATTGCATAACAGTATTGAACTCACTTGCTCAGTCTAGAGTATTTTTTTCAGATTCTTTGTTCTGCTTTTTCTCTTATGTGTACAGAGATCCTTGAAAAATTTAGCATAAGGTGGGATTTAGGCAATTACGTCTAAGAGTGGCAGATTAATCTTGACTTGTCGGAATGTATCCAATATATCAGATTCTTTCATCTTCCCATACTTAGCTGGTTCTCTAAGACATTGAGGAAATGGTGGTGCTTCCTCGTACTTCACCCTATCTGGCTCATTAAGCAATGTCTCGTCCACACTCTTATCTACTGGCAATTTATCTTTCTAAAATTCAGCCTCTCCACTCTCAACCTCTTTCTGCTGTGTTTCTTCTACTTCTTTCATTTGAGCTTGCTCAGTTTCTTTTCTTTTACGCAACTTCTCCTCATGTTCTTCCTCTACTATGCTCTCCACTACCCTTCCACTTCTCAGAGTCGTAATTGCTTGAACAGACTCGTGATTAGCATTGGTAAATGATCCAAGCTCTTGCACTTGCCGGATCTTTGGGTTAGCAATATGCTGACTGGGCAACTGACCTGACTCTCTAGTATTTCTCTGATTTTCCGTTTGTCCTAACTGCATGGTGATTTGGGCAAGTGATTGAGTATGTACCCCATCTGATTTTGGAGGTCCACCAAGGTCTACTCTATCTTGTTATTTTGAAAACCGGGTGGTGGAGCTTGGTTTTTTTGAGGTTGGAGCTGATATTGGAATGGTTGGATAACCTAGTTGTTATTGAATGGCTGAAGAGCCAGAGAATTATTAGATCGTTGTCTGGGTTGGTAATTTGATTGGGAATTTCGAGTCATTATTCTTGGCTGAGATTCAAATGATTGCTGACTCTGTTGGAACCTTGGCGGCTAGGTAAATTGCTGTCTTGGTTGAAAATTGGTGAGAATCGGACCACTGTCCTTGTTGAACTTTTTCTGGAGGATTCTCCACATTTGTGGACTTATAGGACATGAATGGATGATTTCTATTATTTGGAGAGTATGAGTTGGAAAACGGGGCATTATTGGAGTAATTCCATGTTGCATTGACATCAACATCTATTACGTCCTCACACTCATTTTGAGAATAATCTGGTTCAACCTCAAAATCTTCTCTTTTAGGGGAATGACTTATTTGGGTAAGAAGTTTTTCAAATCGCTCTAACCTCTCCTCTATTAGTGCTACTGGATTTTTCATCTCATGATTAACCTCACATATTTTTTCTGATCGCCTATCCAGTTCACCTTTAGACCTTAGATCATATTCATACTGAAGGGTATTTTCACTGATGTTATCAAACATCTCTAAAATCTCTCTTGCGAGTTTCAAGGTAAACTGACCTTGTGTAGAGGCATCTATAAGTTTTTTGTACTTTTCACCTAGACCCATGTAAAAATTTCTAGCAACATTTTGATCAGAAAACCTATAATGACAGTTATACAAAATCTCATTGTACATCTCCCACACATCATGAAATTGCTCTCCTGACAATTGCCTGAATCACTTAATCGCATCTTAGGCTTCTGAAGTCTTTCCTATGGGAAAATGTTTCTCTAAGAATTCTTGCTTAAGTGTTTCCTAGTCAAGTTTAGTTGCTTGAGTCAATTTAATGTACCATATTTTTGCTTTGTCTTTTAAATACCATGGGAATAGACGCACTCTTAGATCATTTTTAGTTAGACCATCATACCTAACGGTTGATGCAACCTCTAAGAATTCATTGACATGCCGGTACGGATCTTCTATCCTGAGCCCAGAGAACTTTGGGAGCATGTTGATCACACCCGTCTTGAACTCAAAATACTTTGCACCTTCCTCTTCTGGAAATTTAGCATACGATTCATACGCGTCCGGTGTGTAGAATCCCTTCAATGAGGTGTATGGTCCTCTCCGTGGATTGACTCTCTCGTCACCCATCTCGACCTCTTCTGTCTAACGACGCTCTTCAATAAATTTTCCTAAACGCCTTAGAGTTCTTTCAATTTCTCGGTTGTATACTACTAACGCAGAATTTGAATTTGAACGCGTCGATCTATCGGACATACACTAAATTTTTTTTATTTTTAAATAAAGGAAATTAACTAAACTACTTCTAAACTAATATAAACTATGAACAAAAAGAAAAGCTAAAAATTAAATGAAAAAACCAAGCAAAATTGAAACTCACAAAGGGTCCAAACGCAACTTCAACAACTTTGTCTTTTCCTTTCACACTCTTTAATTGTACCTGAAAATCACACAAAAAATCAACTTTAGCTTTAATCTACAATAACGCAATGCAAATAAACTACTAAAGCTATTAAACAATGCCAAGTCCCCGGCAACGGCGCCAAAAACTTGATGGGCATCAAGTGTGTGCAAAATATGTGGTTAAAAATAGCACCTTAACAACACTTTAGGTTTTACCCTTCTGCAAACGGACATATCAGTTGTGTATAGTTTTGCTTGAGTAGGGGAATATCAATCCCACAGAGATGAGGATTGTTCACTTTAATAATTTAAAAATACTGAATTATAGTTTTTCCAAAAATAGTTGATTTTTCTAAATTATCTAATATTACTTAAATTAATCTAAATAGCAATGTAAATTGATTTGTGATTCAGAGGGAGAGAAAATTAGGGTTTCCTCACTCCACCACTAACCGCATAACATAGTTCAAATTCTAATTTCAATTGCATGAGGGCGATCCATTAACTATGAATCAGGTCGCACCGCACTAGCAGTTTGACCCCAAAAGGATTACTCTCAACCGGATCTTGACAACCCATCTCAAGACTAAACTGATTAGTGCATGTCGACTACTAACAGAAAAGTAAATTAAATTAGTAAATTAAAGCATGAAAATAAACTAAGGCATGTCTATATCAGTTTATCAGGGCATGGCCTGTGTCAACCTAGGGTTTCAAGTTTTATTACCACCATTGTGTAGAAAATCACAAATTAAGCATCCGAGTTCCAGCCCATAGTGAATAATTGTGATTGTGGAAGATAAATATATTCGAAAAGTGTAAGACAAGAATAAATTCAAATATATAAACTTCTATCACGAATAAAAATGGTATGTCATCTAACACAATCATCACAGTATAGTCACAACTTCCCCTCTCTACAATTGGAAAAAAATCAGAACTACATTACTTGGCTAGGGTTTTGCGATAAAATCGTAGATACCGAATCAGTTGATCATAGTTGAGAGAGTCTGCATTGTTGGTGTAGAAACGCTCTCCATGGCCTTCTTCTCCGGATCTCTAAGTATTTAATGGTGTTTCTCTTCAATGGAAGAGAACTCTATGAATGAACGTGTATCTCTAAAACAGAACTAAAAATAACCCTAAAAGCTTATATCTCTAAACCCTAATCCTCTCATATTTATAGACAAGTGAGGGAAACCCTTATGGTTGCCCTTTTTTGTAATTTCATAATACATCTATATTCTCATAAAATTATATGTAAATATGTGTATAAGCTTGTACGTATAGGTCTGGAATCACCGATTACTTAAAATATCAAAGTAGGGACAAAACTGGAAAATTTTGAAACAACTCCGAAACAACTTCAGCACGTCGAGGGATCACGTGACCCTCATATGGACCTACGCTCCTGACCTACGCTTGGGCGTAGGTCAAGAGTGTAAGCTCCAAAACCACAGCGTAGCTTAGGAGCGTAGATTGGGTTCAATTTGCCCATTTTTCTCTCTGGTGACGTAGGTATTATGCACTTTTGATGTAAAAACCTGTTTTTTTTTATATTTGAGCTAAACTAGTCATCTTTGACTCCCGATGCTTTTCAATGAAGTAATAATATCTGAAAATGAAATTTTTGCCCTTCTGGTGAAATAATGATGTCATGAAATGACCATTTTGCCCTCCGGTAGCTCTTCTTTGCTCTGACGTACCTCTTAATTCCTTTCTTGTGATAGAAACGAACACAAACTCAGTTAATTCACCTAGATTAGCTCTTTTTCTTCATTAAGCTCCTGAAACATGCTTACACACACAAACGAGAGAACAATACCAAGTAACGTAATGTAAGACATAACAAACGCAAAATAGGGGCAAAAAATGACCAATATTGAGCACCTATCAGTAGTTGGCAACAACTGACAAAGCTTTTTGTCACCCAATATTACGGGAACAAGAGACAGAAGAAAACTATATCCTGCCTCTTCATGATGATTCAGGAGAAGGGAGAATCCCTAAAGAGTTTCCTATCCTGATTCAACGTTGAGTCTTCTTCCATCGATAATTATGACCAGCACTCTGTCATCAAAGCCTTCCAAATGGCCCTGATTCCCAGGACTAAGTTCCATCACTCTTTGGTGAAGTGCCCACTATCAGGCATCGGGGAGCTAAACTCCTGGGCTCAAGGGTATCTGAGGATAGAAGAGGAAGAAGCTATCAAACGGAAGAGGGTAGCCTTGGTCAGTATTGATGCCCGATCAAAAGAGCTAACAACCGACTGAAAGCGCCCAGGTACCTCGGGTCCTTCAGCCCCGAACCCGGTGAATCGTCCCAGGTTTGAAGACAATGTGACTCCACTGAGGGTTACCCTTGGTAAAATTTACCAAGAGACTAAAGCTAGAGGAATCTTCCAAACACCACCATCGATTAGACAACCTTTGGATCAAAGGGATAAGTCGAAGCATTGTGCCTTCCACAGTGATTTTGGGCACCTCACCAACAAGTGCCAAAATATCAGGCGCTAAGTTAAGGCGATGATACTTTGAGGTGAGCTTCGAGATTGCATCTAGAGGGACAGACCGAGGACCGATCAACAAGCACCTAACGCCCCCCGAAATCCCGTAGTTGCGCATCCAGTCAGAATTATCAATATGATTCTCGGAGGCCCCACCTCTAAGGAGACAGAAGGAGCCAGCCGGAGCCAGCTGCGTCGGGCCCAAAAAATGAGGAAAATCAACGAAGTGAGGGAAGTCCACCACATAACAGGGGTAACATAAATTATTTTTCCTACTGCAGACCTTTAGGACATCCAGACCCCTCATGATGACCCACTTGTTGTTACATTAATGGTAGCCAACTTCCTCGTTAAGCGGGTCATGGTTGATGCAGGGAGCAGTGCAAACATCATCACCAAATGGGTCATCGAGAAGCTTAAAATCAATCTAAGCGAAGTTGTGACCTCCCGAAGTCCTATTGCAGGATTCGACGGGAAGTAGGTTGAACCTATCGGGGAAGTCCAACTACCAGTATCCGCTGCTCAAAGGACCCTGCTGGAAACTTTTGTCATAGTGGATTTGAAGCCATCTTATAATTTGCTCATGGGAAGGGGATGGATCCACAGGATGCAGGGGGTACATTCAACCTTATATCAGATGATGAGGTGCATAGGCCCGAACGGGTTTGACGTCATCGACATCAAATGAGATCAGGTGGCTGCAAAGGAATGTTATGCCGTTACCCTAAAATAAATTAGGAAAGAGAAAAGCCCAAAGGAGATCCTCACCGAAGATTGGGGTCCAAGTCCTAAATAGCAATTAAAGGACGGGGATTCGGGTATCCCTATCGTGGTCAAGCCTTTACAGACTGTGTCCATAATACCCGATAAGAGTCATATATGCAAGTACCAACCTTACTGATTATGAATTAAAAAAACTGACCCAGTTTTTGCAGAACAACTTCGATGTCTTCGCTTGAGGACACACATATATACCCGGTATTGATCCCACTATCTGCCAACACTCCTTACATGTTGACCCTAATGTAAGGCCAATCAGGCAGAAATAGAGGTGCATGGGAGCCCACAAGAACCAAATCATAGCGGAAGAGGTTTCCTGATTGCTCCAATCTGGATTCATCAGGGAAGTGAAGTACCCTGATTGGCTTGCCAATGTCTTAGTTGTCCAGAAAAAGAATGGTAAGTGGAGAGTTTGTGTTAATTTTACTGACTTGAATAGGGCATGCCCGAATGATAGCTTTCCTTTGCAAAAAAATGATCAGATGGTGGATGTTACCGCTGGCTATGAGCGATTAAATTTCCTGGATGCATACTTCGGGTATAATCAGATAAAGATGAACCTGATCGACGAAGAAAAGACATCATTCATCACCAAAACATGTACTTAATGTTTTAGAGTTATGACTTTCGGATTGAAAAATGCAGGTGCTACTTTCCAGAGATTGGTAAACAAGATCTTTAAAGGGATGATGGGCACTGTGATCGAAGCTTATATCGACGACACTATGATAAAAAATAGAGCAAAAGGGGACCATTTAGGACATATGCAACAAGTGTTTGATACCCTCAGGAGACATGGAATAAACCTCAACCTGGAGAAATGTTCTTTTGGCGTGTCATCTGGATAGTTCTTGGGACACATTGTGGATCGGACCGGAATTCAGGCTAGCCCGACACAAGTTAAAGCCCTGATGGAAATGAAAGAACCCCGGACTTATAAGGATGTTCAAGTCCTGATTGGAAGAGTGGTTACCCTTAGCAGATTCATCTTAAGACTTACCGATCGTTGCAGACCATTCTTTCAGGCAATCGAGGTAAGGAAAGGTGAGGTCTGGTGTTCAGAGTAATCCATGGCCCTCTCAAGATTGAAGGAGTACATGGTCAAGCCCCCAATCCTTACCACACCGAAACTTGATGAAGTGTTGTATCTCTATTTGGCAACATCCTCTGTTTCAACCAGTGCAACCCTCATCAGGGAGGATAGGAGCTTACAGATGCCTATTTTCTACACAAGCAAATCCTTGGCAGATGTTGAAACCCGATACAGTAGGCAATAGAAACTGGTGCTATCACCGATAAATGCAAAATGAACACTCAGGCATTACTTTGAGGCGCATCTAATCATTGTCCCAACCTCCACTCCTATTCGGGTCATTATGTCTAAACTTGACTTTTCTGATAGAATTTCAAAGTGGGCCATTGAATAAGCCATTTACGATATAACTTACGTACCCCGGGTCTCCATCAAGGGTTAAAAAATTGCAGATTTCTTACTCGAGGAGGAAACTGAGGAGACCGATCAGTAGCACGAGCCAGATACTTGGAAGCTATTTATGGACGGGTTAGCCAGTTTAAATGGGTCAGGGGTTGGCCTGGAAATCCGGATGCCCGATGGTACCCATCTCCATATGTCAGTGCGATTGCAGTTCCCAGCCACCAATAACGAAGCCAAGTATGAAATTATCATATCTGGTTTAAGGTTAGCCAAAAGCCTCTAGATCCAGGTCTTAGCAGTGCACAGAGACTCCCAATTAGTCATCAGGCAAATCAAAGGAGAATACGAGGCAAATGATGCAAAAATGGAGTCTTATCGGGCACTCGTATTAAAAGAAACAGAGCATTTTCAAAGAATAACTTTCACTCAGATCCCAAGAAATGAGAAAACTGTGGCTGACCACCTAGCCGGGCAAGCATCCTCAGCTGATGAGGACCTGACCTGGGTTATGTTGGTCGATTTTTTAGCCAGACCAAGCATCCAGGAACCCAATAATGTAATGCTTATCCCTTGGGAGCCCAGCTGGATGGATCCCATAATGGATTACCTCAGGCACGGGGCCCTCCCGGAGAATAAAGTTGAAGCTCGAAAGATTCGGATGAATTCAACCCGATACTCAGTCATAACAGGGCAGCTCTATCAAAAATCATTCTCAGGTCCGTATTTAAAATGCGTAACCCCCTCTGAAGCAAGGGCAGTAATGGAGGAGATCCATAGCGGGTCATGTAGGAATCACTCTAGAGGAAGATCTCTGGCTCACAAAATACTCTCCCAAGGATACTTCTGACCCTATCAATCACGGGACGCCGAGGACTATGTCCGAAGGTGCAAGGCATGCCAAATGTATGGAGATGCTATCCATCGACCACCAGAGTTCCTACACCCTACCGTGGTCCCTCACCCCTTCGCCTGATGGGGAATGAATATTGTGGGTCCACTCCCGAAGGCAATACGATCAACGACCTAAGTCCTTCTAGCTACTAACTTCTTCATGAAATGGATAGAAGCCGAAACTTATCCAGCAATTAAAAGCAGTCATGTCATCAAATTCATCTGGAGCCACATAATATGCAGATTCGGGCTACCAAAAACAATTATGATGGACAATGGGACAAACTTGGACAACCAGAAGGTAAGGGCATTCTTCGTCGAGCATGGCATAAATCAGAATACGTCATCGGTCGGGTACCCACAAGGGAATGGACAAGCCGAAAGGACAAATCGAACCATATTTGACACTTTTGCAAAAAAGCTTGAAGAAGCCAAAGGAGCATGGCTAGAAAAATTGCCTGAAGTGCTCTGGTCATACAGAACGACACCTAGGCAACCTACTGGGGAAACACCCTTCGCCATGACATATGGCGCTGAGGCTGTAATCCCTATAGAAATCAAAGTTCCAACCCTCAGGAGCCAAGCCTGGGAAGATGGCCCTAATAACCAGCATCTGACTCATGACCTTGATCTGTTAAATGAAAGAAGAAACGCAGCAGGAATCAGGTTGGTAGCCTATCAACAGTGTGTCCGAAACCATTTCAATCAATAAGTCAAAAGAAGAGAGTTTCAGGTCAGGGACATGGTCCTGAGGCAAAAATTGGACTTGTAGGCCAGCTCAATGAGCCTTGGGAGGGCTCGTTCATCGTCACCAAAGTTATCGGGCGCGGAGCATATCGCGTCCACAGAAACAAAGATGGTAGAATGGAGCCGAACTCTTAGAATGCCTCTCACCTAAAGAGGTACTAACCGTAACGGGACAATTCAATTTTTACCTTACCTTGTTCATTTTTTTAAAAAGGCTTCAATGCTAGATCAGTTGAGTTGACATCAGTAAAATTGTATTTTATTGGCAAAGAAAGCTTACAGATGATTTCTGATGCAAAAATAAACTAAGTGTTGTCATGTCTCTCGCATGGTCTCAAGAGCCCGAAAGACACAACACCCAATCCATAAGTGATCCAAGTCTTACAAAATTATCCAATTGTTGTTATGTCTCTCGCATGACCTCAAGAGCCCGAAGATACAACACTGATCCACAAGTGATCAAAATTGTAAAAATAAACCAAGTGTTGTCATGTCTCTCGCATGGCCTCAAGAGCCTGAAAGACACAACACCCGATCCATAAGTGATCCAAGTTTTACAAAATTTTCCTAGTGTTGTCATGTCTCTCACATGGCCTCAAGGGCCAAAAGACACAACACTGATCCACAAATGATTAAAATTGTAAAAATAAACAAAGTGTTGTCATGTCTCTCGCATGGCCTCAAGAGCCCGAAAGGCAGAACACTCAATCCATAAGTGATTCAAGTTTTATAAAAATTATCCAAGTGTTGTTATGTCTCTCGCATGACCCAAGAGCTCGAAGACACAACACAGACCTACAATTGGTCAAAATGTTAAATAAAAAATAAACTAAGTAATGTCACGTCTCTTGCATGTCCTTAAGAGCCTGAAATATACCACATTGATCCACAAGTGGTCAAGAAACCACATAAAAAATTACCTAAGTATTGCAACGTCTTTTGCATGGCCTCAAGAGCCCGAAAGAAGTATTACCGATCGATCCGCAAACAATCAAAATTTTACAAGAATTATTAACTAAAGTAGTATGACAACAAGGGCCTGATATAAAATATTAGCTAGCTCTAAAAATGTCTCAAAGATTTATATTAGATACGGGCTCCGGTGGCCAAGGCTTGCAAAGTATAAAAAGAAACAGAGAAGAAATGTCAAGTCTTCTGCCCCTAGTATCTGAACTCAGGACCAAATTCCTCAATCCTGTCACTAGGCCTAGTAATGGCCCCCTCTTGCGTGCTTGACTCTATTCAAGAGGGATCGGGCTAAGCAGTGGGATCAAGAACCATAACTAGTTCAGACATAACGGTGCCAGAGGCTGAGGAAGACTCGGGAAGAGGCTTAGCCAAAAACTCACAGAAGAGGAGGTCGTCGGAACCTACTTCCGGATCCTTGTAAGGAGGAGCAATGCCAAGAGACTCGTCCAATTCCTCCACTGAGATAAAGTCCCTTTCCTCAGCAGGTTTCTGGAAGTCCTGGAAGCAAGTCCGCCAGCCGAATCCAGTCAGGTAGTTGGAGGTATCATAGAAACGTTTATACATCTGGTTGCCACCCTGATGACACATCTCCACCCTGGACCTCTCCACTGCCAGAAGATTCTCAGTGTCAACTTTCTCCTCCAGAAGCTTCTCCTTTAAAGTCTTCAAGCCCTCATTCTCAGTCACCAACTCCTGGTTTCACACTAATAGGGCTTGATGAGCTTCCTCCATCTCCTTGAGCTTCTGATTAGCCTTCTGAAGTCGCTGCTTAGCGGCTATAGTCCGCACAGTTTGAGCTTCCAACTTCTCATTGATAGTCACCAGCAAGGCAGCCGTTTTCTTCCTACCCTCCTTCTTTAGCCTCAGGTACTCTGCCGATTAGTGAAGGGCCCTACTATCTTCCTCAAGCTTTGAATTATAAGCTTGGATAAGGTAAATCATCTGCCAGAGAAACACAAGTGTTACACAATCAGTGGACAAATCAAGAAGAAATAAGATGCAAGGTAAGATCAAGTTGTATACAAACTACTTTCATTGCCATATTAGGTCCAGTTAGGGATAACTTACTCATGTCCACCTTTTGGATAACCTTTCAATCAGCTGGGATCCAGATCTAAAGACCCATCTCCTGAAGAGCAACGTCATCGTTGATGGTCTCACTCCCAATGACCAAAAACCCACCACCTGGGAGCCTCATTCTCGGATTCCAAGGAACCAGTTTCTCAACTGCAGCTTCGGTTTCCATTTGCTCACTGGGAGAAGCTGTCATTTTCGTTTTCCCTTGAGGCTGGGTTGTGGAATTGCCAGCATGATGTCTACTCCTTTAGATGATATTTCTGGCAAAACATCATCAGTCAGGAAGTCAGGACACATCCTTAGAGGTTTACCCCAAACTTCGGACTTTAGGAGGTCAAAATGAGATATGATATAAGATGGGGTTTTTTGGTTAGCGGATGTCTTCAAAAAACCTAAAACATGCATCCCCAACTTGTCATCACATACCTCACAGAAACATGTCCCTGAATGATAGGGTTTGAAAGAAGGGAGCAGGTGCTAGCTAAAGGTTTTGGGAATCAGGAAGTTTACATCGGGATGCCTCCAGTTTCCGCTCACCAAAATCATTCTCTCCTTCCAACCCTTATTAGATTTTATAACTCCATCACACATCTTTCTCCCCTGATAGAGAAAAAGATTGAAATGCCGCTTACAGTCTTTTTGATCCTGCAGCTTATAAGAAAATAGGATCTCGGTCAGGCCCAAGTCCAGACCCAGATCTCGATTGAGCAGTAAGACCATGGCCAGTATTCTAAAGAAGTTTGGCCCAACCTGAAGTAGGGCCAGACCAAAGGTAGACAAGACGGTTAGGAAAAAAGGATGAATTGGAAATCAGAGGATCTGTAAATGATAAGAAGAAAGTAGGATCTGGTCATCCCTATCCCCCTCACCGATCCTAAAATCCTTATCCTTTGGGTAGTGCCTGATAACTACCCCATTAGGGACCTCAAGCTTTTTCAGGACTACGTCTACCTTTTTCTCAGCTATCAAGGGATTAGTAGTAATTTGTACTCCAGATCCCCTAATAGCATGACCCTCAACTGAACCAGTGACAATGGGAACCCTACAGACCCTGACATGCTGGGTGACCTCCGGAGGACTGGATCTAACTGTCCTAACCACTTCAACTGATGGGGAACTGAGGGATGCATCAGGGTCAATGGAAGAAAGATTGATGTCGCTAAGATATCAGGTATCGTCGCTCCCGGACATGGTGACAGAAAGGTAGAAGAGTTAGAATAAAGAACTTACTCTAAAAGAGGATTCCGGTAAGTCTTCGATGAGAATCTTTGAGTTTTTCAGGAATCAATTATAGATTCTGATGAAAATATTTATGGAGAGAAAGTTTGCAGAGAGAAGTCTTTTGCTGAGAAATTAAAATAACAAAGTAAGAGGTTGGTAAATAAACCAAGTTAGGGGTATTTATAGGTGTTAATGGAGGAGACCAACCATCCCCTTTTTGCGGTAAACGGTGTACCGAGCTATCTTCTCAGCCACCATTTTGAAGATCAAGGCCACGATGGTTGTGCATTTCAGATTCAAATAATGATGACAACTACCTTTATTTAATGACCTCACCACGTCACCTGATAGAGGTCTTACATGCGCATCCCACATGTTTTCTTTCTCGGTTATGGGCCTGACACACTTAAAGGCCTATAGCCAAGAAGGGGCCTGTATACTTGTGAAAATATTAGGGCCCATCAAGCATCTAGGTCCATAAGCCCGCTAACCCAGCACAAATGATCAAAATCTCGATGAGAAAGTCCCATTCAAAAGTCTATTTCTTAGATGTTCTAGAATAAACTTGGAGAATAAGTTAATGACATGGCAAAAAAGTGAAAATTGTTGATATGTAAAGGAATGTTGCCCTAATGGGCTAAAAGCCCAAAAAGAGTATGTATATAAACAAAAAGAAACCATCAATAAAACATTTTATTCTTGTGTTGTGCATTTTTTAGCATATACAGATTCTTTCAAAGAAAGAAGTCATTCAAAACCTAGAGATCCGGAGAAGAAGATCATGGAGGCCATTTCTACATCAATGATGTAGTCACCCACCGCCATGAACAACTAATTCAGTATCTATGATTTTATAGCAAAACCCTAGCCAAGTAATGTAGTTTATTTATTTGTTTCAATTATAATGAGGGGAAGCTGTGATCACACTATGATGATTGTATAGATATGTGACCGTAGTTATTCGTGACACGGGATTTTATATTTATTCTAATTTTTGTCTTAGATTGAATAAATGTATTACCTCAACAATTCAATTTATATTAAACATAACGTGATTTTCTAAACAATTGTGCTTAACACTTAAAACCCTAGGTTTACAAAGGCCATACCTCGGCGGGGTTGTATAGACATGTTTTAGTTTAATTTTATGTTGTAGGAGTAGATTAGAGTAAAGTAGATAGCATGTACTAGTCACACTCTGTCCGGAGATGGGTTATAGTGAATCTGGTGGATATTATCTTTTTTGGGACGTATTCGACGATTTACGGTACAATCTGATTCATAGTGATGGATCGCCCTCTTGTAATAGAGCAAGTAAATAACTATATTATGCGGTTAGTGGTGGAGTAAGGAAACCCTAGTTTTTATCTCTACTGTTGTTGTCTTACTCTATATTTACTTGCTTTATTAGTTAACTAGTTCAAAAATCACAAACAACAAACCATACTTTTATAGCAATTCAAGACTTTTAATTTACGAGAGTTCAGAATAAGACTTAGTCCCTTGGGTTCGATAACCTTTCTCATGCCGAACTGTACTACAATACGACTCGTATACTTGCGATAGATAAAACCTTATCAGCATAAGGGGCCATTCTTAAGCATTATTTTAAACCCCGGGTCGACAGTAATCAAGTTTTTGGCGCCGCTGCCGGGGACTAACGGATATTCTGAATTTTAGTAATTTAGTATACTTGAATTATTTATTTGAATTGTATCTAAAGTTGGATTATGTGTTTTTGCGAGGTACACTGAAAAACGCAAAAGGAACTAGTGAAGCAGTGACAATTGCGTCGTTGAACCGCTTATGAGTTCTAGTGTAGCTTAATTTTACGCATAAATTTAGCTTTATTTTCTGTCCATAGTTAGAGTAGTTTAAAAGTAGTTAGTTTTTATTAAAAATAAATAAAAATAAAATCTGCAGTTTTCGTGTAAAAACTATTAGAAAGTCCGAATTTAGCGAAAGATGAGAGTTTTTTTAGTGGAAAAGGGTCATTAAACAAAACTCACTTTAAAATAGTGAGCCCAGTTGATTTTAGGCCGAAACACGTCGTTCAGGACCGTAAAACCACTATTTGTGATTGTTCGAAAGAAAAAAAATGTATAATTCCTATACCAATTCAGCGAATAATCCATATTACTCCCTCTGTCCCAAATTATAGGTCCCTTTTGGGGAATCCAACTTTTTAAGATGATGACTTTTATTGTAGTGTTAGTGAATGAAACATCAACTTTACCCATGACCCACCATAGTGGCGTGATGGTTATAGTGTATATGTTGTAGAACTTTAATGGTTGAAGGTTAAATTAGTAAATTGACTAAATAAAGTGTTTTGACTTTTCAAAAGTGGACACTTATTTTGGGACAAGAAAAAGAGGAAAAGTGAACACATATTTTGGGATGGAGGGAGTATAATTCATACAACCCAGATTGGAGCAATCATCCCAATTTCCAATACCAATAATCAGGTATAGGAAATTCATATCAAAGCTTTAATGAGGGTCCACAATATTTCGATCATGGATTAGGTTATCGACCGTATAGTTAAGATTATTATCCTCAAACATCTAATCAATTCCAATTTGAAGAGTCAAGTGCATATTCGTGTCTGGAGCCATTGTCTTTTGAAGATAAACTCTTAGCAACTTTGGGAAGAATCAAAGCAACCACCCGTCCGAAGTTATTGTATTCTGATGAAAAATTCTCAGTATCTTTGAGCAAAATCGAAGCAACCTATTGATATTGTGAAGAGATCACATACAATGGAGACAATTCATACTTTTCGAACACTGGAAATCCTCAACCAAGTTTCAATATAAGCCAAAAACCATTCAATACTCCGGATTTTCAGTCCAATAGTACCCAATTGTTCCTACCCTCCAACCAAAATCCACTCCAGTTTCAAAATCAAAATCTACTGCCTAGACCACCTGGTTTTGAGGACAAGATGATGAGCACCTTCAGAGAGTTTAAAAATTAATCTAATAGTCTTCAAACATCCATCCAATTGTTGAATTCTTATGTCCAATTGATAAACTCTCATTCTCAAGCCTTAACTAAGGTAGAAACCCAAATAAGGCAACTAACTGATACTTTAATGAGAATGGAGGAAGTGCAAAATCAAGTGGTAAATAATTTTGAAGATGAGGAGGACGAGTACAGTGAAACAGAGGAAAGTTTTGAAATGAAGAGTGACATATCACTGGACGTGTAGCGTTCGGTATTTTTATGTGCTAATTTACTGAAGTGTAGCATGATTAGAGAAAATGAGAACTTTAGACCCTAACAGATAGGACCTAAACTTGTCTAATGCAAACATAACTGCTAACAATTCTTTTTCAGTGGTAGGGTAATTCAGTTGTGCCTCATTCAAGGTCTTACTTGCATAATAGATCACATGGGATAGCCTATTCACATGTTGCCCTAACACAACTCCAACTGTGTAATCAGAGGCATCGGACATGATCTCAAAAGACGTATCCCAACTCGGTGGCTTCATGATAGGGGCCAAGGTCAACAATGTTTTGAGCTTCTCAAAGGCTTTTAGGCATTCGTCATCAAAGATAAATGCAACATCTTTAGCAAGTAAATTGCAAAGTGGTCTGGAAATGTTGCTAAAGTTTTTAATGAATCGACGATAAAATCCTGCATGACCTAAGAATGACCTAATCTCTTTGACCATACGTGGCAGTGGAAGAATAGAAATTAGATCAACCTTAGCTTTGTCAACTGCTATACCTTTCTTTGAAATGACATGCCCCAAGACAATTCCATGTTTCGCCATAAAACGACATTTTTCCCAATTTAAGACCAGATTTTTCTCCTCACAACGTGTAAGTACGAGTTTCAAATGAGGGATACATTCATAAAAGAATGAACCAAATACATAGAAGTCATCCATAAATACCTCAAGGAAGCATTCTACCATATCGAAAAATATGCTGAGCATACACCGCTAAAAAGTAGCAGGTGCATTGCATAGTACAAATGGCATATGTCTGTAGGCAAAAGTTCCAAATGGGCAGGTGAATGTGGTTTTCTCCTGATCTTTGGGTGCAATGAGAATTTGGTTATATCCTGAATAGCCATCTAAGAAATAATAGTACTCGCGACTGGCCAATCTCTCAAGCATTTGATCGATAAAAGGAAGTGGAAAATGAGTTTTCCTTGTGACAGAGTTTAACTTCCTATAATCAATACACACTTGCCATCCAGTGGTTATGCGGGTCGGTACTAACTCATTGACATCATTCGTGACCACCGTGATTCCATATTTCTTAGGCACGACCTAAATAGGACTAACCCAAGAACTATCTGAAATAGGATATATGATCCCCATATCTAACAACTTCAAGACTTCTGCCCTAACGACTTCTTTCATGTTGTGGTTAAGTCATATTTACATTTCTTGAGAAGTTTTAGCATTCTCCTCAAGATAGATACGATGCATACACACATATGGAGATATACCCTTAATGTCTGCTATAGTCCACCCAATCACCGACTTATGCTCCCTAAGGACATCTAAGAATTTTTCCTCATGTTTTTATTTAACTCAGAAGCAATGATGACATGAGGACTCTCATTTGGACCTAAGTAAACATACTTAAGTTCAGGAGGTAGAACTTTCAAGTTTAGCTTTGGAGGAGAGTTTTAGGACACCATTCCTACAATTGATTAGAGCATTTGAAGTGGCTAGGAATGGTCGACCAAGGATAACATGATTTTGGCTATTGGGATTAGCCACAGGTTGAGTGTCTAAGACTATGAAGTCTACTGGAAAGAAGAAATTTTCAACCTGAATTAACATATCCTCAATGATACCGCGAGGTACCTTGACTGAACGATCTGCCAAATATAGCACTACCTTTGTGGGTTTCAACTCACTAAGACCAAGTTGCTCATACATAGAGTAAGGCAATAAATTTACATTCGCAACCAAATCAAGCAAAGCTTGCTCAATTATCTGGTCACCTATTATGCAAGAAATCATCAGACATCCAGGATCCTTGAATTTCAGTGGCGTACGGTATTGGATGATTGAGCTTACTTGCTCTGTAAGGAAGGCTTTTTTGTACACATTCAATCTGATATGAGCCAGATACCATAAATTTAAGGCTCCTAATTATACATTTTTATGTTCATGTTTATCATTATATTGGTGTTTTTATACATATTTCGTGTTTTAAGACGTTTCAGGCCATGTCATGTAAAACGAGTTAAATTCGGTGAAATAACTGGATTTGTGATTCAAGAACTTTTGAGAGACGAAACCATGGATAAAAGACCTATGAAAAACCAAAAATAAGTCAAGGATGGAAAATGAGTGAAGAAGAATAAAGCCGAGAAGAGAAATAGAGCAAAGGAAATGAAATACAATAATATAAGGTGAGGAACTACGGAGTACTTGGTAGAGCCTTCACTGAGTACTCAGTAGTAGAAAAGTGAGAAAAATTCCAGATACATACGTGCGTTCTCGCACCATTGCGCGACCACCGAGTACTCGGTAAGACCAAATACTTCCAGTACACATCAACAACTTGTATATGCACATTTGGGACTCGTTTCAGCCATAATCAATATGGGATGATCTCTAGGCTATCTTGGACACAATATTAAGCATATATGATGAGATTTTATACCATTATTCAAGGAATATCATGATACACAGTACTAGCTTAACCGCGAAGCAATCAGATTACCAAACAAAGACGACTCTTTTTCTATAAAAGATAAGGGTCTCCCTTACGTTTGAAGAGTTCTGGAGGATATAATACATAAATATATTTGTGGTGAAATTTCATGTAAAAGATCAACCATGGAGGGCGTGTATACATCAACAATGCAGACAACCACTACCATGAACAACTAAATCTGTATCTAGGGTTTTTATTAAAGCCCTAGCCAAGTAATGTAGACTCTTTCTTATTTTTATTGTATAAGGGGAAACTGAAGGACACGTATGTGATGATTGTGTAGATGAGTGATTACATTTGATTTTATATAAGATTATTAATTTATTCTATGTCTTGTCTTAGCTTGAATAAATTTTTTATCTTGCACAATCATGGTTATTCAATATGGGTTAGAACTCAGATGCTTAACTCATGATTTTCTACACAATGGTGGTAATTAACATGCAATATTGATTTAGACAAACCATGCATAAGGAAAGATAATGAGTGACATGTTTTTAATTTATGTTAGTAGGAGTAGTTTAGAGTAGATGCATGTACTAGTTATGCTTGTTCAATGATGGCACTTGCCAATGATGGAATAATTATCCCTTTTTTGGGATTAGGGCTTGTGCAATCTGATATATTATGTGGTTAGTGGTGGAGTTAGAAATACCTTAGATCTTTATCTCCATTATTTTCAACCAAAACCAAAATCTATCTTTACTTTTATGTTATTTTATTTATTGTCAAATTAATTGTACAAAACCAAACAAACAAATTATATTTCATAATTTAGTTACAATAATTATAAAGAAGTTGTGAATTCAATAGTCTCTGTGGATTCGATATACCCTATCTCATCTATACTATACTATAATTGATTCGTGCACTTGCGATAAGGAAAATTAGGTCAACTTTAAGGGCTTATTTGCACACATTATTATTATTATTATTTATTACCCAAGCCTAGTAGGCTAAACTTAATAAGGTTTGGCCGACCGATCAAGCTTTTGGCCCTGTTGTTGGGGACTAACGATTTTCTATACTTCTAAATAATTGTTATATCTAGATTTTTTATTTTCTTTATTTCTATTTTTTTCTTTTAAGAGACAAGATTGTGTGATTTTTGACAGTGCATTAAGATTAGCAAAAGGAACCAGAAAAGTTGTGACAATTGCTTTGCTGGATCGTTTGTGAGTTTTAGTCGTATATTAAATTATTGTTCAATCTTATCCTGAATTTTCTTATTTAATTTCTCTTTTATTTTGTTTATTTATTTTCAGCTTATTATTTAGATTAGTTTATTTTTATATAAAAATTTGTTTCATCATTGTATGAGTAGTTTGCATTCCATATCTAAAGAACTTGCTCCTTTTGATCCTGAAGTTGATAGAACTTATCGTAAAAACTTAAGAACTAATAAACAAAGGATTGAAAAAGATACATTAAATTTTAACGATATGGGTGAACTTCAAGTACAATCACTAGGTTCCTTGAAATATTATTACACAACTTCTAATTTCGAATCACTAGCGGACATTATAATACCAGGCGAAATAGCGTCCCATTATGAAGTTAAATCTAGTATTTTGAATATGTTGCCTAAATTTTATGGACATAAACATGAAGATCCTTATGAGCATATTACTGAGTTTATAGAAATTAGTTCAACAACTAAAATGAATGGGATGCCTACTAATGCCTTACGTGTGCGATTATTTCCCTTTTCACTCAAAGAAAAATCTAAAAGATGGTATAGTGGTTTGGAAGAACGAGTGAGAACTAATTGGGAGAACCTTAAAAAAGAAATTTTACATAAATACTACCCTGTGGGAAAAACACACGAAGCCCAAGCAGCTATAATGAACTTTGCCTAAATTCTGGGTGAACAATTCCATGAAATTTGGGAATGTTTTAAAGAAATCTTGGCTAAATTTCCCTATCATAAATTTACAAAATATGATTTGGTGCATAATTTCTATCATAGCCTATCTAACGTCCTGTTATTTTCCAAAATTACAAGTAAATTTTTTGCGATTATTTTATTATTTTATTTAATTAATAAAATAGTATTAGATGCATTCATAGATGTCGTATATGCGAGATTTAAAGTTTGAGATTTTTCTGAATTCGGATATTATTTTATTTTAGCGTTTCCGTTATTTGATAACCAGGGAACCTAAAAAAAACGTATGGTGGAAGTAGGTCCCCGGAGTGTCCAGTTTCGAATCCGAAAGTTTCGTCTGCTTCGTTACGCTAAATAAGGAATGTAGAAATTGGTTTCGAAATTTTTGCGCATAAGGATATTTTTGAGATTTCGTGTAAAGGTGTGTTAGTGGGTTTTTCTAGAAAATTTTCTAAGTGTTGCTCCTACCAACCTTAGTCTATAAGAGCATGTCATTGTTGTAATTTCTATTAAGTTGGTTGGGTATATTTGAGAATGTGAAATTAGGAAATGTCAATCCTACCCTCTCTTCCCTTCTTTACCCATTTTAGTCAAAGGGTAATTCTAGTCATTTTGCAAAGAGATTAGTAGACTCATCTAGAAAATTCTTAGGTGTCAAGCTCTAGTTTCATCTCTCCATCTCATTTTCCCCATATTTCTTGTGAGCCCTTGGATTAGAAGGGTATGGGGTGGAAAGTTTCATATACATATATATGAGTTCTAGACAATCACTTTTCAACACACCACACAAGACTTAGCCACTTCCTTGATTCCTCTCCAATTCGGCAGATTCAAAACCCTCATTTGCCTCACCAGGATTGGCCACCTCTAGGGCCACTATCCCATGCTCAAGTTTTACAATTTTCTTCCCCCCTCTTCTGGAAATATGGTATAGGCTTCAACCACATAATTGTTTAATGATCATTTAGTCTCAAACATTTATAAGACATTTCTATTCTTATGATTCTCATGTTCATAAATCTTATAAATTCCATTTCCTCTTACCTTTGTGAAATAATTTGATTTATTGTTTCCTTTTCTTAAAGCTGTTGACAAGAGGATTTAGTGAGCCCTCTTTGCATCAACTCCTACTTGGAAGCTCAAATTGGTGAGTGAGTTTGATTTTGTGCTTCCTTCCTTTATCAATCCTAATTTGTGAATTCTTGGAAGTCTTTTATAATCCTTGAAATAATGTTATGTTTATGATATTTCCTTGTTATTAAAGCTCAATTTAACCCTTTCTCTTCCACTTTGTTTTATGTTGATCTTAAATTTGTTTTGGAGTCATAACTCGTGGATTTGGAATTCTCTACACTCTTTTGCCAACTTAATTATATTCTTGTAAATTCTTGCTAAAAAGACTCTTTTGACTATATTAATCACTAATGGAATTGATGACAAATTCTTGAAAGCCTTTGTGCCATTTTGAGCTAAAATTCATTTCAAACCCCAATCTTGAGCTTATTAATCTGTTCGAAAGACTTTGGATTCTTACTTTGATACCTCTTGACAAAATTCATATTCTAGAGCTTATTTATTCTCATTGTTGATACTTGGTAGCCTGGAACAATTCTGGAGAATTGGTGCAATCTTTTGGAGACCTTTTGGTTAGCTTTTGGGAATTCTTTTGCTTGCTCTTGCGGACTAGTTGGCATTGGACTTGAGGTAGGGGTTGACACTCCATTTTCTTTCCCGGTTACGTGGGTGTGTACGTCTTTGTATGTATATTTATACATACTAGTTGAGTCATAATCTAGAAACATGCTCTAGGCCCCCTTTTAAATGCTTGATTTATGATACATTGCTTGGTATATACTTATGGGAATGATTAGTGATCTTTAATTGAAAAATAAGATTTATACTTATGAATATGGAAGCATGATGCATATTTGAATGAAATGCAATAATATGTGCATTTGAATGTTGGTATCATTTTCATATTGCATTCATGGACCTTGTGGTTTTGAGACTGTTTGGATAGTCGCAACAACTGGCCAGTCGATTTCTCGTGACCGGCGGAGCTAGTATCTCCCGAAAACGAGAGGTGGGGGAGGACTATGTCCAAACCCGTGGTTGTTCCAATTGGGCTTGTGGTCCCCGAGCTCTTTAAGAATGACAATATTTGATATCCGTGTTCCTTAGTGATAGAGTTGTGCATTAGTGTCACATTTCATCCTATCACTTGCATTGATATTAATTATTGTTTATTTTCAAATATCTTGTATGTTGATTATTTGTTGAGCATGTGGGGTTGTTTGTGGGTACGACGGGGTCTCGGATTGACACACGTGCCATGTGGGACAGTCGGACCGACCTAGGTTTAGTAGCATGCACACGGGTTGGGTTGTACCACTCGGACGGCCGAGATCGATGTGGGGAGGCATCTCCTACTGAGCTAGTTGAAACTCACCCCTTATTTAATATTTTTCAGGTTATGACATTGCAAAGGATGAACTTTAGGAGGTCCGGGTTGGCGATTGAAGCACTAAGTCCTCTTTTGTGTATTTTGGGCGATTAATGTATTTTCTATCCGAAATATTTTTGTACTTAAAAGTGAATAAAGGCATGTATCTATTCTTTTGGCTGGCTTGGCGGGCTAGGGTGCTAGCCTTAATTATGAAAATATGTGTATTTTGAGACTTTGAAACACTTTATGTTTATTTTGCTAAAGAATGTATATTTTGGAAATATTTGTGTTTTATGAGTTTTCGAGCTTACGTTTGGGGCTTTTCAAGTGAATGATGATATTGAGATATGAATATACGTATTATGTGAGTTTTGACTTAAAAACTTGGTTTTTGTACATTTTCCAAACTCATCTTTGCAAAAGTTTTAGAGAAAATCTCGTGCCCTGACAGCTATTTTCGGTTTTTGAAAACTAAAAACTCACTTTTACATGAATTATGAAATTTTGGGACCGGTAGGGTTGAAAACAGATGTCGTATACAAAAAATCACATTTTGGCTTCAAAATCTTGCTTTTCTATTCTGCAGACCAGTAGCTTACGGCTACTGTTCACCTACAACATGTTTTTGTAGATTTTCTCCCCTACTTCGAAAATTCATATCCTTCGTCTCGTTGACTCAAATTGAGTTCCGTTTGTTCCTATGATTTCTCCTATATCGGGTTTAGACATATGAACTTTGAAATTTTGATTTTGCCCCTTAAATAACTGTTTTACCCTTGGGCAAACATAAGGCGTTGGAATGGTCCGTTTGGAATGCCATTTCATTCTTTTCACTCCTTTTTTACTTTCGACGAATTTTATGATCTTCTCAAGTCTAAAATGACTATTTTACCCCTAATATGAGTTTAGAAATGTATTTTTTCTAAAAAAGTGGTATAAGAAATTATTTATTTTGAACTTTGTTTATTTTTGGCGTCACGTGTTGTTATTTGTGGACTCTATTTGTGTTTACGAATGGTGGGGTGTGACAGCCTTGGCGAGATACAACAACACCGTATAGATGCGGCGTGCAGAGGAACATTTGCATTAGAACCAGTTGAAGACATATGGAAAATATTCAAAAGAATGAGTGAAAATTCATAACAAAACGCGTCAGAGGCTAGGGCTAGATCAATACTTAATGACCCTAGACGAATGGAAATTGTTAAATAAATAGAAAGAACTGACGATGTTACAACTCAAGTAGCTGAGATAAGTAGAAAATTAGACAACTTTCTAAATTTCACTCAAAATACTCCTAGAGAAGTTTGTTCGATCTATTCTGATCCTTCCCATTTAGCTAGTAGATGTCCAATGACATATCAAGAAGATATATTACCATATGATGTTAACACAACTTTTACTACTACTAATAATAATCCTTATTCAAATTCTTTCAATCAAGGCTGGCGGAACCATCCATATTTATCTTATCGTTCTCAGAACGTAGAAAATTCTGTCGAAACCTTAATCCACCACAAAGATCATCTGGATTTGAGGATAAAGTCTTAGCAGCCCTTGGTAACTTAGAAGCTAATACCCAACTGTTACATATACATTCACAAGCTATTTCAAAACTAGAAGTACAAATAGCTAACACGTTTAATAAAAGAGAAGAGGGTAAATTATCAAGTCAACCAGTGATGGATCCTAAAGGGCAACACATGATTGAGTTAGGAACTTTACAAGAACCTATGCATGAAATAGTTCAATCAATCACAACCTTGAGAAGTAGTAGGATAGTGGACAATAGAGTTGAGGAAAAACTGGTGAAATTACCTAGACGATCAATGAAAATAGCCTAGTGGGGGGGGGGGGGGGGGTTGAATAGGATTTTATGGATTTATTGACAAATTAAAATTAATTGCAGAAAATTTAATTTTAATCCAATTCTCTATCAAGATAAATCATGCAAAAAGAATAATCTAAGTGCAGAATATAAAGCAATAAAGACACATGATATTTTTACTTGGAAAACCTTAGAAAGACTCCAAGTAAAAACCACAGATATGCACGGGTATTGATGCACTATGAATCAGAGAATTTGTACAGACTATGAAAATAGTACTTACAACCGATGTAATATGCTGTTCTTCACTCGATGTCTTAAAGTATAGATTCACTCGCACTCCATGAAGCTCTCACTTCGTACTTTGACGGCTCTATTTCTCAACAGATTAAATAACCACGAAACCTTCTGCTCCGATCTCTACACTTAGACGACTCTATTTCTCAAACAAATCTAAGCAACTATATTGCAATAAACGGTGTGTAGATTTTTCTGAATTTAGGTCATTCAATCATGTATAAGATCATCAATGTAGAAGCACAATTGAATTAACCCTAACACGAGAGAGAAGAAGAAGATATAGAATCACTCAATTATATTTTCTCTCTTTATATCTATCTCTGTAGATGAATATAAATCTATAGAAAACTTGCAGAGATCTCTCAATGGCTCAAAGGCTACCTCTCATGTGTAGAAA
Source organism: Cornus suecica (assembly GCA_963922005.1). Classification (NCBI taxonomy): domain Eukaryota; kingdom Viridiplantae; phylum Streptophyta; class Magnoliopsida; order Cornales; family Cornaceae; genus Cornus; species Cornus suecica. The sequence goes on from OY998242.1 coordinate 33,883,906, forward strand.
ACCTTGGTATTTATAAACCATAGCTGAGGGAAACCCTAAGTTTGCCCTTTCTCGTAATTTCACATTCACCTCAGCAAAACCCTAATCTCTGATGTATATAATGTGTATTGCACGTATACCAAGATATAAGAGTCATCCACGCATCATCGAATCAAATCAGGGCAAAATGGACATCACAACAAAAATTAGTGGAATTTTATTTGTCGCTACGCTTTACGCATTGGCCTCCTATGCTTTAAGCGTAGGTCCAAGCGTTGGGTCAAACGTAGATATTCACTTTCTGGCCACTTTTTACTTCTGTAAGTGTAGGCTTAGGCGTATGCATTTTTGTTAAAACCACTTTTCTCCACAACTGTGCCAAAATGATCGTCTTTAATCCACGATATTTTTTCCTTGAAGTGACAGCTTTGGAAAATGTCATTTTTGCCCTTCGGGAGATATTTTTCCTCAATACGCTCACTTTTGTGCTTCACTTGTATTCTTCACTACTTCAATGCTTGATTTTGCCTTTGTCGAAGCTTGTAGATGTTGTTGAAACCAAAACGACCTATCTAACACTCAACATGCTTATTGTCTAGAACATGTCATAAATAAACAATACTAAAAAATGTACTTACAACTAACATAAAAAGAAGTCTTGGAAAATATTCCTAAAGAAATATCACATCCAACAAAAGATGAACCAACTAAGGAAATACCTGAAGAACCAACGGAGAAGGAATATGAGCCGAAAACACCATTCCCTCAACGTCTCTGTGGATCAAACTATTATGGAAAACAAGGAGATAAAAATAATGAAATCTTAGAAGTACTTAAACAAGTAAAAATCAACTTGCCTTTGATAGATGTCATATCTCAAATCCCACCTTATGCTAAATTTTTGAAAGATTTATGTACGCAAAAGCGTAGAACCAGAGCTAAAGTACCTAAAAAGATAGTGTTGGCTGAACAAGTAAGTTATTTATTGTTAAATGATACACCACCAAAATATAAAGATTCAAGAGTGCCTACAATATCATGCATAATTGGTGATCAAGAAGTAAGACGGACTCTCCTCGATTTAGGTGTCAGTGTCAATTTACTACCTTACTCAGTCTACCAATAATTGGGATTAGGAGAATTAAACCCTATTACGGTTGTACTTCAATTAGATGATAGATCAATCAAACAACCAAGAGGGATAGTTGAAGATGTGATAGTTCAAGTAAACAAATTCTATTTCCTTGTCGATTTCATAATATTAGATAGCGAACATGTTCATAGTCCAAAGAAACACATACCTATGATGTTAGGATGACCATTCTTAGAAACAGCTAATGCGTGCATTAATTGTAAAACATGAATAATGGATATTTCATTTGGGAATATGAAATTAAGATTAAACGTGTTTAATATAAATAGCCAACTTCTAGAAAAAACTGATTGTTTTAACATTGATGAGATAGATGAATTAGTAAAAGAAGTGGCACAGGGAATATTAATAAAAGATGACTTGGAAACAATAATGACTGAGGCAGAGGACACTGATAAAGATGAACTAGTACAATTCAAAAACGAGGACATTTCAATTATAGAAACCACACTATATAGAGAATCTTGGAAATAACCTTATGAGTCATTACCTCTTATTTCGAGTATTCCACCTATTCCCTCACTTAAACAACTTAAAGAATTACCTAAACAACTCAAATATGTTTTCTTAGGTCCAGACAATACTCTTCCCATAGTAATCTCTTCATACCTTACTAAGCAATAGGAAGAACAATTAATAAAAGTATTTTCTAACCATAGGAAATCAATTGGATAGAGTGTAGCTGACCTAAAAGGAATTGATCCTTCCATTTGCATGCATTGAATAAACTTATAAGAGAATTCAAAATCAACACGAGAAATGCAACATAGGTTAAACCCTGATATGAAATAGGTGGTAAAGATTGAAGTAGTAAAATTACTCGATGCAAGTATTATATACCCCATATCCGATAGATCATGGGTTAGTCCAACACAGGTGGTACCAAAGAAATCCGGTATCACAGTCGTGCCAAACTTAAAAGGTGAATTAATCCCACAACGAACCACGACTGGGTGGCATGTGTGTATCGATTATAGAAAACTAAACTCACACACAGGAAAGATCACTTTTCACTACCATTCATTGATCAAATCTTAAAGTGATTAGATGGACAAAGTTATTACTATTTCTTAGATGGTTATTCCGGATACAACCAAGTTGCGATTGATCCAGCAGACCAAGAAAAAACCATATTTACTTGTCCTTATGGTACATTCACGTATAGAAGAATGCACTTTGGCTTATGCAATGCACCTGCAACATTTCAAAGATGTATGATGTCAATCTTTTCAGACATGGTAGAAAAGTTCCTAGAAGTATTTATGGACGATTTTTCGGTGTTTGGAACTACTTTTGAAGAGTGTTTAAAATATCTAGCACTGATATTACAAAGATGCAAAGAGGCAAATCTAATATTAAGTTGGGAGAAATGCCATTTTATGGTTCAAGAGAGTATAGTCCTAGGACACATTATTTTAAAAAGAGGGATAGAAGTAGATAAAGCTAAATTTGAATTAATTTCTAATCTAGCCACTCCTATATCTGTTAACCAAATTAGATCATTCCTAGGTCACGCCGGGTTTTATAGACGATTTATTAAAGATTTCAGCAAAATATCTCGGCCATTATGCAACCTCTTACCTAAAGAAACAACTTTTGATTTCAATAAAGAATGTCTTGAATCTTTTGAGAAGTTACGAAATTTACTCTCGACTGCCCCAATAATGCAACCACCTGATTGGTCTTTACCATTTGAATTAATGTGCAACGCATCTGACTATGCCACAGGATTAGTATTAGGACAACGAAAAGATAAACTATCATATGCAATCTATTACACTAGTAGAATGTTTGCTGATGCTAAAATTAATTACACTACTACTAAAAAAGAATTACTAGCTGTAGTATTTGTCTTGGACAAATTTAGATCATATTTATTAGGGACCAAGGTAGTCATTTTATCTGACCACGCAACTTTAAAATACTTATTAATAGAAACAGATTCCAAACCTAGACTTATTAGATGGATATTATTATTACAATTATTTGATATTGAAATACGCGATAAGAAGGGTACGAAAAATGTAGTGGCAGATCATCTATCAAGAATTATGGTAGAATATACAATGGATAATACTCCGCTAATGGATTATTTCCCAGACGAGCAACTATTTAGTGTTAGTACATTAAAACTTAAAGGTCCGAGGAAAAAATGCGATATAAAAAATGCGGTCAACAATTAGAAAGCTTCGTAGAGATTAACCATGAATTAGGAGGTGTGGATTCTATCGATTTGATAGAACCCACTTATGATAAAGATTAATAACAACTACGAACCTCGAGCCAACGATGTTAAAAAGATGCACCATTAGGGAGAGTTCGTGTTCTCTTGAATAGGTATGTATAATTAGGATTATTATTTTATCATTATTATGATTGTCTTTATACTCATTTACTTTAAGTTTAGAATCAGAGACGGTACCACGAGATGAGTTTAAAAGAAATAAAAAATCGGTAAAAAAGAACTACCGAGTACTCGGTAGAATTTTCCATCGAATACTCGGTGGGGCAGTAGTGATAAAAATGGGAGGGACCTTGTGTTTGACCATTTACACTTTCCTTTCTCAACCTAAACACTCTCCAACTCTACACTTAAATTCCAGACAAGAGGTATTACTTGAACAATATTTTAATCTTCCCTTTTTCACTATAAATCCCTTGAATTGACATGACAAAAATACAAATTCGTACTTTGGGTACATCATCAATTCCTTGAAACTTCATCTCTACTTTCTCTTTATCTCTTCAAAGTAGAGAGATCTCTCAAAACAAGGACCATTGTATTCGATCACTTGTTTACATTCTATCAAGCATTATAAGGAGTGAGGTGTGGGTAATCAAAGTTATTCCAAGCATAATAACCATAGTCTCTTTAACTACCGGACGCTAAGTGTTTGATAAAATGTGTAGAAGAGTCATGGCTCCAAAGAAGAAACCACACATTATCGCGTCGTCAAGTGCACGAATTTCCCCTACATCATCATCTTCTTCATCTGAGCAAATCAAGAATGAACCTTTAATCAAAGAAATAGTTAAGAAAGCAATAACAAAAGGATTCAATATAGAAAGGATTTTCAAAAGTTCCAATTTTGAACATGAGGATCTAGCATCATGGGGGATAAGATGTATCAAGGATAGGTAATTAGAGTCGTTATTGCAACCCGCGTCGACATACATAGTCAAATCATTACTACTATGAAAGAAGTAAGCGGCGGGGAGGACATAAGGATAGACACAAAAGTCAAGGAGAAGACTATAATCATCGCGCCATCATATATTGGTCGAGCATGGGGTATTCCACATGAATGTCCCGCCGATCTTAAAACTATATTTTCGGCATTACCTAAACCTTTCCCAAACATTCCTCGTATTGTCAAAGATGTAACGGACGGGAAGTTGGAAATAAATACCACACTTGCACCAATAAGAAACATTATGCACCGGAGATGTGGATAATAGATACCATTATTAGATGCCAAGCACATCCACGAGGACACACAAATGAACGTCGTGGGATTTTTCAAGAGGCTTTGTACGCTTTTGCAATGAACCATTGGATCTCGATTCCAGAGGTAATTTGGACGAATAACTATGAAGCATGGGACCACATGAAGATTCTTAACAAGGTTAATGCTTCATCCTATTTGGTTACATTCCCGACGTTGGCTATGAAGTTGATGAAAGATAATGGTGTGCCAATAGAAAAGATAGGAAAAAATGTGTAGAAGCCAAAGTACTTAGAGCTTTCTAGTTGGCATAGTATGGTGTCTCGACTACGTAAAGAGAATGATGAGAATGAAGGTGAGACTGCGCCGATAACAAAAATGCAATATGAAAAACTTGTGGCGGATCAGGAGGAGATGAGGAAGAAATTGGAGGAACTAATCCTAAAGGTAAACTCATTAATGGAGAAAAACTCGACATCCACTTCTCATCCACCACCACCACCATCCGAATCTTAGGATTTATAGAAAGTAGTCGATCACGAGCCGACATATAATTATGTTCTAGATATTGCCGTAGGCCGAGCTATGAATCGTTATTTTGTACTTTTTGCTTTATTTTGTTAATTGTGTTTTTGTACTCGATCTCCAACTAAAAAAAAATAGAAAATTAATGAAAATGGATATTTTTGTATTTATCGAGCAAATTATTTAGATTTTATCTATTTTTCATTTATATGGATATAACGATATAAGTTTGGGGGAGGGGTACAATTTTTCAAAAATATTTTTATAAAACTCTAACTTATATAAATAAATTCTTCTATTTTTAACTAATTTTATTTAAATATTTATGTATTAAATATATATAGTTATTTTATTTTGTTTTAAATATTTATTCAAGTTTATTTACTAACTTCTTATATATATTCTATGTAAAACTTTATCTATCTATCTATATATATATATATTAAAGAAAAAGTAGTTTTTGAAAAAAATTCTGGTACAGAGACTATCGAGTACTTTGTAGTTTCCTCACCGAGTACTCGGTGAATCCTGGCAAAACATATATTTTTCTAATTTCCGAAAATTAATATATATAATTATGTATTTTGATTTTTCCTTTCAATTTAGGACTTTGACTGTAATACAATATTATATTATATAGTTTTAATAGCTTCTAATAAAGAAAAAAGAATTTTATGAAATTTTCATAAATATGAAATCCTTTTCAACTATGGAAAATCTTGCATTAAATCTTATTACCTTGACAATACTTTCCATTCTTAAAATTCCTATTCCAGATTTCTGTTGTAAATTGAGTCATTCCTCATTTAGCAAGGACTTGGATCTAAAGTTATAAATATAGGGTCTCTTCCCTTCATATTTTCACAATCTATCACCCTTGTTAGAGAGATAAATAGTAGGAATCCATTCTTTTCTTCAATCCATGGCAGTTAAAAGCAAAGATTCGTTAGCTACTTGTAAGATTGCATGTGAACGTGTGTTTTATGCAGATGGATATCTGGAGCCGACAATCAAGAAGACGATGGCTAAGCTAGAAGAATGGATGTTAACTCCATTGATAACTCCGGCATCCGACATCATGTTTCCCGATGTGGTGAGAGATTTATATCGAAATATGCGCTTTGAAAGTACAAAGAAATATGAGATTCTAAGCACCACTGTGCAAGGAAGTACGAGGAGTATTGAAGTTTCCCCTGAAGCAATAGCTATGGCATGGGGAATTCCACATGAGGAACCTCCGGAGCTTACAAACAAATTCTTACCATATTCTGCTCCATATCCTTCTTTTCATCAAATGGTTATAGAGATTTTTGATTACTATGAACCGACTTCGTATGCTCGCAAAATACCAAGAGCTATGTTTAACCCTGAATTGAAGTTTTTTAATACTTTGCTTGCTAAGCAAGTATACCCTTCAAATTGGAAGGATAAGTGCGACTATGAGGCAATAGATACTCTCTATTGATTTAGAACTAGGCGTTGGGTGTATATTCCTTCAGTTATTTACGAACACATGGTAAATCATTGGCGATGGTTAGTTCCTACACTATGTTCATGGGCTAAATATTGGAGATTACCTTTCCCATTCTTGATACAAGCTATGATTACTAAGCAATTGGGAGGTGATTTTACGCCACAAATGGGAGCTGAGATAATGTACGTTAAGGATTATGATCATTGGAAATTTATGGACTTATTTACCCATGAAGAAAAGAGTTGGTGGTGTAGCGATCAACAAGATTTATTTGAGGAATAAAGGAATGCAGACGAAGATCTCATGAACAAAAGTTGCTAGAATGGAATAAAAGAAAAATTCGTAAGAATAGGGAATGGATGTAGAATTCTCTTTCTTAGTATTTTCTTTTTAAGTATTTTCTTTTTATTATTTTTCCCACCAAATCCGTTTAGGATTGGTTCTATCCATGTTTTGCATTTATTATATTTTATTTTATTTTTCTACAATTTTACTTTTTAGGATAATAGGCCCTTAAGGCCAAATCATGTATGCTTTTATTAATAAAATTCCATTACCTTGAAAAACAAAATGCTTCATGTTTTATATTTTGGTTTATTTAAGGGTTAATTTCAGTAAACCCCCCTATACTATCCAGATTAATCAACTAACCCCTTGTGTGTCCACTTTGCCCCCTATACTATTCAATTTCATCAAATTGCCCCCTCACTTCTCAAAATGCCTAAAATACCCTCAATAATATAAGGGGGTTTAGTGAAATTAATAGTATAAGGGGGTTTAGGGAATTATTTCGAAAAAAATAATATATACTTTTTGCAAAAAAAAACAATTCGAAAAAAAACCATATTTTGTTCCAAAATATGAATTTTATTTTCGAAAAATATTTTTTTTGTGAAAAAGTATATATTATGTACCAAAATATGAATTTTGTTTTTCGAAAAATAATTTTTTGCAAAACATATATACTATGTTCCAAAATATGATTTTTTCTGAAAAATAATTTTTTTGCAAAAAATATATATTATGTTCCAAAATATGATTTTTTTCTGAAAAATAATTTTTTGCGAAAAATATATATTATGTTCCAAAATATGATTTTTTTTTCCAAATTTTTTTTTTTGGCAAAAAAGTATATATTATGTTCCAAAATATGAATTTTGTTTTCGAAAAATAATATTTTGGAACAAAAATGTATATATTATGTTCCAAAATATGAATTTTTTTTTCGAAAAATAAATTTTTTTTTTGCAAAAAGTATATATTATTTTTTCCGAGATAATTCACTAAACCCCCTTATACTATTAATTTCACTAAACCCCCTTATACTATTAAGGGTAGTTTAAGCATTTTGAGAAGTGAGAGGGCAATTTGATGAAATTGAATAGTATATGGGGCAAAGTGGACACACAAGGGGTTAGTTGATTAATCTGGATAATATAGGGGGGTTTACTGAAACTAACCCTTTATTTAATCATTATCTCTTTATTGGATATGATATTGGGTATTGCATAGTGTGTTATTTTTGAATAGATCATCCAAAGTAAGTTTGGGGGAGATATGCACCATATAACAAAGCAACCAAAATTACACTTCAAGGGAGGTAACAATTTCTTCCCTATTTTATTTTATTTTTAGACCATGAGGACATGGTCCGCTTTAAGTTTGGGGGCGAGAAATTAGTTATACGCTTTAAGAGAATGAGAAAAAAATTAAAATATTGAAATTTTTGAATTTTTTTTATTAAGTTCTTCATTCGAAATATGTGATTGAGATTTGATATGAGTTGATTTGTGTATATGATTTAAGGTATTATGTATACAACTAACCTGTTAATAAGTATGTAATAGTTTGATTAAATTGAATTTCTAAGATATGGTCCACATGAGTAAATAAATGAGTGAAATTGAAACCGAAAAAGATAGTATTGCCCTATAAAGCACACACACATTCTTTATGGAACAACTAGTTGAAATTTGACTATGTAGTTAAAAAAATAGTTTTGTTTCAATGATAAGGGGAGAAGGGGAGTAGTAAAAGAATAAAAGGAAAATATATATATGAAGTAGTAGTATGGAGAAAATAAAAATATGAAAAAATAAAAATGCAAAAAATAGTTCTTCGATTTGAGTAAACGGGCCTTGGTATCACTAATATTATTGTTCGCGTAAAAAAGGGAGAAAACTAATGAACATAAATCCCATGGAAGAAGCTCGAGCCCAGTTGATTGGGATTAAAAATCCTCGCTGGAAAGTCCGGAGACTTAGAAAGACAAAAAAGGATAAAAATGAAAAAATTATATTGAAGTTGTGTCATGACAAGACTTGATCAATGAAATAGAAGAAGGGAGATTAGTTTATTATAGAGAATGTTCACAAAAATATGGAAAACTATGTGGATCGACTGTAGAAATTTTGGCATTCGCATGATTAATGATTATTTGATTTCATGAGCATACAAGAATGAAGAATGAAAGAATTTATGGGTAGTATATTTAACCCTCACGAGACTTCACCCGTCCACTCGGTATTGCCGAGGGGTTTAAAAGCCTTGTTACACGTGCTAAGTGTAATTGTACACCTTCGCGAAAAAAAATGTTAGATTAGTTAGTTGAATAGTTTTAGTTAGTTAGTTTAAATTTCTTATATTAAAAACACAATCGTCATGAATTTTGAAAATTTTCTATTTAATTGATTGCTAAGGGACTAGCAATGTTTAAGTTTGGGGGCTTGATAGGAGCTAAATATCATACATTTAAGGCTCCTAATTATACCTTGTTATGTTCATGTTTATCATTATATTGGGGCTTTTATACGGTTTTCGTGTTTTAAGACGTTTCAGACCATGTCATGTAAAACGAGTTAAATTCAGTGAAATAACTGAATTTGTGATTTAAGATATTTCGAGAGCCGAAACCGTGGATAAAAGACCTATGAAAGACCAAAAATAAGTCAAGGATAAAAAAGGAGTGAAGAGGAATGAAGTCGAGAAGAGAAATGGAGCAAAGGAAATGAAATACAAAAATACAAGGTGAAGAACTACCGAGTACTCGGTAGAGCCTTCACTAAGTACTCGATAGTAGAAAAGTAAGAAAAATTCCAGAGACATACACGCGTTCTCGCACCATTGCGCGACCACCAAGTACTCGGTGGAATCCTCACCGAGTACTTGGTAAGACCAAATACGGCCAGTACACATCAACAACTTGTATATGCACATGTGGGACCCATTTCGGTAAAAATCAATATGGGATGATCTCTAGGCTATCTTGGATACAATATTTACCATATATGATGAGATTTTATACCATTCTTCAAGGAATATCACGGTACACATTTTTGACTTAACCGCGAAGCAATCAGATTACCAAATAAAGATGCCTTTTTTCTATAAAAGATAGGGGTCTCCCTTACGTTTGAAGAGTTCTGGAGGAGATAATACATAGATATATTGCTGGTTGAATTTTGCGTAAAATATCAACCATGGAGGGCGTGTCTACATCAACAATACAGACAACCACTACCATGAACAACTAAATCGGTATCTAGAGTTTTTAACAAAGCCTTAGCCAAGTAATGTAGACTCGTTCTTATTTTTATTGTATAAGGGAAAACTGAAGGACACGTATGTGATGATTATGTAGATGAGTGATTACATTTGATTTTATATAAGATTATTCATTTATTTTATTTCTTGTCTTAGCTTGAATGAATTTTTTATCTTGCACAATCATGGTTATTCAATATGGGCTAGAACTCAGATGCTTAACTTATGATTTTATACACAATGGTGGTATGTAACATGCAATCTTGATTTAGACAAACCATGCATAAGGAAATATAACGAGTGACATGTTTTTAATTTATGTTAGTAGGAGTAGTTTAGAGTAGATGTATGTACTAGTTATGCTTGTTCAATGATGGATTAATTATCCTTTTTTTGGGATTAGGGTTTTGCCAATGTTTGCGACCCTATATCTGATTCACATATGATGGACCGCCCTTCACAATTAAATGATTAAGAGGATATATTATGTGGTTAGTGGTGGAGTTAGAAATACCATAAATCTTTATCTCCATTGTTTTCAACCAAAACCAAAATCTATCTTTACTTTTATGTTATTTTATTTATTCTCAAATTAATTCTACAAGACCAAACAAATAAATTATCTTTCATAATTTAGTTACAATAATTATAAAGAAGTTGTGAATTCAATAGTCTCCGTGGATTCGATATACCCTATCTCATCTATACTATACTATAATTGATTCGTGCACTTGAGGAAAAACTATGTCAACTTTAAGGGCTTATTTGCACATATTATTAGTATTATTATTATTTATTACCCAAGCCTAGTAGGCTAAACTTAATAAGTTTTGGCCGACCGATCACAATTCACGTTTAACTGTACACAAATCTTTCAAAAACTTTGCATAAGAGGGAATCTGTTAGATTGCATTGAGAAAAAGGAATATTGATCTTGAGTTACTTGGAAACCTCCCTAATCTCATTATAGTGATGCCCTTTTTTAAGCTTTTGAAGTTTTTGAGGAAAAGGTGTAACAGGAACAAAGTTCCTAGCTGAGGGTTCCAATGAGGATTATGGGCTTGGACTCTGGTTTTTGTTTTGTGGCTTAACCGCGGAGTCAACTTTCTCCAAATTTCCCTCGTATTGGTTAGGCATTTGGACTTTGTTATCAATCTCTCACCCTGACCTTGGGGTTATGATAGACTGAACCTGTTCAGTAGGATCAACATTAGATTTTTCACCTACATGGAACTAACCCTTTGGGTTAGGAATGGGCTGACTAGGAAATTTTCCTTTTTCCCTCTCTCCTACAATAGTGGCTAACTGGCCAATCTATGTTTCTAATTTAGAAATTGATTGACTAGTTTATTGCATGAAATGTTGTAGGGTATCTTCCAGTGTTGGTCTCCATGGTTGTTGAGGAATGTATGGATGAGAATTTTAAGACATGGAAAGTTACTGTGTTTAAGGTTGCCTTTGGGAATGCATATGTTGTATACCAGGGTTGTTTCGAGGATGATTTTGACTCCATGAGAAATTATGATGATTTATCTAATTGGGATTGTATGTTTCAGAATAGGGACTGCCAAATGGTTTCTTGTAGCTGTTAAGTGCATTAGCTTATTCAACTATACACTCATGGAATGATGCTATAGAAGGACACATCTGAGCAGTATGAGACGAACTCTCACAAAGTTGACATGCTTCACTAATAACATGGACTGAAGAACTTTTTCCATTTTTCATCTCTATACCCTCCACTTTTCTTGTAACACCTCGTGTTATTATCCTTTTTACTGAAATTATTTTTGATTTCATATCGGTAATGACGTCACTTGTTCTTGACGTATTGTTTGTTCTTGGTATTTCGTACCTGTAAATTTTTCGCATTTAGTTTTAAAGTTGACTGGACGACACTACGTGAATTCTTATTCTCGACTACGCGATATCGTTCGACATTTAATGATTAGTGTTTTGACTGGACGACGACACGTTGTAATTGATCGGACTTGTTAAGTGTTCCGACGTTGGGTTCCTAACCCGGTGTATTTCTTTCGGACTAATTTGGTTATTTGACGTTCTGTTATTATTTCGGGCTTACGAGATTATGTTTAGACATTCCCAATAATTATTGGAAATTATGGTTTATATATATATATTTAATTACAATTAAATATATATAGTGTTGGAATTTATTATATATATATTTAATTATATATATATATATTGAAGTGGGGTTATTTTGCGATTACGGATAACTAGAGGGTTACTAGTGCGATTAGGGCATATATGTGTATATGTATACGAATATATGCACAGACCAGCCTCATCTTCTTCCTTCTCTGTGACACACGACGAAACAACTCTTCTCCTTCACACGGCGACTTCATCTTCTCCATGGGCGGCGGCCACCATGGTTGCCGGCAGAGAGAGAGAGAGAGAGAGAGAGAGAGTCGGCTGGAGAGAGAGCTTGGGCTGGTTGCCATGGAAGACGCGGCTGGAGCAGGGCTGGGCGGCGGTTCGCGGTGGTCGGCGACGGTATGGCGGCGTCGTGCAGGGGTCGCCGGAGCTGCTGGTGGTGGCGCAGCAGCTGGGTCGTGCAGAGGCGACGCGCACTGTAGCAGTTCGCGCAACAGTGCAGTCTGACCAGAACTTCGACCATTTGTTCGGTCGACTTCTCGACCTCGGTTTGAGCTGATTTTCGGAGGGTAGCTTCACCTATATGTCAGGTACGACGTGTAAAAATTTCGTAATTTTAGGTTGAACGGTTTGTCGGGAAATTCGATTTGAAGTTTCGAATTTTCATTTGGGCTATTTTAGATTTAGCCAAATTAATTAACCTATTGCTAATGGGCTTCGCATATATCGTAGAGGTTGTCGAGACGGACATTTGGATATATTCGAAATATTTTTCGAACGACTTTGGTCGACAGGCGTCATATTCGGGCGCCGGTAGTGTTCACGGTGGGCCCGAAACGGCTGTTCTGTAAGCGTATTTCAGGTGGGAAATTATATTTCTCACTCCGCATTATTGAAACAGATTAGGGGTGCAAACCCTTATTTAATTTAATATAGATATATTAAATAGTTAATTTAAATATGTATAAATTGCTTAGAATTGAAATGAGACTTAGGAATTAATTTAAGAAAATTAATTAAATTATTTCCTACGAGATTAATTAAATTCTTATTTAAATTAAATAAGAATAGATGGCTTAGAATTTTCCTTGAGAATTAAATGGACTAGTGTATATGTGGACGTAAGGGGCGCGAATACTTAGACGCTATGTTAGGTTCCCCTACGATATGTGAATTAATTGCTTTAATTTATTTTAAAGGCATGATAAGAGAAATTGAAATATTTTCTAAAGAATTAAGGAAAATATATTTGTGAAAACATGAATTGTATATGAATTTATTTTCATATGATTTAAATGCTTTATTGTATTTTAAAGCATGCAAGGAGATTTTTGAGATTTGTGTTGACATTACCATGTGGGTAATTGCTTAAATATGATGCACTATATATTTATGCTGAGTACAGGGGTATGTATCCTGTAGGGACGGTTTTGTGTCGGATTGTATCCGTTAACCTGTGATGGGCGCCGTGTGAATTATATGTGGATATTGTATATAAATATGATGCATTACATATTTATATTGATGCATGATTGTCATTTGGACCTGGATGCATATTAAGAATATCATGTAGTGTCAAATCGTGGTATTGGTATATGTGGGTTGTGAAATCATGTGGGGTGTCTTTGTGTCGAATCGTCGCACCAACTGGCCAGGGGGTGTTCCCATCCTACAGAATAATGAGCTGTGAATGGGGTATAGGGTGAGTCGTCTCATTCTCGAAGTCGCGGGTCGTCTCGTGCATCCGTTATACGGATCTTTGGTCACGGGTTGTCTCGTGCAACCGTCTTCCTTGTTGAAAGTGTAGTGTCAAAAATACTTGGGAAGAATCGGTGCGGTACTCTTTCTCCTTGTAAATGGGTGGAGTGCGTATTCGTTAACCACGTGATGTGGGCAAAGGGTGGTGTTGAGTCACATTATATTTGCATGGCATTTATGTGATTTCATTTTACATGTATACGTGAGATTATTACATGTGTTGTTGGAACAGGTTTAATATGTGTTATTATTGCCTGTTGGATTTTGGAGCATGTTATGTATGAATATTGCGAATTTAAATTCATATCTTTGTAAAATGCTCGGTTGATAATGATTAACGTGAAAGGAAATGAATACATGTGGTAATAGATCAAGTATAATGAAATGTTTATTTTATACTTGTGAGTATATATATACTTTCGTACCCTTGGGAGAGGTTAAGTATATTGGCATAGTGACCTTTGTGGTTAGTTGCGGTTACTAATGGACTGCAGAGATGATTTGGAGTTGATGCCTTAGAGAAGGCGGGGTTAATAGTTTGGTGATTGTGGTTGGCTGTGTGACCTTATTAGAGATTGGAGGTTAGAGATTGATTTTAATATCAGTTATGAATTGGGACCTTCGAGAAGGCGGGTGATGAGATTGTGAGTTGTAGTATGGACCTTTAGGTGTCTTTCACTTTTGAGGAATAGGCTATCAACTGTAGTTGAGATTTTGATTGGTGAGAAGAGGTTATGGTTGAGTGACTTTATTAAGTACTCGAGGTACTGTAGTTTGACAGACTTGGTTCTAGTGCTTAGTTTATTCCCTAAGCATTCTTTGTACTGTGTTTTGTACGCTAGTACGTAGTCGTTGACTTCTATGTCATTCCTTGGTGCCGAACCTTTTCCGTGAACCCAACGTAGTACTCTTCCTTCCTTGTCCCCTTGGACATTATAGGAATCCGTGGAGTTGTGTTTACCCTTATTTGGTTGTCCTTCGGAAACGGTGTTTTCTAAACTCTTTGTATTTAAAAGGAAAAACCCGTTTTCGCCTACCCCCGTAGCAACTAAAAGTTTTTGTACTTGTAAAACGATCTTAGGATCTTCTTTAAAAGGATTTACAACTTTTAAAAGCCGGTGTTGGCAACTGATGGAGACCGGGGGCAAGACGGTCATTTTTACTATGTGGTTTCTAAAAAGGAAAACTATTTTATTACTTTTCTTGGGATTATGAGATTTCGAGACTTATTTCTCAATATCTCATCCTGCAGAGTTTTGAAAGGTGTTCCATTGTTTCACCTTTGCTTCCTATCATTTCTAAGTCTCGGGTATGAGGTTTGGTGTTGTTCAGTGCACACATATAGTGTTGCCCTTCCTTTCTTCTTGATTTTTGACGTCACCACTTAGGTGATTTGAGTTGTCACACGTGTTAGGGGCATGGATACCAAGTGGATTGGTTTCTTTTGTCCGGGTGTTCTCCTCAAACACTTGTGGTGTTTTAACCTTGACATTGTTGTCTCGGTTATCTGTTGGTTCAGCATTGAGAAGTCTTTTCCTTCGCTTTGCTTTGGTGACCCGGAGGTGGTCGTTCTGGTGAGTTGAGTTCGTGTACTCTTAGTGATTTGGTTGAGTGGTTTCCCTCGCCTACAGGGAGAGTGTTAGTGATGTGGTTGAACCTATCGATGATAATATTATGAGGTCGATACGACTTATGGTACGGTGATATGATTGAGGTGATCTAGCCTTGAGAGGTAGATTTCCTCTAGGAATAGGATGAGGTTTGTTTTATATATATATATGTATTGTACATTTACAATATATATATATATATATATATATATAGATGACGGTTGTGTT
Source organism: Cornus suecica (assembly GCA_963922005.1). NCBI lineage: Eukaryota > Viridiplantae > Streptophyta > Magnoliopsida > Cornales > Cornaceae > Cornus > Cornus suecica. Next base: position 33,899,743 of record OY998242.1, read on the forward strand.
AGTACGCAAGGACGTGAGTGCTTTTCCTCCTGTGTTCTAGGGGAGTGAGTTATGAGTATTCCTTGGTACTAGTGGTAGATTTCGATCCTTGTGGATATTAGAGGTTAGTGTGATTCCCTCTGTTTGGAGTTTCTTGTTAGCGTCGTGAACACTGGATGATTTGTTAGATTGGACCTTAGTATCGTGTACCTAGTGTACGTTGGTGAGAGTAGTGTAGACTACTGGTGTTGGTACTAGGAGTATGAGTCTTAGTTGTATCTTAGAGGCTCATGTTGGGTATTTATAAATATATGTATATATATATATCCCCTATATACTTACGTACGGTAGTATATGAGCACGTACCTTGGGTTTTCGTGACTGGGTTATGTTGTGGGCTATGTATCTCACTGGGTGGTTTAGCATTACCTAAACTATTAGAGGATGTGGTAGTTAGAGTATCCTTTCCCACTGAGCTTATTTGCTCACAGGGGTATTTCATTTGCCCCCTGGTATTCCCACGCCAGGTTGCAGGAAATATACGGCTATGAGCAGGATGCGGTGCAACGACAACTTTCTTTTGTTTCCTTGTTACAGGTTTTGGAGTTGCGTTGGGTGATGCGGTTACGGTTGCGGCACGACTGGGTTTGGGGACGATAGGTATCTGCTTTCAGTTTTCCTTACCCATTTTTTTATGGGTTTGCCATGTATTTCTTTTGGGAGCCAGTCTGTTGGCCTATCCCTGTTGATGTATCTTTATTTCCTGTATTTATTCTTTCAGGATGTATTGTATCTATTCTGTACAGCTAGACGCTTTTCTGTATTCTTATACGAGCATTTGTGGCTCTGTTGATGTTAGAGGGTTTGGAGGGGTTTTGGTTTCTTTCCACTACCTCGGCCCTAGTAGGATTGATGAATGTGGGGCTTGGAAACCATTGTGATTATTGAATTGCTTTGGGCAGGTTATTGTGTTGTGGTTGTGTATCCGGATGTTCCATTTACAAACGGAACTCTACCAGATTTTCGTTAGATTCCGCTGCTTTGTTTATTATTCATTTGGGTATGAAATATACCATTTCCATCACTAATCCATACGTTTCCATGGTTAGTGATGTCTTAGTTGGTCATTTGTATTAAGGATCACATCCTGGATTCCTCGGATGTCCGTGTTCGGGAGTCTTAGGAATTTAGGAGCGTGTCAGTTGGTATTGGAGGATGCTAGTGAGTTTCTAGCATTCTACTTGACATGGAGTATATTTTTATTGTTATTCCACGTGTCTCTTTGTTGTTGTTGACTCTAGTAGTCGCTTGACTAGCGTCATCCCTTGGAGATTCGTTGATTCTCTAGATTTGAGTTTCGGGAATCTTAGGGGCGTGACAACGTGGTATCAGATCATTTTACCCTTTCGTGGGTATTTGATGATTGAATGTCGTTGGTTCTCATTTCTTTTTACTTCCGCAATCACTCCCTTAGCTCTTAGGCTCGGGTTTCGGAGTCCTAGGAATTTGGGGCGTGACATTTCTAGTTAGACTAGTTATCCTTGCTCTCAAATCAGTTTCCTCACGAACCTTATAGACTCCTCCCTTTTTGGTATCCATTAGAATTTGTGGACTTCTTCTCTCAACCCTCCCTGAGTACTCCCAATGTTGGGAACTCTTAACTAATGCATCTAGAAATTTCCATGCCTCATCCTCATTTTAAGACATGAAATCTATCCCACCTCGTGACTCAATTAGTTGACGATTTTGAGCTGTCCATTATAAAAGAATTCAACTAAGCACCATTTTTCAAAACCATGGTGGGGACACTTAAGTAACAAATCATTAAATGTTTCCCAGCACATGTAAAATTGTTCACCTTTTGTTTTAGCAAATTTCATGATATTTCGGCGAAGGGAATTGGTTCTATGTCTAGGGAAGAATTTGGTGAGGAATTTTTTTATAGAGTTCATCCCAAGATTTGATTGATTCTAGTTCCAATGAATATAACCAAGACTTGGCCTTCTCTTACAAGGAGAACGGGAATAACCTCATCTTAATTGACTCTTCAAGAATATTCTGAAAACTCAAAGTGGAACAAATTTCTAAAAATTCCTTAAAATGAAGGTATGGGTCTTCAAAGTTTGAACCTCTAAAAGTTGGCAGTAAATTAATTACCATTGCCCGTATCTCTAAATGGGCATGTTGTGTAGCAGGTAAAACAATGCACGATGGGTTTGTGATATTTGCAGGAGTGTAGTAGTCCTTAATGGCTTTTGCTTCAATATGTTCTCCCTCCATCTTGACTTTAGAGATTTTTCCAACACTAGAATTTCTCACACCTCCTCAAAAGGTTCTTTCAATATCTGGATCTGTAAGAACATTTATTGTAATTGTTTATGTATGACATGTTCAAGACAATAACCATGTCGAGTGTTAGATAGGTCGTGTTAGTTTCATCGACATTTACAAGCTTTGACAAAGGCGGAATCAAGCATTGAAGTAGTGAATAATATAAGTGAAGTGTAAAAATGAGTATATTGATAAAAATGTCTCCCGGAGGGCAAAAATGATATTTCCCAAAGTCGTCAATTCAACCAAAAAGTCTTGATCTGTAAACCAAGGGTTTCCACGTAAAAATATCTGTGTCTTCTCATGATTTAAATTTCTGCACTTATATTCATATTTGCTTGACTGATCTGTTTTGAGATTTGAATTGGGAATTAGGGTTTGTGACTAATTAAAATTGAGTTTTTGCTAAATAATTTTAATTGATCATAAAATGGACAAAAAACCTATTCACCCCCCCCCCCCCCCCCTTATGGTTGTTTTCACTATCTTCTAGGTAATTTCAATTGGTATCATAGCGTGGTTGCCCTCGATTTAGGTTAACTACCTGGGGTTAGATCTTGAACTTAGACGATGGACGTACCTCGTGAAGGAGGTTCCATATCTTGGTCCCCTTGGTTTGATGGCTCAAATTACACGTATTGGAAAACGAGAATGAGAGCGTTTTTTAAATCGCTAGATGAGAGAGCTTGGTTGGCCGTAGAGGTAGGATAGTCACCACCCACTGTGAAAGATGTTATATTAATGAATCTAGGGTAAAACCATCGAGTGAGTGGGCTACTGTTGAAACAAATAGTGCTAGTTGGAATTCAAAAGCTTTGAATGCGTTGTATAATGCGGTGAATGCGAGTGAGTTTAAGAGAATAGCCACATGTGAGATTGCCAAAGAAGCTTGGGATATACTCCAAGTAACTCATGAGGGAAGTTTAAAAGTTAAACAATCAAAGTTCCAAATTCTAAATTCTAAATTTGAACAGCTTAGGATGGTGGAAGATGAAGTTTTTGGTGATTTTGAGGCTAGGTTAACTGACATAATAACTAGTTGTCACAATCTAGGAGAGCCTATTTCCGAGACGACCATTGTGAAGAAAATCCTTAGGTCTTTGCCTGAACGTTTTTGGTTTAAGGTTACCGTCATATCTGAAATCATGAGTTTTAAGGAAATTAAACTTAAAGAGTTGGCTGGTAATTTGAAATCGTATGAGATGGAGATGTGTGTTCAATCCTCTAACAAGTCAAGCAACACAAAAACGAATGACATAGCTTTGAAAATCACTAAGAAGAGTCCTAGTGAGTCGGATGAAGAGGGTGAGAGTAAACCAAGTCAGTTTGACATGATCATGAAGCAGTTTCATAAGTTTTAAAATCCTCTTGTAGTCAAGAATTGATTAAAGAATAAAAATTTGGAGATAAATCACATGATTCTAAAAATAGAAAAATCCAAAATAGGAATGATAAGTTTGTTTATAAAAATAAGAAACCTCAATGTTTTGAGTGTCAAGGGTTCAGTCACATAGCTGCTGAGTGTGCTAATAAGTCAAAAAATAAAAAAGGTTTGGCTGTTACTTGGAATGATGGATCGGCTAGTGATTTGACGGATTCGGAGGTAGGAGATGAGATTGAGAATTTCACCGTATTTGTTGCACAAAGTAAGGAGATTGATGAAGTTATTGCAAGTTGGGCAATGTCTGAGGATGATGATTCTAATGAAAATCGTGGAGATTCATATGAAGATGCATACAATAAATTGTATGAAAAGTCCGTGCAAGTTAGCAAAGTGTACTCAAAATTTTTGGTTCAATTCAACAATGTTGATAAGGAGAGACAGTCCTTAAGAGAAGAATTGACTAAGTCTGAACAAGAAATGACTCAGACTTTAAAGAGGGTATATGGTCTTAATGAGGAATTAGAAACTCTAAGATTGAAAATGAATGAGAAATCTACAAGGATTGGGGGATTGGAAAAAGAATTGAAGGATGCTAACTCAACTATTCATAAATGGTCTAGTAGGACTCTTAAGCTGAATCATATGTTGAGTGTGGGAAAATCTACAGGATATACAAAGGGGTTGGGGTTCAAAGGAACAATGAGTGATACTAACATTGTTTTCAAAACAACTTATGTTATGACTTCCCAAGTAGCATCTAGTTCTTCTCAAGGTAAGTCTGATAGGAATCTGAATGTTCAATCTTATGTCAGAAAACCTGTTGAGAGTAAGCCCCCCTTTACCTCTAGAGTCAATAAGGGTTCAACTCATAGTTACTAAAGGTTTATCCCAATTTGTCATCACTGTAGAGTGAAAGGTCACATTCGATCCATGTGTTCAAAGTTAAGAGGAGAAACATTGATATCAGATTGGAAGCGTAGAACTCAAAAAGAATCTAATGTTGAAAGTCAAATTCGGGTGTTAAGTGAAGAGGTGAAGAGGTTGTCTAGGCTAGCAAATAGAGCACCGAGAATTAAACAAGTATGGGTTAGAAAAGATGAATTACATTGTTTGGTTATTCATTCTGCATGTTTAGCACGTGACTCTAATTCTGAGAAAGGTCTTGAGTTTATATCCATAGCTCTCAGTTAACAGACATCTCTATAAAACCATTAGATTTTTAAAAGCATGTCCATCTTAGAAAATCTAGTGGCATGTTCTCATTAAATTAGATGTCTTCATATGTATCATTCTAGGAATATCTTGCATTATATTTTATCCTAGAATTGATACATTATCATGCATTTTGTATTATTTGCATATTTATTTTTATTTTATTTTTATGCATGCATCATGTTTTGTTACTGTTAGGGTTATACATGCATGCATCATTATGACAAAAATAATAATAAAAATTATTAAATAGAAAAATTCTTAGTATGTTGCTAAGGGTACAAATGGTTGTCATATTTCACTCTATTCTCATATTTACTTTTCTTATTATGCTTATGAGAATTGAAGTCGTTAGTCTGACCTGAGGTTATGAGTTATTCACTTAACTTGTTTAAGTATTATTTTTGGAACTCATCAACTTTGGGTGCTTGTTTTACTTCGGAGATTAATGTAATTCTTGTTAAAACTTTTAGTCTATCTCATATAATCCGATGTGATATGTAAGTTCATGAGCTATTCTAGATTGATATATGATTTTAAATACCTTTTGCATGCTTATGAATGTTGTGGTGATGTTGAAAACAAGAAAAAATGAGATGTTTAAAATATAGAAATGCAAAAAGTAGTTCTTCGATTTGAGTAAACCAAACCTTTTGCCTCAGTAAGCATTGAGTGTTCGCGTAAAAAAGGGAAAAGACTAATAAACATAAATCCCATGGAAGAAGCTCGGGCCCAGTTGGTTGGGACTAAAAATCCTCGCTGGAAAGTTCGGAACTTAGAAAGACAAAAAGGGATATGGTGAAAATGTTGAAAATATTAAATTATGTTTTCTTTATTTACCAATAAGGTCTGAGCTAAAGATTTGACTTCTAGTTTGGGTTTTGAACTGAAGTATCATCACGGTTAGTGAGAAGATTGTTAGAATTATCACGTATTTCTTTCATCTTAATTGTTTGCTTCCACCTGAATATTTTTTCATATATGCAAATGTTATGTAAAACTTGTCTTGTGACTACTTATGACTACAAGGTACGTGTGCTGATTTTCTTCACTATCATATGTATAGTAGCTAAGTCAAATATGCGAATATGATGTATTAATGATTAGCTCATTGTCTCTACTGCCCTACTCACATGTTTCTAAAAACAAAAATATTTTTTGTTTTGTATTTTGCATTCATGCATTAGTATTAAGTTCATACATTGTAGAGATTTTTGTTACTCGAGAATCTGGATATAATCTTATAGAGTACTTTATCTTAGTATTTAGTGTTTGCCTTAGATTTTCTAGAGTCTCCTCTGTGATCCTTTCCCTATGTTTTCATCTTGAGGTTTTTCCTTGTTTCTTTCATGTGTTTTGTTTGTTTTTATTGTTCCTTATCATTTCAGTGACAAAAAGGGGGAGAAATATTGAATAAGGGGGAGTAATGGTTTAAGGGGGATAAGTATTGAGTAAGGGAGAGAAAAAGTGTGTTTTATGATCATTATGCTTACATGGATATTATGTTTTTATTCTGATAATTTTTTATCTGTTTTCCACACTTGTGTTTAATGGTTTGTTTAGTGTTGTGGTTACAGGATTGGTAGGCCATCATGAAAACAAGGTAACAGTTTATATCTATGTTTGTCGGTGTGTGTTCATAGGTATAGATGTTATGTTATTATTTGTGAGGATATATTGTAAAACATGGTTTTGTCTCAGAAATGCCAAGGGGAGATTGTAAGAACATTTATTATAATTGTTTATGTATGACATGTTCTAGACAATTACTATGTTTAGTGTTAGATAGATCGTGTTAGTTTCAACGACATCTACAAGTTTCGACAAAGGCGGATCAAGCATTGAAGTAGTGAAGAATACAAGTGAAGTGTAAAAATGAGTATATTGATAAAAATGTCTTCCGGAGAGCAAAAATGACATTTCCCAAAGTCGTTAATTCAAGCAAAAAGTCTTGGGGAGTCAAGAGGGTTATTTTGGCGCAGTTACGGAGAAAAGTGGTTTTAACAAAAATGTCTACGCTTAAGCCTACGCTTTCAGTTTAAAAAAGTGGCTGAAAAGTGAATTTGTACGCTTGAAGGTACGCTTGGGTCTATGCTTCAAGCATAGGGGGCATACGCTTCAAGCGTAGCTGCGACAAGATTTTGGGTAAATTTTGCTACGATGTATGATTTGTCCATGAGTTGGTTTTATGATTTGTCCACGACTTATATACATTAAAGTGCATGCTATATACATTATATTCACCAGAATATAGGGTTTGGATGTGAAATTATGATAAAGGGAAAATTTAGGGTTTGGATCATCATTGTCTATAAATACCCAAGTCTTCAACAAGAAGAGGCACGTCTTTAAGAATTCTCTGCAAGTTTTCTACAACTTCATCTTCTTCTTCTACAGAGATATACATATGGTGAGAGAATATTATTGAGTGATTAGAGATACACAAGTTCTCTCTTGTTATTGGATGTCTTAAATCATGCTTCTATATCAACGATTTCTATGCACGATTGAATGGTTTAGTTGTTCAAAAACTCACACACCATTTAAAGCAATGTGGTTGCGTTGATTCATTGAAGAACGGAGCCGTCTGTGTGTGGAGATTGAAGTAGGAGGCTTTGTGGTGATTTTGATATGTTGAGAAGTAGAGCCATTAGAGTTCGGAGATCGGAGCGAAAGCTTCGTAGAGCACGAGTGGATTTAGATTTTTAGACGTCGAGTGAAGAATAACAAATTACAGCGGTTGTAAATTCTATTTTCATAGAGTTTGTTCAAATTTTCTGATTCATAGTGCATCGATACCCAAGTGTATCTGTGGTTTTTACTTGGAGTCTTTCCAAAGTTTTCCACGTAAAAATCTCTATGTCTTCTCATGATTTAAATTTCTGCACTTTATTCATATTTGATTGATTGATCTGTTTTGAGATTTGAATTGGGAATTAGGGTTTGTGACTAATTAAAATTGAATTTTCGCTAAATAATTTTAATTGATAATAAAATCGACAAAAAACCTATTCACCCCCGCTTTAGGTTGTTTTCACTATTGTCTAGGTTATTTCAAGATCTAAAGGTAGCAATTTCGGTTTTAGAGAACGACGCCCTAACATGCACTAGAAAGACTCCAATGATTGGAATTGCTAAGATCAAAAAGATATTTTCTAAGATGACATAACTATCCTAGAAAGGTAAAATTAGGGTTCCTAATATGACTCAACAAATATACTACCCAAACAAATATTTTCTTTATCTGAAATTTAATTCAATGGTAGTGATTTCTATTTTTTTTTCTTTTTTAATTTCCTATTTGTTAAAAGATTATTGGAACTAATTCCAAAAAAATCTTCACCTAGTTAGACAACTCCTACTCCCTTTTATAGAAAACTAGTGGATGACCAGTTAAAGACCATCAAACTAACAATGAAGTAGATCCCAGGAAAGAGTGGAGAGGCAATTGGCCTGCTTAATGTCGGGTCGTCCACACTCCTAGACAGAACTGTCCTACCGTTTGCCAATTTGATAGTTACTCACTGGAGTTATCAAAAGTTAACCATATCCAGGAGGATCCTATGAGCTATATGAAAACCTATTGACAAACGTCTATTTGATTTTAATTTAATTTAAACTAAATTTAGCCAAGGGTATACAAATGCAGAGGTATTTTTAACCTAATGGGCAATGAATTGGTGATGAAATTCAATCCTTATCTTGTTGGGGGTTAGTGCCCTTATTAAAAAATTTATGCAAAATGCTAAATTAAAATGCACATACAAGCAAATCAATAAAAATAAAAATAAAAAGGAGTGAGTGTGTGAATTTTCTTCTTTTTTATTATATATCAATAAAGAAATAAATACACAAAATAAAATAAAATAAATAACAAAAATAAATTTGAAGAAAGTGTGTACCTAAAGGTTATTTCTATTGTTAGTCTATCCTAAAGGTAACATGCAAAATTTCACCTATACAAAAATTATGTTTACCTAATCTAAAAAATATAATAATAATACTATTTACTAAAGATAGGAGTACTTACCTGGACTCCGCAGTGATACTACTGAAGATGCCGGATTTTTTTTTTCAATATTAGCTTATCCAATGCAATCTCCAAAATATATTACCTACAAAATTCAAGAAGTATCAATTAACTTAATAAAACAAGAAAAATAATAAAAATATAAAGAAATAAATAAATAACGAAACAAACACTAAAGCTAAACTTAATCTAAATAACAAAATAATGAAAAGATTTTTTTATTTTTTATTTTAGTTCCTCAAGATAAGCAGGCTCCAACTAAGTAATCAATACACATCAATACTCCCATGAAATCGGGACCCACAAGACTAAATGCTACTAGGACTTCGTTTCCTACTTTCCAAAGGTAGTCTGTTACATGCTGATGGAAACCCACCATAAATTGTAAACAAAGCCTACTGATCAGCATCGGTTTTGACCTCTTTTTTTTTCAAAATCCAAGTCTGTTCATTCAATGCTCACACAAGTTCCTATGCTCATTGTACTAAATGTGCCCCGAAGTCACTAAATGCAAGCAGATTGAAGGTGGGTGACCGTTCTACACTATAGAGTATTCATATATGCACATTCTCAGTTTTAACTCTAAAATGCACAGACGTATTAGTCGTCGTTTTTTTTTTTTTTTTTTTTTTACAAATACAGATACAAACACAAACACACAAAATAATCAAAATACAATTTTTTTTAAAAATATATAAACTTAAAAACAACTGGTAGAAGAATTAAATCAACTTAAATTCAATTAGTTTCTTGTTGCTATTCCCCGACAACGGCGCCAAAAACTTGATGTGTGTTTTAAAATAATTTTATTTTACACGCAAGCGTACGAATCAAATGTAATATAGGTTATGTGAGAACGAGATTGAACACAAGAAAATATTTTTAGGAAGATAACTAATTAAACTCAAATTAATCTAAATCAAACCTAGTTTCTCAAAATTTGTTTGTTGAATAAATTTTTATACTAAACATGCAGTAGCGAAATACAAATAATGAAAACGAGATTAATAGGGAAAAGTACTAAGGTATCGGATTCCACCACCATCAAATCCATAAGCTTCTAATTATTCTTTTATCAGTGTTCAGATTTAGAGTAGCAAGACGAAATCAATCTATTGCTTCTTCGGGATTTAATAATAATGCACTAATGAAAGGTATTTTCAAAAAATAGATTTTCCTTCGCTTTAAGGTCTAAAAGTCTAAGCATCCTATGCATGCAATTTAATGGATCACATAAGATCAAAAAATTTTACTTTTAAATATTACAATTCCAAACTAGATTAATTGTAATAGGGATTCTTAACTACTATAAATACATGATATTTATAGTGAAAAGAATGTAAAACAATTAAATCTATGAAGCCAAAATCATAAACATTAAAACCATAAACATAAAACTTAATAAAAGATTAACATAATTTTATTTCATTAATGGTGGTTTCCTCAACCTTAGTTGAGGAATTAGCTACACATGCTAAGAAATAAAAGACAAGAAATTAAAACAATAAAACCCGGATGAAGATCCTCCACTACTCCGATCCGCTTTTTCCTCTCCGAACTCCAGAACTTCGGAACTCCCTTTTCCATTGAATGTGCACTCATATTTATACATATATTTCTAACCACTTTTTGTAACTTGCAGGTCTTGGATGGAGCTTGCAGATGATATAAGGATTCGTTGAATGCTTGTAGGTTGGATTTGCATTATATAAACCGACTTTCTCCAGCAACCTTTTCCTTATCAACATTTCTTGATTAATTATTTCTTTTAACCAACTTGAAATTACCTAGACGATCAATGAAAACAACATATAGGGGAGAAGGGGAGGGGGGGGAGGTGAATAGACCTTTTATCAATTTTATGATCAATTAAAATTATCTAGCGGAAATTCAATTTTAATCAGTCATAAACCCTAATTCTCTAATCATATTAAATCAAACAATTATGAATATAAGTGTAGAAAATAAATCATGAGAAGACACAAATATTTTTAAGTGGAAAATCCCCCAAGTAAAAACCACGGATACGCTCAGGTATCGATGCACTATGAATAAGAGAATTTGTATAGATTCTATGAAAACAGAACTTATAACCGCTGTAATCTGTTGTTCTTCACTCGATGTCTGAAATTCTAGATCCACACGCGCTCCTCGAATCTTTTACTTCGATCTCTGTACATTGACGGCTCCCCTTCTCAACGGATCAAATAACCAGGAAGCCTCCTGCTCCGATCTCCGCTCTCAAACGGCTCCGCTTCTCAACGGATCAAAGCAACTATGTTGCAATCACCAGTGTATAGATTTTTCAGAATCAAGGTCATTCAATCGTGCATAAGATCGTCGATGTAGAAACACAATTGAATAAATCCTAAACAAGAGAGAACTAAAAGATATAGAGTTACTCAATGTTTTTCTCTTTTTATCTATATCTCTGTAGAATAATATGAATCTCTAGAAAACTTGTAGAGATTTCTCAAAGGCTACCTCACATATGTAAAAGACCTTGGTATTTATAGACAATGTTGAGGATAAACCCTAATCTTCCCCTTTTTTGTAATTTTACACCAAACCAAGTTAAATCCTACATTCTAATGAATATAATGTGTATGACATGTATCTCAATGTGTAAAGTCCCAGCCACCTCAAAGGAGAACAAATCATGGTCAAAATCAGAATTTCACAACATGATTATGCAGCTCTAACTACGCACAGCCCGTAGATTCCCTACGCATGGCGTATAGGCACAGGCAACGCGTGACGCGTAGGCCTTCCTACAGGTGGTGCGTAGGCCTCTTTTGGTGGTCCGTAGATGGTGCGTAGAAATAACATTTTCTAGCCACTTTTAGGTACTGGGTCCGTAGATGGTGCGTACCATTTTTCATGGAAACCACTTTTCTTGAGAATAACACCATTTGAACCCCCTCGACTCCCTCGTTATGATTCTTGAAGTTGTGGCTCGAAAAAATGACGTTTCTACCATCGGGGAGAAAGTTTTTGCTCAAACTTGCTTCTTCACTTCTTTAAGCTTGATTTGAATTTGACGAAGGTTGTCAATGCCTATCAAACCTTCCCAACTCCAAAATTCACTTAACATGGTTATTGTCTAAAACATGTTAAACACAAATAATACTATAAATGTTCCTACAATCATGGACGCAAATGTTCTTACAATCTCTCCCTTGGCATTTCTGAGACAAAAACATGTTTTACAAAGCCTAACGAATAATAACATAATATATATACCTATGAACACACACCAATAAACATAGAAATAGAATATCAGATTGTCCTCATTACAATCTTCCAATCCTACAACCACAACACTGAACATACCATGAAAAGCAAGTGTGGAAAATAGATATAACCAATATGATGATCATAATAAAATCATAACACCAATGCAAGCAAAATGATCATCATGATATAAAAACACTCCTTCTCCCACTGAGAATATACTCTCCCTTAACCAAACAATCTTTCCCCTATACTAAATACATCTCCCCCTTTTTGTCAATAAAATGACAAAAAAAGATATATCAATCAAAACATAGGAAAAAAATAACATAGGAGACTCTAGAGAATCTAAGACCAAACACTAAATATGAAGATAAAGTACTCTATAAAATTATATCCAGATTCTCGAATAACAAATATCTCTACAATGCATGTCCCTAACACTAAATGAATGCATAATGTCATGAATAAAAATAAAACAAAAATAAAATGAAAATATTTTTGTATTTTGAAATATGTGAGCAAGTAGTAGAGACAACAAACTAATTATTAACACATCATATTCTCAGATCTATTTCAGCCATTATACACACGGTAGTAAAGAAAATCAGCACACATACCTTATAGACTCAAAAATGCACAAGTCAAGTTTTGTAGATATATATATATATATATATATACATGAGAAAATTCTCATGTGTAAGTACTTAGGTAAGATGAAAGAAATACACATTAATTCTGATAATGTCCTCACCAACCGTGATGATAATTCATTCCAAATCCAAACTAGAAGGCAAATTGTTAACTTGAACCTTATTGCTTAAAAACAATTCAAAATATTTATTCTTTTGCACCTTTTCACCTTATCCCTTTTTATCTTTCTAAGCTCCGGACTTTCCAACGAAGATTTTTAGTTTCGACCAACTAGGCCCGAGCTTTTTCCTTGAGATTTATGCTCATTAGTCTTCTCCCCTTTTTACACGAACACCCTGCTACTTTGTGGTAGGAGGCCCGGTTACTCAGATTAAAGAACTACTTTTTGCATTTCTATATTCTAAACATTTCATCCTTTTCTCTTCTTTCAACATTACCACAACATTCATAAGCATACAAAATTTATTTCAAAGCATAGATCAATCTAGCATAGCTCATGAACCTACATATCACTTCGGGTATACATGAAAAAGATTAATAGTTTCAGTAGACATTAGAATCATCTCCGAAGTAAAACAAACACCTAAGATTAAAGTTTTTCAACATAAAATAATCATGCCAAGTGAACATCCAAAAATCTTAGGTCAGGCTGATACCTCTACTTCCTATATACATAATTAGACAAGTATATATGATAATAGAGTAAAATATGACAACTTTTATACTCTAGCCAAGCTCATCATTCAAAAATATATATTTTATGATATATGTATATTTTTATATATATACAAAAAAAATGCATGCATAAATATAATACAAATGCATGATTATCTATCAATTCTAGGAAAATAATGCAATATGCTCCTATAATGATAGATAAAAAGATATATATATTCTAAAGAAAACATACTAATAGATTTCCTAAGATTAACATGTTTTTTAAAATCTAATGATTTTGTAAAGATATCTGCCAACTGAGAATCTATAGATATAAACTCTAGAGACACTTACCATCTTCAATAAGATCTCGAATGAAATGATGTCGAATATCTATATGCTTTGTCCTAGAGTGTTGAACATGATTTTTAGAAATATTTATCACACTCGTGTTATCACAAAATACAATCATCGCGCCTTGTGTAAAACCATAATCCTGCAATATCTGACGCATCCACAAAACCTGAGTACAACAACTCCCAACTGCTATATACTCGGCCTCAACAGTGGAAATGGAAAGACAATTTTGCTTCTTGATTTTCCAAGCAACTAAGCAATTACCAATTTAAAAACACCCTCCAATGGTACTTTTTCTATCATCAACATTACCAGCCCAATCAACATCAGAAAAAGATGCAATTTCAGTGTTAGTCTCTGATGGATACCACAGTCCATAATTCACTGTCCCTTTAACATACTTGATAATCCTTTTTACCGCAGTAATATGAGACTCCTTAGGACTTGTCTGATAACATGTACACAAACCAACACTAAAAGCTATGTCAGGTCGACTGGCAGTCAAGTACAACAAACTCTCAATCATACTCCTATAAAGTGTAGGATTGACATCTTTGCCTTTAGTATCTATGCTAAGCTTGACACTAGTACTCATGGGAGTTCGAGCATCCTTAGCCTTTTCCAAACCAAGCTTCTTCACCAATTCCAAGGCATAACGAGTTTGAGAAATGAAAATCTCATCACTCAAGTGTCTAATCTGAAGCGCAAGAAAGAAGTTCAGTTCACCAATCATGCTCATTTCAAATTCATGTGTCATTTGATCACCAAAATAATGAGCAAGTCTATCAGAAGTGGAACCAAACACTATATCATCAACATAGATTTAAGCAACAACTGTATCACTTTCAATTTTCTGAATAAACATTGTTTTATCCACTCCCCCTCGAATAAAACCTGTTCCCAACAGGTAGTTGGTCAATCTTTCATGCCAAGCTCTAAGAGCTAGCTTTAGCCCATACATAGCCTTTTTAAGCTTGTAAACATGACTAGGACAATGAGGATCTTCAAATCCTTTGGGTTGCTCCACATATACATCCTCATGAAAAATACCATTAAAAAATGCACTCTTCACATCCATTTGATACAAATTGAATCCAAGATAACATGCCATATATAATAAAATTTAAATAGATTTAAGCCTTGCCATTGGAGCAAAAGTCTTATCAAAGTCTATACCCTTCAACTGAGTATAACCTTGAGCAACAAACCTAGCCTTATTCCTAACAACTGTACCATTTTCATCATTTTTACTCTTGAATATCCATTTGGTACCTATCACATTCATCTCCTTCGATCTAGACACAAGATACCACACATCATTTTTAATAAATTGCTGAAGTTCTTCTTGCATAACATTTATCCATTCACTATCTTGAAGAGCTTCTTTGACATTTTTAGATTCCAAGGAAGATGTATAACATGCATACGAGACTTCATTCCTAGCCTTTCTTCGGGTCACCATCATTTGATCAGCAGATCCTATGACATTATCTAAAGGATGATACAATTTTACCCTAGCAGATGGTTCTTTAGAAGGAGTAGCCTGAACATCACAAGTTCGATCATGCGATTCTATAGGACTAGAACTATCATCATGAACCACATTGTCCTCTTTACCAACATCTAAAGAATCATTTCCTAACAGAAAGAACGACTCACTATCTTCCTCCTCAACAGACATTGGCGGCTCATCAACCACTACATTAGCAGATTCCATCATCGTTTGAGTTCTAATGTTAAAAAGCCTATGTGCCTAACTCGTTAATGAATACCCAAGAAATATTCCTTAATCACTATTAGACTTGAATTTCCCAATAGACTTGCGATCTCCAAGAATATAACATTTTGCTCCAAAAACCTTAAAATATTTCACATTCGGTTTCTTGCCATTCCACAGTTCATAGGAACTCTTTAAGGTGTTAGGCCTAAGATACACTCTATTTA
Source organism: Cornus suecica (assembly GCA_963922005.1). Taxonomy (NCBI): domain Eukaryota; kingdom Viridiplantae; phylum Streptophyta; class Magnoliopsida; order Cornales; family Cornaceae; genus Cornus; species Cornus suecica. The sequence goes on from OY998242.1 coordinate 33,915,525, forward strand.
AAGTGTAACAAGTTGTGTTCACAGCCTCAGCCCAAAAATACTGAGGAATTTTCCTACCATACAGTATAACATTAGCCATCTCTTGAAGAACTCTATTCTTCCTTTCAACCACTCCATTTTATTGTGGAGTATGTAGTGCTGAATATTCATGTTTTATTCCTCTTTCATCACAAAAAAGTATTAATCCCTGAATTTTTAAACTTCTTTCCATGATCACTCCTTACTCTAGTAATGGGATAATTTTTCTCAGTCTGAATTTTCAAACATTTTTTTCTAAAATTTTCTGCAGCTTCAGACTTTTCACTCAAAAATCCAACCCAGGTAAACCTTGAGTAATCATCCACCATCACAAAGATATACTTATTTCCTTATTTGTTCATGGTCCGAGTGAGACCCATTAAGTTAATATGCAACAGCTCTAAAGGTCTGGAAGTATGAATGGTATTTATCTTCTTGTGATGACATCTAACTTATTTACCCTTCTGACATAGTCCACACACAATTCATTTTCCATAAACAAGCTTAGGAATACCTTTGACAATTTCACTTTTAATGATTTTTGTCAAATCATGAAAATTAACATGTCCCATTCGCTGGTGCTAGATTTCAACCTCATCAAGTTTAATTCTATTGCAAGATAATTCATAATCAAGAACAATAAAATAGAAATTATTAAACGAACGCATACCTTCCATCACACATTTTCCAAAAGAGTCAATGATCGAACACTTATCAGGAGAGAAATTGACATTATGATTGTTATCACATATCTGGCTTATACTCAGCAAATTTGCTTTTAGACCCTCAACATAAAGCACATCTTCTAGTTTAGGCAGACCAGGAGTCACAATCGCATCTTTTCCTAGAACCTTCGACTTCTCTCCATCACCAAAAGTGACTATCCCACCATGACACTCCTCGAGAAATCCAAAGAACGACTTATCTCCAATCATATGCCTTAAACATCCACTATCCAGATACCAAGAGTTAGAATTGCGTGCTCTAAATGCAGTATGAACTACAAAACAGTGTAGCTCACCTTTTCTGACCTATGCCTTCTTCATTAGTAGAGCTCTATTTGCCAATCTTGACAAATTCTTCATCTCTTCACTCAACATTCTAATTTGATCTTGAACGCACTTTCCCTATTGAGTTCTTTATTCCTTCATCGATAACAAAGTCTTCCCTCTTAGCTTTGAACACCTCGGTCGAATGTGACCTGTGACACCACAATGGTGACATACATGCACAAACCTTTGAACTTCATCAGTTGACCTCTTAGAATATCTAGAGGTAAAAGAAGACTTGCCTTGAAGATTTCTTCTGACATAGGATTGAGCATTCGGATTTCAATTTGAATTTTCTTGAGAAGAACTAGATGGTACATGGTAAGCTCTAACAAAAGTTGTTTTGCAAACGATATTCGAACTACTCGTTGTTCCTTTGAATCCTAACCCCTTTGCATTCCCTACAAATTTTCTCATACTCAACATATGATTAAGCTTAAGAGTTTCACTAGACCATTTATGGATAGTTGAGTTAGCATCCTCCAATTCATTTTCCAAACTTCAATGCTCGTAGATTTCTCAACTAATTCCTTCTTCAAACCATCTAATATCTTCAAAACCTAAGTCCTTTCTTGTTTAGACTTATTCAATTCCTCAAATAATTTGGTCTTTTGAGTCTGTAGGAGATTTAGAGTTTGAGAACTATTGGCTAATCGTCCTTTAAAGAATGCAATTCTTTGTCCATGTTAATACTTTTATTCAACAGTTTCATGTAATTTTTGTGAAGTTGTGTGGTCTTGTCAAGTAATTTGTCATAAGACTCTTGAAGCGTATCATCACAATCTTCATCACTCTCAGAACCTTCCTCTCCAGACATAACCCAACTTGTAGCAACTTCTATAACCTCCTTGCTTTGTACAGCAAACACGGTGAAATTCTAAGAATCACCACCTACCTCCGAGTATGTCGCATCACTAGCTGATCCATTATCAGATTCATCATCCCAACTGACAGCTAATCCTTTGGATTTTTTCAAAGTGTTTGCACACTCTGCAGTTATGTGACCATATCCTTGACACTCAAAACATTGAGATTTTTTCCTTTTAAGATCAGACTTGTCTCTTCGAGTTTGAGTCTTATTTACATTTCTAGACTCACCCAACTTATCTCTAAATTTTTGTCATTGGCCATTCTGTTTAGCCTTAACAAATTTGTTCAACCTCTTAGCAAACTGGACAATATCATTCAGACTCAACTCACTTTCTCCATCAGATTCAATACGATCCTCCCTAGTGGTTTTGAAAGCTATGCTCTTCTCATTTGTGCCACTATCCTTCTTAGGGGGATTTTTGAACATCTCAATCTCATAGGATTTTAAGTTCCTGGCAATTCTTCAACCTTGATTTCTTTAAGACTCATAACCTCTGATATGATAGTAACCTTAGATCGGAAACGTTCAAGTAGAGACCAGGGTATTTTCTTCACTATGGTTGTATCAGGAATGGGTTCATCTAGATTATGACAACCTGTAACAATATCAGTTAGTCTAGCCTCAAAGTCAACATAGACTTTATCCTTCTCCATCTTCAACTGTTCAAATTGAGAATTCAGAATTTGAAGTTTGGATTGTTTAACCTTTGAAGTTCCTTCATGAGTTACTTGGAGAATATCCCACGCTTCTTTGGAAATCTCGCATGTGGAAATTCTCTTTAATTCACTCACATTCACAACATTGTATAATGCATTCAACGCCTTGGAGTTCCAATTAGCACTGTTCGTCTCAACAACAGTCCACTCACTCGATGGTTTTGGTCTTGATTGATTAGTCGTTGCATCCACCATAGTATGAGCTGAGTTTCCTACCTCTACAGTCAGCCAAGCTCTCTCATCTAACGATTTCAAAAATGCTCACATCCTCGCTTTCCAATACTTATAATTTGAGTTATCAAACAAAGGGGACCTAGATACGGAACCTCCTTCACGAGGTATCTCCATCGTCTAAGTTTAGAATCTAACCTTAGGTCATTAACCTAAAACGGGGCAACCACTCTCTGATACCAATTGAAATTACCTAGACGATCAATGAAAACACCTAGAGGGGAATTGAATAGGCTTTTTGATGAATTTATGATAAATTAAAATTATCTAGTAGAAATTCAAGTTTAATCAGTCATAAACCTTAATTCTCTAATCATATTAAATTAAACAATTATGAATATGAATCAAAGAATTTGTATAGACTCTATGAAAACATAACTTATAACCGCTGTAATATGTTGTTCTTCACTCGACATCTGAAAGTATAGATCCACTCATGCTCCACGAAGCTCTTGTTTCGATCTCCGTACACTAACGACTCATCTTCTCAATGGATCAAATAACCATGAAGCCTCCTGCTCCGATCTCCGCTCTTAGATGGCTCCGCTTCTCAACGGATCAAAGCAACTACGTTGCAATTAACAGTGTGTAGAATTTTCAGAATCTAGGTCATTCAATCGTGTATAAGATCGTCGATGTAGAAGCATAATTGAATACACCCTAAACAAGATAGAACTATAATATATAGAATTACTCAATGTTTTTATCTCTTTATCTCTATCTCTGTAGAATAATATGAATATGTAGAAAACTTGAAGAGATCTCTCAAAGGCTCAAAGGCTACCTCACATGTGTAGAAAACCTTGGTATTTAAAGATAATGTTGAGGAAAAACCCTAATCTTCCTATTTTTGGTAATTTCACACCAAACTAATTTAAACCCTATATTCTGATGAATATAATGTGTATGACACGTATCTCAATGTGTAAAGTCACATCCACCTCAAATGAGAACAAATCGGGGTCAAAATCGGAATTTCACAACATGATTACGCAGCTCTAACTACGCACGGCTCATATATGCCCTTCGCGCGACACGTAAGCATAGGCTACGCATGGCGAGTAGGCCTTCCTACGAGTGGCGCATAGGCATCTTTTGGTGGTCAGTAGATGGTGCGTAGAAATAACACTTTCTAGCGACTTTTAGCTACTGAGTCCGTAGATGGTGCATAACATATTTCACAAAAACCACTTTTCTTGAGAATAGCACCGTTTGAACCCTCTTGACTCCCTTGTTATGATTCTTGAAGTTGCGGCTCGAAAAAATGACATTTCTAACCTCCAAGAGACATTTTTTGCTCAAACTTGCTTCTTCACAATTTCTCTTGTATTCTTCACTTCTTTAACCTTGATTTGAATTTAACGAAACTTGTCAATGCCTATCAAACCTTCCCGACTTCATAATTCACTCAACATGGTTATTGTCTAGAACATGCCAAACACAAATAATACCATAAATGTTCTAACAATCATGGATACAAATGTTCTTACACAACTTTCTCACAACTATCACACACATTATGTACATGTATCTTCTCTTCTTTATAAGAATGGAGGAATTGAGTGTGGTGGGATGAAATGACATGTTCGGGAATGGTAGGTTGCTTCTTTATTTTCTTTTCTCTTTTTCTTCTTTTTATCATATTGTACCTATATTAACATAAAAACATATATATGAGAAATATTATCATTAATGTTAAATTAAATATTTATTTACCTACTAACAAATATATACATTTGAGGATAAAATATGTAAATATTATGGTCTCATCATTTAGCTTCCCCTTTTTGCAATAAAATAAATTAAAGTTCTACATTACTCGACTAAGGTTTTGTTGGAAACCCTAGATACCGACTAGCCGCTCATGGAGGGAGAAGACTGCATCACTGATGTAGCAATCATCTTCATGATTGGTTAGTTGGTTCTTGAATTCTTGAGAGGAGCCTCTCTAGAGAAAGACTTCGTATTCTGTATATCTCTCTATTGAAAGATAGAAGATCAAAGATATATTTTCTTTATGAAGTCTTCACATATTTATAGACAAAAGTTGGTGTAATTATGGCATGTCTTTGTTTGCACTCCAAGAAGACTTGGTGTGAGGACCAACTAAAAGTTGTGAATGGACCAATCTGCCCTTCAATACATTTGCACAAGGAGTCAGAATTTCGCCAGTGTGTTTTCCCACATATTCGAATGTCAGTGCTGCCAATCGATCAAAGAGTCCACCGATCGATCGGTGGTCCTTGAATTTAGATATTTATTTATTCTACGATTTAGTGCTTCAACTGCTTGTACGCTGCTTCCCTGGCTTATACTTTACTCTGAACGAAGTGCTTTCATCTTCTAAATGTCATTCTCGATTAGACATATTTGCTAAAAAGCCAAAATTAACTCAAATTTGCGTTAAGGCCCTCAAATATGCTTAAACACGCAACTCGGATAAAAATATCTTATTAATAAAATAAAGAGACTAATAAAGTTTTAATTAATGCCCAAAATATCAAATATTCTGGTCTCATAAAAACCCCAAACTTAAATATTGCTAGTCCCTTAATAAAATGACAACATGAAAAGTAAATAAATCTAAATTAATTAAGTGTATTTAAACTAATCCCTTCCTTTCGTGAGGGAAAAATGATTACACTTAGCACTGTAACAAGCCTTTTAAACCCCTAAGAAAAATTCTAATGGACGAGTGAAGTCTCGTGAGGGTTAAATAGACTACCCACAACTTCTTTATAATCTTTATTTGCACATATTCATGAATATATTCTTATTCATTAATTAGGAGATGATATAATCCATCGAATAAATGTAAGCAAATAAATCCTACTTATACAAAACAATAATCAATTCAGATCAGTGTTAAGAGTAGTCTTCACTAATAGTTAAACTTAACTAATTTCTACTTCCAGAGCCAACAATCTTCCGTGTTTTTGTGAAATTTCTCTATAGCACATATCTCTTATGTATTTTTTTTTCCCTTTTTGGAGAGGGCTTTCCTCTCTCTTTTTGCTTTTTCCACTCATAATATATATTTTTTATATACCTTTTTTTTTCTTGGAGAAGGTTTTCTTCTCATATTCTGGTTTTTCCACTCATTTTTTCGATACGCCATCCTCCACTCTTTTATATGCGAGTGTTATTGTTTAGAGGGAGAATGTTTACGTATATCTTTCTTTATATTTCAAATATATATATGTTTAGAGATAATACCTTATATGATCATAAAAGAAACTATACGAGTGTTATTGGTACTTTTATATAAGTGTTTTGAGGGTATTTTGGACCTCAATAATGATTGTTTTCCTATATGTAATTAGTTTGTTTAAGTTTATCAAAATGAAATATGAAATTTTAATGTTTATTAATTTGTAATTTAGATCCCCTAACATTACCTATACGTAGTTTTCCCTTTTTTATTTTTGAAAGGAGAGAGATACTTGTTTGTGACAAATAATTTTATATATTTTAATTTCATAAATACATGTTTAAATCTGATTGGGCCACATAATTTGTAAGTAGAAATTCCTACTTACATGACTTAAGACAAGTATTTCCCAAACATGGTAGCTTCATTAAATGAGTTACTTTACAATAGAATTCAACCTTAGGATTCCAATTCAAACCTTCCCGACTCCATAATTCACTCAACATGGTTATTGTCTAGAACATGCAAAACACAAATAATACTATAAATGTTCTAACAATCATGGATGCAAATGTTCTTATACAACTTTCTCACAACTATCTCACACATATGTACATGTATCTTCTCTTCTTTATAAGAATGGAGGAATTGAGTGTGGTGGGATGAAATGACATGTTCGGGAATGGTAGGTTGCTTCTTTATTTTTTTTTCTCTTTTTCTTCTTTTTATCATATTGTACCTATATTAACATAAAAACATATATATGAGAAATATTATCATAAATGTTAAATTAAATATTTATTTACCTATTAACAAATATATACATTTGAGGATAAAATATATAAATATTATGGTCTCATCATTTAGCTTCCCCTCTTTACAATAAAATAAAATAAAGTACAACATTACTCGACTAGGGTTTTGTTGGAAACCCTAGATACCGACTAGCCGTTCATGGAGAGAGAAGACTGCACAACTGATGTAGCAATCATCTTCATGATTGGTTAGTTGGTTCTTGAGTTCTTAAGAGGAGCCTCTCTAGAGAGAGACTTCGTATTCTGTATATCTCTCTATTGAAAGATAGAAGATCAAAGATATCTTCTTTTCATGAAGTCTTCACATATTTATAGACAAAAGTTGGTGTAATCATGGCATGTCTTTGTTTGCACTTCAAGAAGACTTGGTATGAGGACTAACTAAAAGCTGTGAATGGACCAATCTGCCCTTCAATACACTTGCATAAGGAGTCAGAATTTTGCTAGTATGTTTTTGCACATATTCGAATGTCGGTGTTGCCGATCGATCAAAGAGTCCACCGATCGATCGGTGGTCCTTGAATTTATATATTTATTTATTCTGCGATTTAGTGCTTCAGCTGCTTGTACTCTGTTTCCCTGGCTTGTACTTTACTCTGAATGGAGTGCTTTCATCTTCTAAATGTCATTCTGTATTAAGCATATTTGCTAAAAACCCGAAATTAACTCAAATTCGTGTTAAGGCCCTGAAATATGCTTAAACAGGCAACTCGGATAAAAATGTCTTATTAATAAAATAAAGAGACTAATAAAGTTTTAATTAACGCCAAGAATATTGAATATTCTAGTCTCATCAAACCCCCAAACTTAAATATTGTTAGTACCTTAGTAATAAATAAATAAAATGACAACATGAAAAGTAAATAAATCTAAATTAATTAAGTGCATTTAAACTAATCCCTTCCTTTCGTAAGGGGAAAACGATTACACTTAGCATATGTAACAAGCCTTTTAAACCCCTAAGAAAAATTCTAATGAACGAGTGAAATCTCATGAAGGTTAAATAGACTACCCACAACTTCTTTATAATCTTTATTTGCACATATTCATGAATATTTTTAGTCATTAATAAGGAGATAATATAATCCATAGAATAAATGTAAGCAAATAAATCATATTTATACAAAACAATAATCAATTCAGATCAGTATTAAGAGTGGTCTCCACTAATGGTTAAAATTAACTAATTTCTACTTCTAGAACAAACAATCTTTCGTGTTTTTGTGAACTTTCTCTATAACACATTTATTTCCATTTATAATATATCTCTTATGTATTTTTTTTTCGTTTTCCTTTTTGGAGAGGGTTTTCCTCTCTCTTTTTGTTTTTTCCACTCATAATATATATTTTTTATATACCTTTCTTTTTCTTGGAAAGGTTTTCTTCTCCTATTCTGGTTTTTCCACTCATTTTTTCGATACGTCATCCTCCACTCTTTTATGCGAGTGTTATTGTTTAAAGGGAGAATGTTTACGTATATCTTTCTTTGTATTTCCAATATATATATTTTTATAGATAATACATTATATGATCATAAAAGAAACTATGCGAGTATTATTGGTACTTTTATATATAAGTGTTTTGAGGGTATTTTGGACCTCAATAATGATTGTTTACCTATATGTAATTAGTTTGCTTAAGTTTATCAAAATGAAATATGAAATTTTAATGTTTACTAATTTGTAATTTAGATCCCCTAACATTACCTTTACGTAGTTTTCCCTTTTTTATTTTTGAAAGGAGAGAGAGACTTGTTTGTGACAAATAATTTTATATATTTTTAATTTCATAAATACATGTTTAAATCTGATTGGGCGACATAATTTGTAAGTAGGAATTCCTACTTACATGGCCTAAGACACGTATTGCCCAAAGATGGTAGCTTCATTAAATGAGTTCTAGAAATGTACAAAATAGTCATGTCCAGAATTTTAATTCTTACTTCATCCACTAGTGTGAATATGTAGACATATAGATGCATGCACTAATTATTTTAGCTTGTATATCTTCTTTACATTAAATGGGGCACACAAAACAATAAGACACCGTTTACTACAAGCACACATACGAATATTTATAAACCAATAGTATATAGGTTAAACAAGAATCCTTATATCCCAAATTCTTTTACCTCTTTGAAAACTCAAACTTTTATAGTGCAAACAGTGTTTAGATGGAAAATGGAGAGTAAAAATATCATCTCCTCATATATGACCTTTGAAGCATTCTGTTGGTATGTTGTTTATAATTTTTTTTTTTCACTTAAGAAATTTCAATATTCACATGTATATATAAATATATGTATGTCTTACATTCAATCTAATATAAATAGATGTATTGAATTTTCTTACCTTTATGTGGGAGAAAGAAAACAAGAAATTTTCTTTTCAGATGGCTAGAGGTTGTCGTGCTGATAACGTTTTATAAATATAGATATATATAATATATCGGAGCAATAGATAGAGAAGAGAAAATTGTGATTTCAATTTATTTTCTGCACCCTTCAATATGCACCAATACAACCTATTTATAGGCATGAAAAGTGATTACAATAATTTTACTACAGAATTGCATATGGGGAAGATGAATTGCAAATGGAGATGGGCAGATTAGAGATTTATTATTGAACCCCACATTATTTACTTTTTCATAACACTATATAAATAAATGAGAATAGTAAAAGCCTAATTGGTACAGAGGAGTCTATTGGTAGTTTTAGGATGCTCAGTGGGCAGAAATGGAAGTGAACAACTTTTTTAATCAAAGAAATCAAATATCTTATGCTTACTGATTTAATCAAACACCTTTGTTTAGTAAGAAAGCATTCCTAATTTTTTTTCTCTTACTTTCCCACTCTTCTTCTGTTGTATTCTGATTCTCTTGAGCACTTAACAATTTCAATATCAAATTCTTGTCTTTATATATGCTTTATATAGGTCTTGTGAAGAATCTGCATATTGGGGTATGCTCTGATTCCTCAAGAAAGCTGCTTTCTCTATGTTACAACATCAACTTTTCCATAGATTATATTTTAACATTTAAGCTTTTGTAGTGTGGATTTGGTGGATTTTATTGATTATGGGAATATAATATTGGGGGCAATTCCTTGATTATGTCCTCATGCCCTTGCTTTTCTGAATTTATTTTTTAACAAATTACACCACTGCTTATCATAAGTTATACTTTTGGTTGATATCTTTGTAAATTTGTTGAATTTTATATGAATTAGCTTTAAATTGTAAAACCCTTGTATTGTTGGAATAGCTTAGACTCATCTATGTAGCATATGAGAATAGGGGTTCTTGGAAATACTCATTTCTAGATTTGTCAAATTGTATATAAATTAGCTCCAAGTTGTAAAACCCTAGTTCTGTTGGAGTAGCTAGAGTACTCATCTATGTAGAATATGAGAATAGGGGATCTTTTAGAAATACTCATTTCTAGTAGTACTCTATGACAAGGATTTAATTTGGAAGATCAAAAGAGAACATGGATAATGGAGAGATAGAGCTTTCAGACCATGTTTTACCGCCAAATCCAAGTTCCTCTTCTAATAATACTCAGGTATCAACATCAATAGACTCATTTCTTGGTGAATTCTTGAAAAATACTAAAACATGTACTCACACACACACTTGCAACCCCCCTGGCCCCGATTCGAGCCACACGCACACATGCTACCACACGCACACCCAAGTCCTTCCATCCGAGGATGATGATGCACGGAACGATATAGTGTCGAGACCTAGGAGGCCTTCTGGGAACAGAGAAGCAGTTCGCAAGTATAGGGAGAAGAAGAAGGCGCATATCGCCTTTTTGGAGGAGGAAGTGAGGAAATTGAGGGTTTTGAATCAGCACTTGGTTAGGAAACTGCAGGGTCAGGCCATACTCGAAGCTGAGGTCTCGAGGCTTAGAGCCTTATTGGTGGATTTCAGAGGCAAGATTGATAATTTGGGTGTTTTGTCCTTCAAAAAGCAGTGTAATACCAAAACTAGTACTTATACAACCACTAGTTTCAAGGAAGGGGAGTGTCGGATGCAGCCTAATGGTGTTGCAACGTGCGTCCAAAGGTGTGAGAATAATGCACTGTGCTTCCATCCCCGAAATGGGACATCGAGGGAGGTTAATGGTTTTGGTGGAAATGGGAAAATGGTGGCTTCTAGGGAAGGAAATTGTCGGCCAGCAGTAACGGATTGTGGAGCTAGTGCGAATGATATTATTGCGAGCAGTGAAGGATGCTCCTTTGATGCAGTGGAAACCTTGGTGTCTTCTCCATCTCAAGCTAATTAAATGAAAGGGAAGCTCTCATTTGTAAGTTCTTCAAATCCTTCTATTTACTGCAGTGATACTGTTTTAACTTCAGAATATAGTACTGGTTTGTAGTTTAATACAATAATTTATATATGAGGGAATCACTAAATTTGATTTGGTGAGGCAGTGAATGTGTTAAGATGCTTATATTTGTTGCAGTACATATTCTTTTCCCTTCTTATTTTTATTTTTTCATTTTCTCTGAATAGCTTGTATGAATTTAGCATGCAAATAATGTGTGTTTTTCATAGGTTTGTAAAACAATATGTACCACACTTGAAATCTTTCGAATTTTTTTTGTTTAATACTTGCAACCCATAGATGGAGTTGGACTCTCTGATGTCCCACTATTTTTTATCAGTATTAAATTATTCATCTTTGTAGATACTTCCAAGAAAAAAAGAAAAGAGGATATCATAGTGCTAGGCTTTTGATTTTTTCCCCTTAAGTTGTACAGATGGATCAGTAAATTTTGAAAAGCATTTATTTGTAAAAACGATGAATAAGACAGCAGCAAATGAAAGAGAAAAATAAGATTTAATTCCAAATAATACATCCCAAAAAACCAATAAATTAACAGCTAGAAACAAGAGAAGACAACAATGACAAACCATATATGTCTACAACAGTGTAGCCACATATACATATAAACATGAACACTTGAATCTTGGAACATAAAAATTAGTTACACATCATGATATCTCAGTTGTGAAGCAATTGCCGCTTCATCTTGTCCAGTTTAGCCACCACTTCTTTTATATTGCTTCTCTCTTCGGGTAATTCTTTAGAACACTCCAATCCAAGTTCTATAATAACCATACATACACCTTGTGTAACACTCGTATCATCTCCTCCTACTGTCAGCAAACCAATGTCAATGACTTCTGTTATTGCGTTGGGAGCTGATGCACTCACCCATTCCCTCAGACTTAAGCCTTCGGTGAACATTTCGTTTCTGGGGTTTTTTCTTGTCAATGTCTCCAACAACATTATTCCGAAACTGTAGATATCACCTTTAGTGGACACTCTTCCTTCAGATCCATACTCTGTCACATTCATTTTGTTCAAGCAAGGTCAAAATTCATATCTACATTCTTTATCTTTTACTTGCGGATAGAACATATATTTGTGATTGAGAATTAGAAACACGATAATAGTACATAAATTAATGTGAAATATATGCATTTGTACGCGTGCTAAACAATCCTTATAAAAACAGTTGCTCAAAGAAATTACAATCATCTTAATAATCTATATTTTTTAAAAATATTAAATAATCGTAATAATGGCTAGCAATGGTCTGAGCTGCCATCCGTATATAATTCGATAGGCTGAAAATTTAAAATACATCAAATGAAATAAAGTTACATATAGAAAGTGCAGCGACTAAGGTGGAAAATTTTACCTGGTGCAATGTAGCCAATTGTACCTAAAGTCTCCGTTTGTGTTGTCGTCCTGTTTCCAGCTAAAATCTTTGCAATGCCAAAATCACTCACATGCGCAACCATGTCTTCATCCAAAAGGACATTGCTAGGCTTCAAATCACAATGTACAACAGGATCTAATTGACTGTGATGGAGATACTCCAAAGCTAGAGCAACATCAAGCATAATGCTGACTCTTTGGAGATTCAAGCAGTAGTTGTGAGAATAAAACCACCTCTCTAGACTTCCATTTGGCATATATTGTAAAACTAAAGCTCTTAACTCAGTGTTAGTGCACGTGCTTATGACCTTAACCAGATTCCAATGCCTAACGTTCCGTAGCACTTTGCATTCTGCATCGAAACTCTTGAAAGCTTCCTCAAGTTGTAAGTTCAGAATCTTCACAGCAACATTTGTTCCATCTGAAAATGTTCCTTTGTACACCGCTCCGAATCCTCCTACCCCGAGTAGGTTGGCTTCACAGAAATCATCTGTAGCATTGCAAAGCTCTTGATATGAAAATAGTCTATGCTCCATTCCATCCAACAAATCATTGGTAGAACCCCCAACTTGTGCTTTATTTCCATAATATTTTTTTCCCTTAAAATACAATATAGCACTAAACATTGCCACTGATGCAAAAAGAGATGGAAGAACATATTTGTATGGGAAATGTTTAGGTCTTGAACCCGAGCATGGCGGGACCTGTAATGTAGGTTTTCCACAAAGTGTTTTATTCTTCATAAACGAGTCCGCCTTGAAATTTAGAAAAGGACCCCCACTTGGAATCTCCCCAGAGAGCTTACTGTGGGAGAGATTCAAATACTTGAGATTTGAAATAGCCTCTAAAGACTTGGGGATGAGACCAGTTAGATTGTTGTGGGAGAGGTCTATGGAATCTAGGGTTATCAAATTACCAAAGGGTTCAGGTATGGGACCCGAGAACGAATTCCAGGACAAGTTGATGGAACTTAGACTTTGAAATGCTCCCAAAGTGCTTGGAATGTCACCTGAGATTTGGTTCCAAGACAAATCAATGGTTTCAAGTGATGCCATTGCTCTACTATTGGGATCTAGACTAGATAATGAATTGGATGATAAATTCAAGAACAAGAGACTATCCAAGTTCCATAAACTCGATGGTATCGACAAGTTCAACAAATTTGATTGCAAGAACAATATCTGCAACCTACTAAGATTCCCAATGCATTTCGGAATTGATCCCGAGAGCTTATTGTTCTGTAGACAAATCTCTCCCAAGTTGTGCAAACTACAAATCTCCTCCGGAATGGATCCTTCAAGCTTGTTATCACGGAGGTGCAACCTCTGCAGCTCCTTCATACCATTAATTGTCGATGGAATGAATCCGGTGAAATTGTTGCAACTCAAGCGGAGATAGTTCAACTTTTCAAATGAGCCAATTCCCTCAGGAATTCGACCGGTTAGTTGGCAATTAGATGAATCAAACTGGCGAAGAGAACTAGAAAGATTGCCAAAAGAATTTGGCAAGGTGCCATGAAATGGATTATCCTCTATAACCAACCTCTCCAAGAACTTCAACCTTGACAAAGAATTGAGGAAACTAAGTTCCTGGCTTCTTGGTTCTATAGTTAAGTGGTTATTTTGCAGATGAAGTGCTTTGAGTGATTCCAGGTGACCTAAACTTGCAGGTACTGTGCCACTGAATTGGTTAACACCTAGTGCTAAAAGTGTGAGCTTAGAAAAATTGGACAAGAAGGAAGGGATGTTTCCACTGAGTCGATTCACATCAAGGGTTAGAATTTCAAGACTAGAAATCCCAGTAGTAGGACTGCTCGGGGGAAGATTTCCGGAAAGTTGATTTAACCCTAAATGAACTTGTTGCAAAGATGAAATGTTGAATAAAAATAGAGGGATTGAGCCAGTGAGATTGTTCCTACGCAAATTAATTCCTTCCAAATTCCTAATCTTACTCATCTCATTCGGAATATTCCCATGAAACTTGTTTACTTCCAAACCAAGCCATATTAAGCTTGACATATTAGCTAAGAAAGAGGGAATCGTACCTGTGAAGTGGTTATTTCCTAATAAAAGCACCCTCAGACTGGACAAGGTACTCAAATTTTCCGGTATGCTGCCACTAATTTCATTTCGTGCTATCGATATGACTTGGAGTTGACGACAGTGATGTAAACTTGCACGGATCACTCCTTCTAAGTGGTTAACACTTAGATTGAGTACCTTCAAGCGGCGCAAATGGCTGATTTCGTCTACAAGTGGACCACGGAAATTGTTGCGATGAAGATTTAGTACACGGAGGAAGGAGAGGTTACCCACATGAGGGGAGATGGTGCCATGAAGTCCGAATTGAGAGAGCTCCAAAGCTGTGACTCTTTGCCTGTGCCTTAGGCTACATGAGACACCAATCCATTGGCAAAAGTTGGTTTTTCGAGTCCAGTTAGCCAAAAGATTGTTGGGGTCGAACGTGATTGCGGATTTGAACGCAAGAAGGGCTGATTCATCAGTGTAGTTGGAGGAAGAGGGCAGTGGTTGAAGCACTAGTAGGAGCAAGGCAATGACAAACCTCTCCATGGTACTAAGGTCCCAAAAACACACACAGTGAAGAGTGTTTTAGAAAGAATGAGAGCTACACAATGCTTCAAACTATATCTTGAACTTCATTGTGTTTATGTGTGTGTATATATATATAATGGACAACAAGCACTGCAAAAAATGTGATCATAGATGCATGCATGGTGCTTGACCAACTAGGGTTAGCCCGGCATGTTAGTCCAAGTCTTGTTTGAATAAGAGGAGCATAAAATACGCTTGAAAAAAATGAAACGTGTTAGTGCAGTTTGACAAAGTGCAATGCATGCATAAGAATAAGGGTTACTTCAAGAAACACTCTATATTATTCAATTTAATCAACTAACTCCCACTTTATATTATTCAATTTAATCAACTAACTCCCAGTGTATCTACTTTACCCCATATACTATCTAATTTCATTACTATGCCCCCTCCTTCTCACATTTTAAGTTAAAATATGGGTTTAGTGAAATCAACCCTTAAAAAAATTATTTTTCGAAAATAAATTATATTTTTCGTAAAAACTATAAATTTCAAAATATATATTTCGTAAAATATGATTTTTTTTCCAAAAAATAATTTATTTGCAAAAAATATATATTATGTTCCAAAATATGATTTTTTTTTCCGAAAAATATATATTATATTCCAAAATATGATATTTTTTCGAAAAATACTTTTTTTTTGCGAAAAAGTATATATATTATGTTCCAAAATATAATTTTTTTCTGAAAAATAATTTTTTTGCGAAAAAGTATATATTATGTTCCAAAATATGATTTTTTTTTCCGAAAATTAATTTTTTTGCAAAAAAGTATATATTATGTTCCAAAATATGAATTTTTTGCGAAAAATATTTATTATGTTCCAAAATATGATTTTTTTTCTAAAAAATATATTTTTTGCATAAAAGTATTTATTTTGTTCCAAAGCATATGAATTTTTTTCTGAAAATTTTTTTTTTTGCGAAAAATATATACTATTATGTTCCAAAATATGATTTTTTTTCCGAAAAATAAGTTTTTTGCGAAAAATATATACTATTATGTTCCAAAATATGATATTTTTTTCCGAAAAATAATTTATTTGCAAAAAATATATATTATTTTTTCCGAAATAATTCATATTTTGTAAAATAATATACTCCCTCCAAAAAATAATTTTTTTGCGAAAAATATATATATTTTTTTGAATTTATAATTTTTGCGAAATATATAATTGATTTTCGAAAAATAATTTTTTTAAACGGTTGATTTCACTAAACCCCCTTACACTATTGAGAGTAGTTTAGGCATTTTGACTCGAAATGTGAGGTGCGGGGGTATAATGATGAAATTGAATAGTATAGAGGGCAAAGTGAACACAATAAGGGTTAGTTGATTAAACTGGATAGTATAAGGGAGTTTCTTGAAATTAACCCTAATAATAATGACGAAAATGAAGGTTACGGGATGTTGGATTGTTATTGTTGTTACTCTTATTTATTTATTTGAGATGGAGAGCAGTTACTCTCATGGCTGCAAAAGAATCGGAGCCGATATGGAATGTTAGAGTCATGTTAAATGAGTTTAAAAATGTGATCGATTCGGCTCATTTACTAAATGAACAAGCCAGAGCTCTAGTTTTAACGAATTAAAATCGAGTCTGCTCAAGAACGGCTCGACTCAGTTGCAATTTAGATTGAGTTGTTGTAAATTTGTCTTTAATATAATTTTATTTTTCGAATACCATATTCCTTAGTTCTCGTTTATCTGAAATGATTCTTACGAAATGACTGCATCAGGTGCATAATTCTCAATAACTCTCTTCGCAATTTCTTTAATTCCGACACCTTCTGATGACGATTGTAAGATAATTTTACTATTTACTTTGTCGAGTTTATTCACGAAATTGACAAATCAAGTTCTTCAATATTTAAGCTCAACTCATTTATCAAACGAATCTAAAACATATAAAATATGTGCTTGGACTTGACTAATTTGTAAAACAAATGAGCCTGAACTAGGTTTTTAGCTAGTCGAACTTGAGCCTACTTACGAACGGTTGGGTTCATTAACGTGACAATCTCTCAATCATTCTTTTTAACCACCCCATTTGCATTAATAGAGTTATAAAAATACATAAATAACTTCACTATTTATTGTCTTAATTAAAATACAAAAATAATATTTTTTTGTCACTCCATTTTGGAGTCCACGCTTTTTTAAAAATCAAAAGTTCTAATTTTCTCTTTTCAACAAATACAATGTAAAATAACTAAAATACGTTTTTTAAGTGATGTTTTTTTAAAAAATAAAATCAATTATATACAGGTCTAAAGAAATGATAAATAATATATATTTTTTATTTTATAATTTTGTTAACAGAGATTGATTTGATCCATCTTTTCAAAAATGTACAAGGCAATCTGATCTATTGAAAATTATAACTAATTTGAGGGTCAAATGAAATTTTGTAATTATTGATATTAAATAAATAAATAAGTGAGAACTTTTTATTCAATAAAAAGCAAGAGATTATGCTGAGTTTTTTTGTATTTCTGAGAATAGTTTTTTTGTTTTCAGAAAACTGTAAAAAAAGTCTACTTGGTTCAGTTTTCTGAAAATAGTTTTATAAAAATTCAGTTACAAAAATGGTTGTTTTCAGAGAACTCATTTTTATTGTTCTCGGCAAACTTTTCTCTATTCTCAGAATTCTCAACAACAATTTTCAGAAATATAAACCAATCAGACCCTTAATTGTTAAATCAAAACCAACTTCCAAGTACTTTTTTTTTCAAAGTCTTGAAAGAAATTGCCGTATACCAAAGGGTGATAATAAATCGCGTCCAGGTACTTGTTTATGGTTTAAATTTCAGTCTAAGAAAAGACCTCTCAATTCTCAGTTTTTCATTCCAATCCCTAACAGTAGTCCACTTTTAAGTCTTTAATGGTCGACACTAATGTTAAGAACTAGAAAATTTTCATGTGTTCAAACTGATTTTGGACTAAAATAAATGTGGAAAAGCTTGCATTTTTTAAACTTTTGATGAGTACTGGTGAATAGACAACTAAGACAAGTGTGTAAAATAATATGAAATTACCAAAATTTTTAAATTTAAACTAATTATATGGCAATATTATTAAAGCAAATAAATATGTAAGTTACACGGTACACCTAAATATATAAGTTACACTTTTTTGGCTCTATTGGTTGAGCCCGAATTTAAAATTTGAACAAATATATAAAATTTGAAAGAAATATATATAATTTGAAAATATATATATAATTCAAAACAAATATATAAATTTTGAAATATATATATATATATATAATTCAAAAAATATATATAAAATAAGAAACACTATATAAAATTCGGAAAATATATATATAAATTCAAAAAAAATTATAAATAATTCAAAACAATATATAAAATTCAAAAAATATATATAAATTCATAAATAATATATTAAATTTCGAAAAATATATAAAATTTGAAAAAATATATTAATTTCGAAAAAATATATAAATTTACCCCACAAAAAGATAGAAAGGAAAGAAAAAGATAATGATGATGCTAGTATCCAAGAAGAGACAAGCAATCAACACACCATCTTACCCTATCCTACTTCTTTTTGTCCAACTTTCGCACATTTATCTCTTTTCCTTTAATTTTTTGTCCATTTAAAAACAATACAATAAAAAATAAAGATTTAAGTACACAACATAACATGGGTTCCCATTCAATCTTACGTGCCTGGTCCAAAACATACACCATGTCACTTGCCACTCACGTGGTGACATAAAAAAAATAAAATTCATTTTTTCAAATATATATATTTTTTGAATTTTATATATTTATTTTCAAATTTTATATATATTTTTTGAATTATATATATATTTTGAAATTTATATATTTTCTCAAAATTTAATATATACTTTTTTGAATTTTATATATATTTTCAAAATTTAATATATTTTTTTAGAATTTTATATATTTGTTTCGATATTATATATATATTTTTGAATTTACATATATTTTTCGAATTTTATATATTTTTTATAATTTTATATATATTTTTTCAAATTTTATATATTTATTTTAATTTTATATATATATATTTCAATATTTATATATTGGTTGCGAATTATATATATATTTTTGAATTGTATATATTTTTTTCAAAATTTAATATATTGTTTATGAATTATATATATATATATATATATATATATATTTCAATATTTATATATTGGTTTTGAATTATATACTGTATATATTTTTCAAATTTTATATATAATATTTTTTATAGATGGGGAAAGTGTAATTATTCAAACAAGAGGGGGGAAAGTGTAATATGTCAAAACAAGAGGGGTGAAAACATAATTTATGTGAGGGTCATTTAAGTCATTTTGACATGAAAATTGGTTGGAAAGGGATATTTGATTAAAATTTGAAATGTTAGGGGGTTTGACGAACGACATGGGGTTTGATAATTAAATCCTGAAATCTCAGGAGATTTTATATAAATTACCCTATTTTTATATGTACATAGATAGAGAGGATC